>KE372122.1:1262570-1273755 GCA_000418225.1 Zizania latifolia | reverse complement strand
TTTGTTTGGTCTATTGGATTGGTGTAATGTCTAATGGGCGTTGACATTTTTTATATAATTTATGGGGACCCGCAGGTTAAACAATAGACCTACACCCACACTAGCTTACATGGGCCCCCCTGACCTGGTGGACCCATGGGTCAAAAAACTGACCCAGCCCTGGCCTTGTCGGGTTAACTGCCGCCCCTAATTGCTTGTTACAAAGGGGCATAGAATGGTAAAGGACTTGGTTTACCAGATGGGTTTTGACACTTGAAAGTCCATATCTTGGTTGCCCTTTCTCAATTAGGGGCATAATGAAAGTCCATAATGTAGGGTTTTCGTATAGCCATAATGTAGGCATCTAGTCCTTGGAAATAGCATAGCCGCGGATAATTCCGAAGGATAAGTGGTTTGTTTATGTGAAGAACACTTGAAAAATCATGTATTAAATATAACTGTGAAGCTTGCCCAAAAATATCGAAATAATTCACAACCCAGACTAACTTAATGTAAAATCAATTTCTCAAACTAGCTTGTGCAGTTACCCAAGAGGGTGACAGGCAGACACTGGCCCTGAATGATGGCGCTAACTTTCAGAGTTAGATAGCTAATGGCATGAATTTTAAATTTTGTAGTTCGAATCTTCAGAACTACCTTGTGAGCGGAATCATAACAAATATACTCCCCAGCAGAGTACTTGCCACAACGCAGTTGTAAACCGACTCCAACACTGGTTCTGTCCCATCATCAATTGGAAGCCAGTGCTTAAATGCAACCTACAACAAATTACATGACTAGATTAATAACCATAGAAAAGAAAATTGACAACATGAAACCAGTTGTTGGTTACATTTTTCCATAGGGCTCATCAAAAGAAAGGGATCAGTATAGTGAATGAAAAACAAAATGTCAGAAAATTAATGGGTGACAACCAGGCAGATCTCCTGGTTCACTTATGGGCTGTTTGGTTTAAGGAATGGGATGATTAATGCAACCATCCAATTCCATCTATGAACCTAACCACTTCTTTGGTTTGAATAGGATGGGTTACTCCATCGCCACCTCATCCCTCAAAACCCACATGCTTAGTAGGGAAAAAAGAGGAATAGGGTCCTCCCACCATAATCATGGGACGACTTGTGATGGGTCATGATGTACCAACTCATCCTATGATGATTTGATTCCTCAACCAAGCAGCCCATTAGATTATCAAGTAATACACACATGGAGACATGAGCCAGCATTTAGGACATGTTTGGATTGGAATCTCCTATTCTCCTTACAAATCCCATGCCGATACCCTGTCCACCTCATCCAAACCCTCTTTTTGGTAATTGGTACATATCCTTCAATAGAATTTGCACTGATTTGCCCTAGGACACTAACAACAAAATCTTACCTTCTTGATGCTCATAGCTGTTTCACCCATATAAAATGAACAATGCACTGCTAAGTTCTTTTCTGGACTTTCAGATACTGCAAGATATGTTAAACAAATGTCAAAGTAGATATTAAAGCAATGTAAAATTGAAATAATTTTCGCAGCAACTAGGAAGCAATGCATATTTAATGGAAAATACACAAACAAGCTGGGGAACAAGCATAACATACAAAAGTTTGAACTCCATCCCAAATTTTGTAAAGCTTCTATCTACAACATTCAACTACATGTCCTTAATACATTGACAAATTATCAGTTATATTACTCAGGGCAATCTTGGACTGATGCCCTAGCAAAATTTGGTAGAGCCAAACTTTAGGCAAGTTTTGGCACTACCGAATTTTGGTAGGATAAAGGTGATTTCTGATTTCGTTTGGTGCCAATCTGTGCCAATAAGAAACACAAATGTGGATAGTTCCAAAATTTTCATAGGGTAGCAACCCAAACTAGCCCATACTACACATTTAGCATGTGCATAAAGGAATTGGATCAACAGAATAGGAAGGCTACAAATTATGAACAATATGCACAGGAATATAGGAGAAAAACTACCAGCTAAAAAGGCCCAGAGAAACAAGCAGGCAAAAATGAAAGGATGGCTTCGACATAATATATCAGGTCATACCTTCCAATCTTGGGCAAGATAATACAGATATGCTCCCACGCCGATCTGATACAACAGCAGTTTCACAATTCAAAAGGGTGACATCACCCACAAGTCGTTGGGCAGGATCAGAATAAACCAGTTCCAACTTCCTAAGATCCTGATATTAATCAAACAAATATGAGGATTAGAGGTAATGTCAACGATCCTCCATAAAAATAAACATCATAAAAAGATGTATATTTCAATCAAACCCAATTATACCTCATGATAAGAATAGAAGAGAACACCATCGCGACAATCACCCACCGCAATCCGTGATGCGTATGTCTTCAAACAGGTTATTGTAAATCGTGTTTTACTCACAGCATACTTTTTTATCCGATAGGAATTTTCATTGAAACAACCAAGTACATAAAGCTGCGAAGATAGAGGAAGCAAATCTTAGAGCATGGTTTTCTACAATTTGTGGTCTTCAAACTGGCTCTTATTAACATATTAGCACCAGAAGTAAAAAAATCAGAGACATTAGCACGACTGCCATATTACATCACAATAACTGTTTATTTTGGAAAATAACACTCCTGTGGGATAATCTCGGGAACATTTGAAAATGACAAAAATACCCACTGGCCATTTCTTATCTCTTTCTCCCCAACTCCAATTGTCACCGGTCTACTCTCCAGCTGCTACTGACAAAAATTCTCTGCTACTAATGTGGCACCTCTGCTGATGCACCCTCATTCTGTTCTTCTGATAATTTACAGAAGTGAACGAAGCCAACATCGCCATACAACTAGTGACAGACCCAATAATTTTCTCGAGCCAGGCAAAAACATGCATAAATGGTCATGGATATAATTGAGCATTATAAGTGCAGGTTATCTACAGTGTTATGACCAGCATATGAGCTTGGGCAGCTGCGTGGGGCCACCGGGAATTGGGTCCTCCCATGCATACAGCCTACAGCATGCTATTTGCCAGGATAAATGTTGATTGAATGATTCTGATGTCAACAGAGTCAGCAAGTCACCAATCAAACACCTCCACAATATCATTTCTCTAGTTCCACTACTCACCTAAGTTCCTTTTAATAATATATATGTGACAAAAATAGACTTTAGAAAATAACCAAAATCATACCACATTTCCAGCTGCTGCCAACACATATCTATCTAGATATGGATATACAGCAAGAACGGCACCATTGAATGTAGTGTGGGCCAGTGATTTCATATGGCCTGACATTTGTTCATATCGAATATGGTTGCAGCTAACTTCGTCAGGGCTGTTGAACATGCTGTTACTGGACAGCTCCTCTGCTGCATATCCAACAATTTCTGGGAATGGAGATCCAGTCTGAGATGAGTTCAAATTAGAAGCGGTAGTAAACAAACTGCTCTCACGAGGACTTTCGATGGTCTCCAAGCGTACAATAATTAGGCGACCCTTGATACTGTTTCATCCAAAGAGAATATTACAACGATATAAAAGCAGCTTTTAAGTATTCACACAATTCAAAGTAACAAGCTATGGAAATGATAAAGGTAAATTAAGTGCAGGAAAAACAAGAATAAATATTAATAACAAAAAAGAAATGATTGAACTGCTAATCTGATTGAATGATCAATGACGACCATGGCCACAATCAACAAGAAACCAAAAATGTGCCTCGTGGTTGTGGGCTTTGCCAATTAATACCCATGTCACTTTTTTTCAGAATACCAGACAAAGGACAGCCAGTAGAGAAACAGGTGGAAGCCAAAACAACAGATAATCAAAAATTATACTTGAGCCAAGCAAAACAAGACAATGTGAATACTGCTAAATGCTAATAGATCATGGACACTTCACACTTAACAAGACAATACTGCTTTGGCAAAAAGCCAAAAACGATAGTTGAGTTGTGAACCTTACCTTTCTGCTTCGCCATTTGACATCATTGGCCGGTCACTGGACTTACTAGTTCCAACAATTAATACTTGATCATTCCCTATCTTTGCAATTTGCATGCATTTTGCTGCTTCACCAGGTTCACACTTGAATCTGGAAAGCAATGACCCATCATGTGGATCTACTTGGATAATATCTGAAGAACATGACACACCGGTTAGCCCAGTTCTCAACACCAACAGTGTTCTACTATCACTGTGGTACAACACTTTCCTTGGAGTCCCTCCAATTGAAAACCTCCGTGCATTTAATCTTTTGGCATGAACCATTTCAACCTGAAGAAAATATAATTGTTAAACTGACAATACAATGAAATGCACATGCAAGTACACGAATTCATGTGCAGACAAACACGTGTGTGAGGATGCATACATGCATACCTATAGTAAGAAAATAATATAAGCATCACTGTCAACAATAGCCACAAGGTCACATGGTTTCGTTATCATCTCAGTATTTTTTAGAAGATATTATCCTAGTAATCACACCATATCTATGGCACACCAACAGCTGATGGGATTGGAACAACAAGAAATCTACTAGAAATATAAATACAACTATACAAGTGCACAACAACATAACAGGGCAGGGTTCAAACAGAATAACTGAGGTAAAATCATGTTCCAAAATTTTGAAACATCTGGAGTTTATCATCGCTATGGAAACACAGACCGTCAATAGGGTAAAAAGAGTAAAATGCATTGGTGATACCACCATGTCTAGGCAATGCATCTTGTGTTTTGCTCCAACAGGTAATAACTAATAAACTTGATTTGTGGGTGCAAAACAGGTCATGAACCATGTCAAACAGGCTAACCCGGCGAACATCATGCAGCTGAGGGATGCCACAAAGGCTGAGATGCTCTTTAATGTCAAATGATGTTTTGTACTTGCTGAATGGGCATTTAATTATTCTGACCCCTTTGCCCATAGTAAAATAAAATGCAGAATGACAGGGCTTTCTACAAAAGAAGAGAGAAGGGGGCATTGAGGGGCACAACATGGCATGCACGCTCTGCTAGATTGTGGCTGTTCTGCCAACATTCCCCAGTTTGAGCAAAATACAAGATGTGCGATATGACCTAGTTGCACCCACTTGCAAGTTGTGCTGCCACCAATACTTACTCGGGAAAAAGTACTGAATAGTGAATACTGATGCTAACACCTAGAAACTATCTACAGATTTCCTTCAAACATCCAACTACTAACTGGATTAAGACAGTTAAGGCAGGATAATAAAGAGAAAAATATTTCTAAGGGTTATTATGATGCAAAGGGGCAAATGGCACATTGGATAAAGAGAAAAACTGAAGCATGATATATCTGAAAGTGCAACTTTTCCATTCTACTATTCTAGCAAGTACTGTGAGCAATTAATTAATGCTTTAAAACACATAGTGTAAATTGGATGGCCAGCAAGATTTTAGTTGCACAATTGTTTGGTTAGTCATGGAGTGTACCCACTAGAGGAGTTGTATTATGGTGTGAGCAAACCAAACATTGTTTTTCTTCTATCCAGGAAAGATATCATGGAAGAAGACGAGTAGGAGACCTAAGAAAAATGGAAGCAAGAAATGGAGAACGGATAGTTCCTATTTCTTTTTCATTTTGGCTTCAGTAGAGTTATGTTCTGCATTTCTGTCACTATCACAACTCATGAAAGTTAGTATCACTCTGGTTATCTTTGACTTCTTGTTTTAGGCAATAGGCATTGAAGCAGTCTCCAATATAAAATTTTCCATTACTTTAAAAATTATATCTTAGCACAAAATACTATAAAAATATAATGATATGAGAGAAACTATGGATGACAAATCTATTAATATCATTTCCAAGTCACAAATCAAATTAGTTTTATGCATAATAGAACAGAGGTGGCATATATTAAAGGATGTCAATCAATAGCTGTAATCTCTAAAATGATAGTTTAGATTGCACTCAGTGCACCATTTTGCACTGGACACCCAACATGTTTCTGACTATCTATTTGGAGAATTTATTAACATGGATTTGATCCCAGATTTTAGGAAACTCATGGTTTATGAGTCCTGATGATTTTGAGTATGTAATGAAAGAAATAGCGCAATTATTCTTGACTGCTCAAAAAGAATCTGTGCATGCTTTTGCTTGTGCGTTTCACATGTCACTAGAAACTTACCAAATGCAAACAGTTCTCTGCAACAAACAGCACACCATTGGGGCAATCAGTTGAAGACACTGGCGTCACATGGGAAGCAGGCCGAAATGAGATGGATGAATATGCTAAGCTATGCCTAGCAGAATGTAATAGCCAAGGCCTATCACTGAGAACAATAATGTCAGCATTAGCTGTGTCATGTAATGGTACCAAAACTACAGGAGTGATTCCAATATGCCTTATAGCAATCAACTTAAGGGATGTATCATCACAAGGAGTAGAGGATTCCTTGTAAAAGGAACCAGGGAAACAATGCCCTTTGCTTGCTTGTGGCTCAAACCTCAGTAGCATTCCATTTCTTAGGCCTGCAAGAATGTAGAACCTCGCAGCTGCCACAAACCTAACATTTTCAGGTATACAACCACTAATAGGAATACCAAGTGCGTTGTTTATTGATATATGCCCAACAGCAAGTTGCCTAAATGCTTCTCCAGATTCCAATGAAATGATATGCACAGAAGGTTCATGAGTACCAATTATAGCAAACTTGCAAACATTAGCTGGAAGATCTTTCCGAAAATCATCACCCATTGCACAAATAGACGATACAGTATTGGATCTCCAGTCCTCTTGCGGAATAGATATGCAAGATACTTCATAACATAATTGGACATGCTGTATCTCATATAACTCATACTGAGAAGAAGATAATGATCTGACCCCAAGAATATACAGGAAACAAGGATTTGATGTAGCAACAGCAACAATATTATGCCCAACAGCACCAACACTGATAGTGACATCAGGATACCAGTCAGCACAAACAGGAGAAGGTAGCAGAATTCCCTCAGGGTGAGCATATGTTGTAGGTAAACAGAGCTTCACACATTTGCTGTGAATTTGCACGAGAAAACCGTCAGCTACTAAACCACATGCCAGAGTGCAAACATCAGGCTGAAATCCTACATCATCACTGATGTCATTAAAACTCAGTCCTACCGATAGTATTCTGGTTTCCTCAACAAATGATAATACAAGAAAAGAGTGATGGACATCAGTTCTCTTCATTCTCAAGGTCCACAAACCAGTAACACCCTGATAAATAGGCTTTGTCCTAAGAAGTTTGTCCACATTGCCACCATTCCGTATAACTCGAAGTGATCCCTCAGGGGACATTCCACAACACGCAAACATCTGATCCTGTTTCTCACCATAGTGGTCAGCAATTGCTAGATCCATTATTGGCGCTACATTCTGAATTGAACTTTTACGCACCAATCTATTATGTTCAAGTTGGAGGATTATCCCATCTCCCATTTCTACAAATCCAGCGACCATTCCTTTGTTCATCCATAAAAGAGGCTTGCAAGGTAAACCTTTATGGACAAACTCAGGCAATACCTTCACTCCTTGCATATCCAAACTAAATTCTAAAAGATGAAATTCTCCATCATCCAAGCAAAATATCAGCCTTGGATGTCCTTGCGTGGAATTTGGCTCCCAGCTCCATGAGCAAACAATCCTTGATTTCACAGTAGCTTTGTTATCAATGCCATCAATATCCATGTAATTGTCATCCCTCATCATGTTATTTCCAGAGCCTCTCAGTTCCAGCAAAGCACAAGCTGCCACATCATCATCGACATCTAATCCTCTACAGGAATCTTCAATGGTGATCTGATCTCCAATTAGACTAGTTGTCAAACTTATTCTATGGATACAACAGATTTCCTTTGGATTTTTCAGATCCATCAACAGAACATCACCAGCACGAAACAGAAGTGCAAAGCCATAAAGTTCGGGAATTTCTGATATCTCAAGTGCCAAAGGTCCAGTTTCTGAATAACTAGATATGAGGTCGATAGTGCGTTTATGGGAGTCTAGCCCATACAATGACAAGTCATTCACATCAGAGCCTCTCCTGAAACAAAAATATTACAGCATATAAATAAGAATGCCAGGTCATCACCACAAACTTAAATAGCAACTCTCCGTAATATAACTTTGGGGCAAACCTGTTAACTATCATTGCAACAACAGGATAATATTCTTCATCCAGGCAACTTGATATGAAGCACATGCTCCAAACTGTACCACGGATACTGCTGGTATTATATGCAGTGTTGATGACTTTAGCATCCTCTTCAATTTCTGGTGGATAAAAATATTTCTGAAATTATGACATAGCAGATATTCAAACTCTGGAACAATGTACTGTAAATATTATACTAAGCATAAGCAACAAGTCACAAAAGGAGCTATTATATTGCAAGAGCACCTCGGAAATTTTACCTCCATTAGGTGCATAAAGTTTGTGATCCACGGAAACACGTACAAAAGCAAACTCATCCTCGTATGCACTGACAGCAACAAACCTAGAACTGACAAGGCACAACTAAAGTCAAGACTCAAGAGACTTCATATGCTCAAAAATGTTATACTGTTATACATCGAGAAATAATGAAGTAAAAGGGAGTATTAAAGCATTGCATTGGAGAACTATACTGCAGTCTACAATACAATATTATCATATACACCTGAAAGATTGCACAAATAGTTGATAGCCAAGATAATAACAACTCATGCCACCGATGGGCCACAAAACACATTCAAAGATCAAGCTCTAGAGTTTAGTTTAGGTATTTCCATGCTTAGATTTAATAGCATTTTAATGAAAGACATTCATATAAACTGAAAACCTGAATGTTGCAATCTAGAGTTGTCATGGTTTGGATCCATGACGGGATAAACACCACCGAGAGGATAGCCAGGCGGCGGCGGCTGCTAAGGATGAGAAGTAGACTTAGGTTGGGGAGAAAAACATTAGGACGAAAGATTAGACTAATTCATTGATCGATTGCTAATCAATACCGCCCTATTTATAGAGCTTACAAGACTTTATCTCTTTAACTAACTCTAAGCTAATCTACTATTTTAAAGGAATAACTAATCTAATCTTCAATCCCTAACTGCTACAGCACCCGTGGGTACTGTTCACGCTATAGTACCCGCGTGGTAGTTCACGTGGCTAGGCCTGGGCTGGCAGCCCTGACCCACAGCCCATGACAAGAGTACAGAAATAGTGGCAGCTTTGTTTTGTTCAAAGAGTAATATAGCCATCAAGTGTCACCATCAGACTTGAGCAAAAGGTACAGCAGCCAATAGAAAAGACTGAACTTTCTTCATGCCACGTAATCAAGGGAGAATTGATTATAGGATATCCATTTTTGACACCATTCATTGTCAAACTTGGCTCTCTAAAACACTGTGAAACTGTGCACATTTGGAAGAACACACGCTAGCCATTAAGATATCATTTTGGTTTCCATATCATGCAAGAATTAATGTATCATCAATATATAATAAATTTTTTGAGGCTTTGTTGTATCTTGTAACAGATGGAGCTTGATGTAAACAAACACTTCAGGAAAAGAGGAACTTTCACTCACTCTCGGTCTATAGCTAAAATTCTCCCAAGCCGATGTCTCAGATTTCCTGGTTTGGATAACTCAATATTCGCAACTGCAAAGAACCTACAATAAATCGATGCATAATCATGTATCAATGAATAGTTATTTGAATTAGGGCCATATATCAAAGTTCAAAGCTAATCTGCTGCTAAATCTCAAACTAAACAGGTTAACAAGTGCAGAATGAAAATGTTGTGCATGAAGTAAACCTGCAGATATTATTCTTCTATAAATAATGAACCTTACAGAAAGCCATTCACTTATTGGGTGTGAAGTGCAAAGTCACAAGCATAGCATGGAACAAATATCCTACCCTTTGTTCTTGCTGTAAAAAACACAATGTACAAAAAAGTGTAGAACTGAGCCTACTTATTAGTGCTAAAAACTAAAACTAGTGCAATTCATTTCAATTCTAGGTAATCTCATAATTAAGATACACGTGCTTCCAGATTCTGACTTTCTAGTTGAAATTTCAACACGAGTTGGATATTGAAAGTGATGTGCATCCTATATATGTGTCATAGGCATAAAAGTGTCATTTTCTCCCCCTTTTTTAATTACTCATTGGTGCCTCTGGTTGCATGTAATTATTAGGCTATTAGAGTACATCCTACAAATTTGGAATTATGTTGAGGCTTTGAGTGTATAGAAGTAGCTTGATCTATGAAGACAGAAAGGAAGGGCACAGATAAGGAAGGAGCAGCACTGACCTATGCATGTCAGAACAAAAATAGAGAAGAGATAGCTTTCCAGAATCTGAAAGCACCACCAGAATTTCTTTCTCTCCTATCTGAAAAATATAGCAAATAATTATTTTTCTATCTTCAACGATTCATAGGAAAAAGTAGAGACAGGGATATGCACAAGAAAAGTATTCCAAAACGTTATGTTTTATTATGAGAAAGAACTACACCTTCGGCATTAAACCAGTGTGTGTATAGCGCCAGTTCAAGACACCAATATCTTTTATAATGCCAAACGTGGTTTGTTCACAGATTGATTGTAAAATGCCATCTTCACCAACCACAACCAATTCTAATGAAGTTTCCTGCAACAATAACAACATTTTCAGCAGAGGAAGAAAGGAAAACAAACAACAGCATTCTGCGCAAATAACAAGCAGCCTTGCAAACAGAGATCATCCATTGATTTCACATGTCTCTTGATATATATTTATTTTCAAATAATAGTGCGTCCGTAAGTGGCTCACACAACATATGCAGCAATAGAAGTCTACGGCTTTCTTTTAACTTTGCCCAATGTCCCACATTCTGTTTCTTCTACCATGACGGCACAAAAACATATTCATAATTTCAAATATAGTAAGACAGAGGAGAATCGGAGCATAGATGACATATTATGTAGCAAATGTTTTGAATTATTCACTGATGGAACTGATACAATGCTAGCCTCAACAGGCCAATCGGTAGCATTACCGCAACAAGTTCGGTTTACCACTTCCAAACAAAGCAGCAATGTATACAGCATCCATCTCCTTACACCACTACAGTCAGACTAATCATTGCTACCCAAACCAGGCCTCTAAACCCAAGAAAACACATATAAATCTGAGGCGTGTGTGTGTGTGTGTGTGTGTG
>KE372122.1:1241430-1254849 GCA_000418225.1 Zizania latifolia | reverse complement strand
GGCCAGTTCTATTCATACGAGCTGTGCAACCATCGGATCTTGAGTGCAGCGCTTCCCTGCCACTACAAATCACCCCCTCGGACCACCCCCGAGGAGGATTGTCCGACCACCCGTCGACAGAGCTCATAAGTTTTTCATCGAGTTTTATGTACCAGCATGCTTAGGTATATGTTTGGTGTTTCATGGGTTATTTTGCATAGTAGGTTTTCGCTAAAACCATAGATTTTGTATCTACTATCATCCCTAGTAGGTCAAATCATCTGAACAAATTTGTGTTACGTGTACCAAGAACTATGTAAACAATTGCTCACCCTTTTGGTCCACCCTTAAATGTGGATGGAAGTGATTAAATATGATTGTACTCCTAAGTTTTATGAATCACATCCTTCTAAAGAACTCCAAAATGTTGAATAAAAGTTTTATGTGGCTCAATTCGTGACTCACATAATCACATGTGTTATCTTATCCTTCATTCCTCTGACGCCGGAACATTCATCAGACATTATCATTCTAAGTGTAATTGTCATGTCGTCTAGTAATCCATTTATATATACTTGCATGGAGTGACATACAATTTTTCAGAAAATGTGAATATAATGGTGTTCTGCAGAAAGACAATGGAGATCAATTTGATCATTGCCTTTGATATTGCCTACTTTTTGTTTGCTACAAATATAGTTCCCCAGAAATCACATGCTAAATAAATAAGAATGTGAATGCCATTCTCTAAAAAAATCCGTGCATATAATTAGGGGTTGGAATGCCCTCTCACATATAATCAAACCTATCTAATACCAACTTCTCTATTCTTAGTACACAAGTATGGTCTTGTTTGTTTTAACTTGGAGCTATGAATTTTAACTCTAAAAATTCTTGGAGTAAAGTTGTGAATAAGTTCAAATGTCTAAATAATTTATTTTTGATATTTTATTTAAAATAGAGCTCTAGCTTCGACTATGAGTTTACTCAGCTAGAATTTCTCTGCTTCAAGTCTTCAATTAGTAGGCTACCATTAGAATTATGCTACCTTGAAAACATGCTCTCTAACCACCTAGGCCAATGAATAATTGAACATACCAAGTTTTTCAAGAAGAATTTCTTCTTCACTTTAATGCCTAGTTTGGTTGATCGAGATCTTGACCTATCATCCACGTGGAATAGATCAGAATCCTAATCTACCAAATTAGTACTAAGCATCTAATACGAAGCTAGAGGTGGATCCATAATAAATATAACCTATACAACTATGTTAAGACCCAGGGCTAAGCAATGAGCTAGATTGCAAAGATTGCAGGAGTGTTGGGGGAAGGACGAATTTATAACCAAGAATCCAAGATGCGCCACAAGAGAAAGAACAAAGCCTTATCTTTATTCCCTGGTCTCCATATTCTAATTAAATACCTCTTTATAGGAGTCTTTTACAACTAACATAAATATAATATAACCTTTCCATGAATTAAGGAACTAGCCGATATATAAGTTTAAGATGTAAGATAGATGATGCTGAGGTTTATAACAATTATTTAAGTGTTCAAACAAATAAATCTAATATAAAAATTGATAAACAATTTTAAAAATATTTTTTTGATAATATATATAATTTATTTTGAAAAAATATATCATTTAAAAACTTGAGAAACATGCCCACTTATCATATGTCATATGTCATGAACACCAAAATATACTGAGAGGCTAGGGCAGATTTCATATGTGCACGTAGCAGAAGAGGGGAGCCCTGGTCACAAGGTTTTCTCCCGTTTTTTATTTATTTTCGGAGCGATAGTACTATTCACGAATTTACCCCGCCTCCGTCGAGGGAGGCTCACTGGTGCGGCGTGGTGGTGCCACGACGCCCCGCGACAAATCCGCAGCCCGACGGCATCATCGCCGCCCCTCCCTCCTTCCCTCGCCTCGCGCTCACACCATTTGTACTCCTCCATCACCTCTTCTCCCTTTTCCTCCTCAGCCTCCTCCTTCTCCAGCAGAGTTGGGCTAGCGGAGTAGCGCACTAGCGCTTGTCCTGCTATTGTTGCTGCTGCTGCGGCCGCGCGGCCGCGGTATGGCCATGGCAGCCACGTCCTGCGCGCCGTCCACGCTAGGCCCGGCGTCCTTCCCCGGCAGCAGGCGGCGGCGCGCGCCTCCTCCTCCCGGGGTGCGCTGCTCGCTCGACAGCAACGTCTCCGACATGGGCGTCAACGGTGAGGACGAATCTTGGGGCTTTCTTGGTTTCTCCCGTCGGTTTTGGTGGCTGTCACTTCGCTCTCCCCATTAGTGTGGTTTGGCGCATGGATAGAACCATGGAAAAAAGAGGGAGGAAAAAAACTGAATTTTGTTCTGTCTGGACTGAATTGTGACTTGGATAGGAAATTGCGCTTGTGAGGAGGTCGAATTTTGTTCACTTCTCGGTTCAGTAGCTTTGCGCCGGATTACTGGAATGAGTTATTGACTGCCAAAGCGATTGAATTGGGGATCTTTTCCGTGTGTGGCAGCTCCAAAAGGATTGTTTCCGCCAGAACCGGAGCACTACAGGGGGCCGAAGCTTAAGGTGGCCATTATTGGGTCAGGCCTCGCCGGCATGTCCACCGCGGTGGAGCTCTTGGACCAGGGGCATGAGGTCTGGTTGACTGGTTGGCTTTATCAACTTCAAAGTGTGTTATTTCTGGAAAATAATTTCTCATGACTGTCCAATTTGGGGTGTGATTACTTTTGCAGGTTGATCTGTATGAGTCCCGCCCGTTTATCGGCGGCAAAGTTGGTTCTTTTGTGGATAAGAAAGGGAACCATATTGAGATGGGGCTGCACGTGTTCTTCGGGTGTTACAGCAATCTCTTCCGCCTTATGAAGAAGGTACTGTTCTATGTATTTTCAGATGGTTGGGGCAATATCTAGCGTTCAAGTTAATAGTCTATACTGCTTTAAGTAGACATGGAGCTGAGTGAGGTGTTTCTTCTAGCATGAAAAGTTACGAACACCATGTATTTGCACTTATTAGAGTAGAAGTAGAGTGAGGTTAGTCTACAGTCCGGCAGTATATTTCATAGAGAATGTTGTCCTATTTGTCAATATGAAGCAAGCAGTACATTGCTTTTTTACATGGGGTGGACAATTTGTACTTTCACCTTATTGGCCTGGTTTAACAGTAATTGTTAATCAAGTTAAATTTTATTTCAGGTTGGGGCTGATAATAATTTGCTAGTGAAGGAGCATACCCATACATTTGTAAATAAAGGAGGCACGATTGGCGGTATGTTCAGTTATCCTACACCTACATGCCAAAGAATTATAAGAGTGATGATGCCTTTTTATTGTCAAATTGAAACCATTCTTCATTACTTTTGAGTTATTCTTCATAGAAAAATTAACTGTTGTTAATATTTTAAAGTTTACAAAATGCAAATTATGTGGCAATTTGCTAGAAGACTCATCTTTTCTGGGGAACACAAAAATTTGTGCTTCTCTGGCCTGTTATTTGCTTAATTTTGTTACCTGCGTGAAGCCACTTCTGAAAAGATATAGTTTGCCATATTTTCTGCTTTAAGTATGGCAAGGTATTGTAAATGTATTTTGCTTTATATTTATATTTTACTTATTTTTCTGAATTTTATTTTATTTGCATTGCTAATTGTTATACAGAACTTGATTTTCGGTTCCCTGTGGGAGCTCCATTACATGGTATCCAAGCATTCCTAAGAACTAACCAACTAAAGGTAATTACTCAACTCATGTCTGTTGACTACTGTACACCTTATGGAGTCATCAAGATATGAGTATCTTTATTCACAGTATTTGGTTACACACTTTTGACTTTCCAACTTATTGTAATATTCTAGCCTTGAGCATTGTCAAATGTCAATATCATGCCCACACTTCTAACAATAGCCTTATTTTGATGTCTTGTGTACGCATACCTTTTTAGTCATATATCATTACTTTGTGAATGTAGTGCTTACTGCTTAGCATTACACTCCCATTTCATAGGGTCACAATGCAATCAGTTGAGTTGAGTTGTAAAAGTGAACACTCTATGTTTAATATTGCTTGCAGACGGTGATAATTTCACTATAAATGTGACTTTCTACTTTATCTGTACTGTTATTCTTCCTATAAGTCATGGATCAAAGCAATGTTAAGTCCTCATACATGCTTATCTATGCAAATCACATAGCTAGTTTTTGATTGCTATATCTCCAGACAGAATGAGGCGCGGGTTCTTCTATAATTCTAAGATTTCTTATGTGACAAATCTTATTATAATTCCTAAATGAAAGATTCTATAAGGGTGAGCATGAAATAATCACTTACACTCCTTTCAACTTTGTCGATCTATTTAATTTGGCACATATTTTGTTAGATGGTTTCAATAAAATGATTAATTTAAAATATTTGAATCATGTTGCAGGTTTATGATAAAGCAAGAAATGCACTTGCTCTTGCTCTAAGCCCAGTAGTTCGAGCACTTGTTGACCCAGATGGTGCATTACAGCAAGTACAGGGCTTGGATGATGTAAGTATCCCTCTCTTTTTATTTGAGTGTTCACTAGGAGTGTTTACCGTTTATCTAGGGAATGCATTATTTTATTTCAAATCCAGATTGTAGGTTACTAGGGCACTTCCTTCTGTTTCATCTTCATTGCAAATTAGCTATGTAAACATGTGAGACATAAAGATTGTAAAACCGTTATTAATGAAAAAACCTTTTCCATTGCAACTCAGAGGTAGATGATTTCTAAATTTAAATGTAATTTGCAAGTATACTTTTTCAGGTAAGTTTCTCTGATTGGTTCTTGTCCAAAGGTGGTACTCGGGAGAGCATCACAAGAATGTGGGATCCTGTTGCTTATGCTCTTGGGTTCATAGACTGTGATAATATCAGTGCTCGTTGCATGCTTACCATTTTCACTCTGTTTGCCACAAAGACAGAGGCATCTTTGTTACGAATGCTAAAAGGCTCACCTGATGTCTACCTAAGTGGGCCAATAAAGAAGTACATAGCAGACAGGGGTGGTAGGTATGATGACGAAGACCGAAAATTCTTTTGCATTAGTATGCAATGCACAATTGAAAACTTACATCATTTAACAAATCCTTCAGGTTTCACCTGAGGTGGGGATGCAGAGAGGTCCTCTATGATAACTCACCTGATGGGGAGACCTATGTTAAAGGCCTTCTCATCTCCAAGGTTGGGTCCATCATTTGTAAATCCTGGTTCTTTTTTGCATAACTGTACAGATAGATCATGCATGAAAATATGTACATTGATGTAGGCTTAACCCTTTTTTATACTTAACTAATATTTTTTTGCTACACCTGGACATTTTTAGGCTACAAGTAGAGAGATAATCAAAGCAGAAGCATATGTTGCAGGTTCTTTTTCTTCCATTTCTTCCTTCTTTAACTACCATGACCAACCATGCAAGTTTAATTTGGCTTCGTTCATTGCAGCCTGTGATGTCCCGGGGATCAAAAGACTCCTACCATCTGAATGGAGGAAATGGGACATGTTTGACAATATCTACAAGTTAGATGGTGTTCCTGTAATCACTGTACAGCTTCGCTACAATGGATGGGTTACAGAACTTAAAGATTTGGAGAAATCAAGGTAACTCCAGTCCCCAGTTAGGCCTGATATTTTGTCAACACTTGTGACTCATACCTTATGATTTTCATGAAGAATGCATTTGTTTCTGCTAAACAATGGATGCATAAATACAATTAGCATTTTTACATGACATTGAATGATACTTCTGTTTATCTTTGATGTAGACAACTTCAAAAGGCAGCTGGTTTGGATAATCTTCTCTATACTCCAGATGCGGATTTCTCCTGTTTTTCAGATCTTGCACTTTCATCTCCAGCAGATTACTACATTGAAGGACAGGGTTCCCTGATCCAGTAAGTCTACTTTTTTCTTTTCCACGATCTTTGCTTCTGCGTTGTGGAATTAAATTCTAGGGTTAATTACTTCTGTGCCACCGTTATTTATTAACTTTCGGCCCATGCTATTACTATTCGTCTATTTGCTTCCATGCTATTACAATTTCGCAATACGTTCGTTTGTGCCATTTGGACCCACCTGCAGAGCACTGTACTTTGCAAATGCCCGTATTGCCCCTGTACACTGTTCATCTTCTCCGTTGCGCTTGGAGGTAGAAGATGACGCCGACGGCTGAAACTTTTTCAGCGCCGTTCTCCCTCGTCCCAACTTGGATCGCTACGAAATTTTAACCAGAGCTTCACCAAGCTGAGATGAGCTTAACCAACGGTTGGATCGGCAATCGGAGCTTCGGACTGGCTACACGATTGAACGCGGCTGAAACTCTGTTTGTCGGCGCAGAGGACGACGACGATGGGTTAGCGTCCAATTGCTAGCTGTTTTACCAAATTGGCGTTCCTGGGAGCTTCCTAATACTAGTGGATGGGGCTGCTAGGTGCTACAGAAGCCCAGCAGCGATAGCACGGACACGGCGGCCATGGCGTACGTTTTGCTGGCGAGCTCCGGTGGCTGCTACTCGAATTCATGGGGACTCCGGCGAGCGCAGGTCCCCACCATGGTCTGGATAAGGGGGAGGTCAGGTCAGCTAAGCCGCGGGTCTAGGAGAGGGGAGGAGGCCGCGACCGAGTCCTCGAGCTGCTCGGCGATGTGGAGGACGAGGTTGTCGGAGACCCTGCAGCTCTTTCTGCTGATGCACGATCTCCCACCGGAGGGCAATCTCTTGGCCGGCAGCTCTTGCTGCTGATGTCGTCCGGCAACTGCAATGCGCGCCGGCTGCGGCCCCTTTCCTTGCTGTTCTCGCCGTGACACCATCTTGACGTACCAGCACGACCTGCTTCAAGGAGGCCACTCTCCATGGCTGCAATCAGCTCGTCTTCCATGGATTCCTGCAGCATGTCAGCAATGGACATGCGTACGTCATTGTGGAGGTCCGGCGACAAAGACCCCCTCTTCGGTGGCGGTCGTGGCTGCCGGGGCCGCAAGCTCATGACCACCGCCGCCGCTACGTGTTCCCAGCGTCCACCCTCGGTTGCTCCCGCACGCCGCTGCAGCTCCCGCGCTGTCCAGACGAGAATGCCAGCGCAATGTGGAATCTGACACGATGGGGCAGAGAGAGAAAGAGGGGTTGGGTGGAGAAGATGAACAGTGTACAAGGGTAATATGGACAATACTGAAGTACAATGCTCTGCATGTGGGCCTAAACGACACAAACGAACGTATCTGCGAATAATAATGGCATGGAGACAAATAGCGAAATAGTAATGGTATATTTGATGATCTGGCAAATAACGGTGGCACATAACCAATTAACCCTAAATTCTACCAGTATTCTTGACATTTGATAACATTCACTGTTTTGGCTGTTAGTTTGAAATTGTGATTTATCTTTACACAAGCAGCTTACTAGGTGACTAGTGCAGTAAAACTGCTGTTCCTTTTTAAGAACTCAACAGAATGCCGAGATAGCCCACCTGAATGTATGAACTGCTAAATTTCATGAACCAAATTGATTGCTGTTGCAAATAAATTCACGTTGTGCTACTGCTTCATTTGTAGAGCTGTGCTAACCCCTGGTGATCCTTACATGCCATTGCCAAATGAGGAGATAATTAGCAAGGTTCAAAAGCAGGTGTGTAAATACCATTCTCTGTTGGTCACGTTATTTGTATTAATTCCGTTGAAAAATTTCTAGAACTGGTTGATAGAGATCCCTTTAAAAATAACCAAACGTGGCCTCATTTTAAAGCACGGCCACAGAATGTAATTTCTTCTGGTTCTGTTAATTATTTTATTTTTTCAAAGTTCACTTCAGTGCAAATCCATTTATGATTCCTGCAGGTCTTAGAATTGTTCCCGTCATCACGAGGCTTGGAAGTTACATGGTCGAGTGTGGTAAAAATCGGTCAATCGCTGTATCGTGAAGCTCCAGGAAATGATCCTTTTAGACCTGATCAGAAGACACCAGTTAAAAACTTCTTCCTGTCTGGCTCTTACACAAAACAGGTAAGATACATCTAAATCATTGACTTAAGTCAAAGTGACCATCAGAAATCAACTAGCACTCATCAAATATTTTGATTTTGTGATGCCGGCAAGCCGTGGATTTTACTCAGAAAATATTGTTTAGTAGATATTCATAAGATTGGATGATCCACACATAGTCGCCGCCATTAGAACACTGTGGACAATTCCATGAACTCATGATCTTGTCATTTTGTTTACAGGACTATATTGACAGCATGGAAGGGGCAACTCTCTCTGGCAGGAGAACTGCAGCCTACATATGTGGTGCTGGAGAGGAGTTGGTAGCCCTCCGAAAGAAGCTCATCGTTGCCGACAGCGCGAAGGCCTTGGGGAACGTTCGAGCCCTTCATACGAGCTAAGCTTCACAATGGCGCATGCTGGAATGCCCAGACAATAGCTTCCTGGGTGTAGGCGATTTCCGATTTCCGCAGCGACTCCTGTAAATCCTATTTGAGCATTATATTTGCCGCTGCCTTGATACGGTCAGCTGTCATGGCGTTTTCGTTCTGTGATTCGAAACCAAGTGTCTAGGTGGCATACGGGATTACATCAGGCAGCGTAATGTTCAGCTTAACCAACCATCGATATGATTGATGTTTATATAGTGTGCACATCTCTTAAATCTTCTGAGGAATGATGATTGATGAGAACTTTTATCTGAGGAAATTTGCTGACTTTTCTGTCACTGATCAGCTGATCTCCTCTGTGTGGCTTTGCCCATTTGATAGCCCCCAAACCCTCCCAGAAACCTTCTTGCATAATCACCATGAATATTTTGAGACTGAAACTGTGTTCTAATTTTATGTTCACGGGTAAATATTGATGACCACCAATTATGCTGGATGGTTGAAGTTTTTTTAAGTTTTTAACCACTGGTTGTTCTTTCTTGCGTTGCCCGGAGTTTTCTTTGTCATCTGAACATTATATGTTCATCAGTTTTTACACACATATGAGAGAATAGCAACCAATCATCTGGTCAAGAATTACATTGTAACTGACACACAGAAGAATGTGTTTTCTTCTTGTATCTCAAACAATGACAACAACTGGCGTGTCACTTTGGAGGCCTCATAGACTGACAACTTCTTCTAACAGTCTAGATTTTTCTATCTGATCATAAAACTTAGTAACGAATTTAGAAATAAATTAATATTTGGAAACTAAAAAACACTTGCTTTTTTGATTCTTATCTAATGCTTCTTAGAATCTAATCTTAAGCTCGGTAAACAGGCCTAGAGTATGTGACCATATCGCCATTAACAATATTGGAAACTTGTGGCTGGCTATTTGTTCGGCCAGCCATGGGCTCATGGGCTCCATAGGAAAGGCGAAAGGGCAACGGCTAGTATAGCAACTCCAACAGATTCCCAATTCCTTTCTTTAATCTTTAATCCTTAAATTTTGGAGTTTTGCATAAAAAATTGTCTCCAATAAACTTCTAATATGGATGCTAAAATTCTGTTGGAGTTGCATGTGTTGCAGGATTTGGATCTTTTTTCACACGAAATAATTCCATTAGCGTCTCTTCCTGCAGAGCCATCGCCTCCCCAGTGTCCGGTGCAGCTCCGGCTCGCCGGGCAGCGGTCAGCGCCGTCACTGAGCTCCTCATGGTCATGTCTCCCAAGAACCGCAGCAAACTCTCTCTCTCTCTCTCTCTCTCTCTCCATGTGCTTTGAGGAGGATCTCCATTGCTGATAGAAGCATCTGGGATTTGGTGGTGCAGAATGCAGAGATGCCCTTCCGAAGGGAGCTGCAGGAGCAGAGTTGGAATTGCCTGGCAGCGTGGACGATGTGGTTGATGTTCTTGAAGCTGATTACCAGCAACCCTATTTCCTCAGGAAAAAAAATCCAAGGGGCTTTAAAGCCCTCGCAATAAGAACCCCATGATTGATACCACATGAGGATGTGATAATCCAACAGTGGATGTGTCTAGTGGAGGGTGTGGCCGGCGGCATCGTGGACCGGAGGGGTGTCAGATTACTAGAGCCTTCACGTAACACTAATTTATAAAGGTTCTTACTGGGAGGACTTTGAAACCCGTATTGAATTTTTTTTCTTTCCTGCTGCTTCTGTTGCTACATATATATGTGTGTGTGAGAGGATTCTTACGGTGAGGACTTTAAAACCCATACCGAATTTTTTTCGGTTCTTTCTTGCTGCTTCCGTTGCTACATATATATATGTTTTACTTTTTGAGTGCTGATAATGGTTAGACAAGAATTATATTCAACTTAACTGCATAAGTTACACTCTAGTGACAAATGGATTCAGAATCTCAAGTTCAGATTTGTCATGATTGAGCAGCAAGAAAATTGTGATGGACTGAAAGGTCATATGTTTCAGGAAACTTCACTCCGGACATATATGCTCAAGATTGTTTGTTTGAAGACCCGACAATAAAGTTCAGATGTCGTGACAATTTCTTGCTGAATGTAATTGCCATTTCATCTGTACAATGCAACCGTTCAAGCAATACAGAATCGATGCCCCTTTGTTTGCAAACAAAATGAAATTCTGCAATGCTAATGAATTGTTCTTGGCAGGAAGATATACTCCCAGAATCTAGATTTGCTAGTACTAACTCTGTTTCATAATGCATGTAGTATATCTTTACATATAATTAGTTAAAGTTAAAGAAGTTTGACTTTAAAAAAAATCAAACAACTTACATTGTAAAATGGATGGAGTGCCATTCTTTGACAGCCCGTCACTACTTGAAAAATCCAAAAAGTAACATTTGCTCGGTAAAATTGTCAAGTTCCAAATGATGTATTTTTTCATTCCATTTTGTTCGAGTGCTGTAGTTACCTGCTATCACATGTCAATTTCCATCTCCGGATTGCCCTTCTGTTCTTAATTGCAACGAGTGGCCAGAATTGTGAACATCAAAGCTGTTTTATTGTAGATTTGTCGTGACTAGTCAGCTTCTTGTTTAGTTATACTGCCACAGTATCATTTATCAAAGCTTTTCAACATGGTTCATGGCAAATTGCTACCTGATGCTCTTGCAAATCATGCAGGGGTTGAGAGTTGAAACGAAGTTCATCATGGCATCAAGGACACTAAGGTGACACTATAATCTTAAATGAATAAATTGATCATTTGCCACTCTCAGGATACTCCATTTGATTATGATGTCATTCTTGAGACTGACAGGTAGAATATTTATATCGATGAATGTAGGTTCGGATGACAAAAATGCGAAGCCACTTCTTGAGAGCGACAAAATATCAAATTTTGGTGGGGGAACTAATCACTTTGAAAGTCTAGGGAAATTGAGCTAAAATCTATGTGAACACAAAGGGATTGGGTCTAAACAAATCCCTGCTTATCCAAGTGAGACTTTAGTGGAATGCCATACTTCATCTGTTTCATATTATAAAATTTTTCAATTTTTAAGTCAAACTTCTCTAGCATTGACTAAATTTCAGATAAATATATATTAGCATATATAATATCAATTAAATACACTATTTAGACATATTTCATGATTGATTTAATAAAACTAATTTAATATTCTAATTGTTGGTATATTTTTTATAAAATTGGTTAAAGTTTGACTTAACAAAAAGTCTAACAGAGGGAGAACTACACGATACTATGTTTTTCCTAATTAATTTTTCGAGAACTACACGATACTATGTTTTTCCCTAATTAATTTTTCGAGGGTTATTTTTTCTTTTTCTTTTTTGACTAATACACACTTCTTTCTTTAGGACATATATTAAGGCTTCCATGGAGTCCCATCATCGCCATTAGAGGGAACACAACCTATGATTTGAATGAAGAATACAAGGCAATGAGAGCAAAGCAGCCATAAGCATTTTTTGTTTTCTAAGTTTCTTCACTGAAAAGTCAATAAGATAGTATTTGGTTTGAGAACAAACATGTGTGGTATATGTTCATTCATGGATATAGAGATAAAATAATCCATGCTGGATATGATGAGATAATTTTTGTTTGTTTGGTTGGATTTACTTGGATGGAATAAACCTAAATTTAGTGGACCCTGTTTGTCATATATAAATATATATATATTAAAACATAATCATATGAGATTTTATTTTATAGATATAATTGCAATGAATACAACATTGTAATCGGATTATAAATTGGATAAATAGTTTATGAGGAAAAATCATTTAAAATCTTTGTAAACACGAAAAATTAAACCCACTCTAATCAACTAGAAGATGACAAGTCATTTCATCCAAACTTGATTGTCTTATCTAATATTTTTTTCTGGATCTCTTTGTCACCATCTCATCGCTTCTCTCCAATCAAACAAAAGCATATTATATATCCGTCTAAATTCCATGGATTCTGTGTCATTTGTTAAGAATGATATCCATGCAAAAAAATGACATGGAAAAAGAGGGTGCGAGGTTTTAGAGTGACGAAAATGAAATACATAGTACGATTTTGTTATGTAACCTGCACATGACTACATGAGCAGTGGCAAAAACAGCATTTTCCTATCTTAGGTGAACTCTTGTAAAATATGAATTCTATATAAATTTTATAAGATTTTCATAGAAATCAGTTCAATTCCATAGAATTTCAGGGAAATTGTCCATGTTGCAAAGGAGACCTAAATAGGCAAAGAAACTTTGCCTTTCTTTTCACCCCTAGCTAGTCAAACGCCCATGCGTTGCAACACACATATTTCTATATGTTAAATTATCATCTTAGTAATGGAACCGCCGAATTATTCCACTAAAAAACAGCACTTGACATAATTTACCTGCACTCTCCATAAATTAAGCAATAAGAGCATTGCTTTGACAAAGGCCACGTTGCTTTTCTTCTCAAGCACACACGCCAGAGTTGAACTTAATTGTACATAAATGATCACCATCCATGTCCACAAATTAGTGTGTGATGCACACAGCATACCAATTCAGCAACATTAACATACACAACCATACAAAATAGCTGAAAAATTGATGATTTGATACTCCCTTATTATTTTGTTATCCCGTAACAATGATATGTGAAACATCTTAGTCAATAACATATATATCATGATGATAAAAAAGCAAAGCCACTTCTTAACAGTGATAAATTATTAAATCTCTCCAAAATAACTTGGACATTTATGCCCCTCCTGTCATGATCATCCACCTACCCTCACCCAAACTTCTCATGTAGATTCAGTTAAATCCTAAATACACATCAGTATACCAAAGTATATCAGGTACTTTTGCATGTCAATCTAACAAAAAAAAAATACAAACTTCTGCTTGACTTCGCAATTTATAATTTAATACCGCATATTAAATCCTGTTTGATTTGGTATTTTGGTGGGGGGGAACTAATCACTTTGAAAGTCTAGGGAAATTGAACTAAAATCTATGTGAACCCAAAGGGATTGGGTCTAATCAAATCCCTGCTTATCCAAA
>KE372122.1:1223375-1241129 GCA_000418225.1 Zizania latifolia | reverse complement strand
CTTTCTTTAGGACATATATTAAGGCTTCCATGGAGTCCCCTCATCGCCATTAGAGGAAACACAACCTATGATTTGGATGAAGAATACAACGCAATGAGAAAGCAAAGCAGCCATAAGCATTTTTTGTTTTCTAATTTTCTTCACTCAAGAGTCAATAAGGTAGTGTTTGGATGAATGTGATGAGATAATTTTTGTTTGGTTGGTTGAAATTTACTTAGATAGGATAAATGTGGACCCTGCTTGCCATATATATAATTATATATATATAAATTAAAATATAATAGATATAATTACAATGAATACAACATTGTAATCGGGTTATAAATTGAATAAATAGTTTAGGAGAAAAAATCTTTTAAAATCTTTGTAAACGAAAAACTAAACCTACTAGAGATGACAAGTCATTTCATCTAAACTTGGTCATCTTATCCAATAAATTTTTCTTGATCTCTTTATCCAACACACTAAAGGAATATTCTCCTACGTGATCATCTCACTCCTTCTTGCTCTCCAATCAAACAACCGTCATCCTATCTAGAGAAAACACTACCTAATACTCCCTTCGGTTTCATAAAGAGAGTCGTTTTGGATATGATTTTAGATACCAAGGAGTGATTAATTAGTGTGTATTTTTCTTATTTGCCTTTATTAAATACAATGCGAGAGTAAAGTCAGCGCGGGATAAGAGGAGAAAGTAGTATTACTTCAGGGTATAAACATCTAAAATACATAATAAAATATAAAATAACTTGTTTTAGATAATTCTTGATACAAGTCTAAAACGATTTGCTTTACGAAACCTCATAAACTGGGGAGCCGGAGGGAGCATAATATTATGACATCTGTTCAACTCACTAGGCATGCTGAGAGCTGGGGTGTCTCTGCAGAGGAGGCGATTAGCCGGATATTCGTGCCGGCTCCCAATCAAACGGATGGCAGCTAAAGCAAGCAGAACTCTGAATACTTCAGTTCTGGAGATCTGGCGAGTGAGCGGCAATGGCACTCATACACCAGTGTGGCAGTGTGCGTGGGTGCTTTGTTGCACGTGTAAAGTTTTTGTGTTGATGCTAATTGCTAGGCACACCCGCTACGCTTACCCACGTGCGCGTCCACTACACATGCTAGAAATATTTACGTAGGTTATGTTGGCTGCCATGTCTATCTCGTTACATAACTGGACACAAAAGTATATTGTATATACAGATAAATTTCATGGATTTTGTATCATTTGTTAAAAATGACAGAGAAAAAGAGGATGCAAGGTTTTAGAGTGGCGAAAATGAAATACATAGTACTATTCTGTTATATAACTAACATGGTGCACATGACTATATGAGCAATGACAAAAACAACATTTTCCTATCTCAGGTGAACTCTTGTAACATCTGAATTTCATATAAATTTTATAAGATTTTTTTAGAAATTAGTTCAATTCCATATAAATTCGGAAAAAAATATCTACGCTAAAAGCCTAAAAGGAGACCTAAATAGGCAAAGAAGATCTGCCTTTCTTTCTACCTAGTCAAATGCCCGTGCGTGGAACAACGTATTTCCATATGTTAAATTATCATCTTAGTCATGGAACCGCCAAATTATTCCACTGAAAAACAGCACTTGACATAATTTACCTGCACTCTAACATAAATTAATCAATAAGAACATTGCTTTGGCAAAGGCCATGATGCTTTTCTTCTCAATCACACACACCAGAGTAGAACTTAATTATCGATAAATGATCACCATCCATGTTCACAAATTAGTGTGTGATACACCGGCATACAAATCCTGCAACATTAACATACACAACCGTACAAAATAGCCGAAAAAATCAATGATTTGTTACTCTTATTTTGCCACCCGTGACAATGACGCGTGAACCATCAAAGTCAATGACATATATAAAAGATGGAAAAAAACGAAGCATTTTTGACAGTGACAAATTATCAAATCTCACCATAAATAACTTCTACATTTTAGAAAGAGTAAACTTACTTATAACTTATTTTATCCATGTGGCATGTCCCCTAGACTTTAAAACTGCAAACAATTACATGTAAAAAAACTGTAATATTTATTTTTTAGACTTCAAAACTGCAAACAATTACTTGAAAAAACCCTGTAATATTTATTTTTTAGACCTCAAAACTACAAACTTTATGACTACTTATAAAACCCTAGTCACGAGCAACAGGTGGCCAACCACTTTGGTAGCCACCAAGGTGAACAAGCTTCTCATGGCTGCTCAGGTCATCTTCCTTACTTTCTCTGTACGGTAATTAATTTTTCTGCAAGTAATTGTTTGCAGTTTTGAAGTCTAGGTGACATGCCGCATGAACAAAATATGCTTATATGGATAGTTAAGAAGATAAATAACTCACTTAACTTACATTAGTGACTTATATATGTAGTTTTGAAATAGAGTGACCTACATGACACAACTAAACAAGTTGGATGGCCCACTGTGGATTTTACTCTTTTAGAATTCTTTGGAATAGAATATCAAGCTTATTTAGAGTATTAAGATTCAGCATAAACAATAAGCTCGGATTTTAGAAATATTTAGAATAGAATATCAAGCTTATTTAGAGTATTAAGCTTAAGCTGATTTGCCCTAAAACGGACTTAAGCTTATTTGCCCTAAAACGGACCAGTATTTCTCCGTTTAAGTCTCAGAGCATCTCTAAGAGAAGCTCTAAAGAGCCCATTCCCTAAATTTTTGAGATTACAACTAAAATATCAGCTCCAACAGATACTCTAAATGGCTCCCAAAAATAAAAAACCCCTAAAATTAATTCTTTCGCTCCCTACTTTTAGAGAGCATACATCACTCCCCATATTTTTCTACGAGGATTTTTACACACGTAGAAAAAACTATCACTGCAAAAAGTCTACCATATTATTCCTCGAGTTCTCCATTAGCACAAGATCCCTAGGCAAAGTCATGAATCGGAACAACGGCGAGGCCCTGAGGCATGGCGGCTCTATAGTGAGTAATCACAGCGCCGATGAGCCTTTCTACCGTGACTTCTCGCGCTGCCCCGTGACTACTCGTGTCAGCAAAGGCAGGATAGGCAACAACAATCCAAGCACGCGTTAGATGAACGAGAAAAACTACTCTGTAGATCGGTTAGTGGTGGATCCAAAATATATTTTAGAGACTCAAATTTAGAAACTCTGTTAGAGAAAAACACATTTAAAGTTATTTATATTTAAAAAGAATCTAAAAAAGCTACGTATGGAGTCAAATTTCCAAGATGCTCTCAGAGAGTATGTTCTTTTTAATAAAAAAGAGCAATTTCCTGCTCATAGCTCCTGGGCTCGGGCTTTGGGCTGGGCTTGGACCTTTGCTTCCGTCTGAACTCAAGCATTACGCGGCGCTCCCCTTCCTCCTCTCCGTCTTGCTCCGACTGCATCTCCCTCCCCCGCCACGGATCCGAGCAAGCCCGAGCCCTAGAAACCCTAGAACACCCCCACCTCCCCCGTCCCCGCGCGCCCGCCTCCGCAATGGAGGACGAGGAGATGGAGAAGAAGGTGCAGCAGTACCTGCAGCGCAAGGGCTTCCGCCTCACGGAGCTCGCGCTGCAGGAGGAGCGCAACCGCCTCTCCACCTCCTCCCTCTCCGACGTCGCGCTCGCCAGGTAGCTAGCTACCTTCCTACCTACTCGCACGCCTTTCCCACCGTTATCTGGTCCACGCTCTGGCCCAGCTGCTGCGGTGGCGGCTGCTCTGGGCTTTGCTCTCACCGAGGAAACCTAGTGGTGGATTTGGTGCAAGTCAATTGGATTTTTTTCAAACTTCTTTCTGGCACCCAGATGCTACCGGAGCTCAATTTGTTCCAGGCGTGTGTTTTTCCCCACATGGAAATAATTTGCGTCATTTTGGAGAGGGAAAATTAGCTTGCTCGGGAGTTGAGGATGGTTTTGTGGAGGAAGCAATTAGCAGCATTGGTTAATTTCTATGACGAGTTTGCGTGCATAACTGCATTTCAGGGCATCTTATATTTGATAATGTGTTAAGCTGACTCCTGCGCTGGCCCAATTACTAGATTATAGTAATTACCCTCTAAGTGAAAAAGTGAAGTTTTTAGGACAGTAAGATGCATCTCTGTTACAATAAAATTTGTCATCTATAAAGTGTAGTTCGACTTGGTGTGGTCTCCTAAATTGAACATTGATCGCTGATTTCTCTTATAGTGTATTGTTCATAACTCATAACAATATGATCATTACCATATGAGAGTGCTTTTAAATATGAATCCCACAAAACCATTTTTTGTCACAAAAATAAATATCAATGGACTAATCATTGGTCAACAATCATGAAGTTTGAATCTTGAAGTATGTGCACAACAGAGGGGGTAATAATTACTACTAAATTTGGTTCTCATATAATCATTATCTTTGAGAAGAACTAAATAGCTGTAATATTATGAAATTATATCTTGACGAGATATTCAGTCATCATTTTGATATATTCAATTCAACTACATGTTCTTGATTGCATGTATTCTACAGCAGCACCTTGTCTTTTGACTGCAGAGATTATATTCTGCATCTTGTGTTTCTCTGCTTCTGATATTTGCAGCATCTATTTTTTCACAAAGATTCTGATATTTGCTTCTACTGTCTTTTGATTGTGTCATTGCCTGCACTGGTAGGTCAGAAAATGATCCAGCAAGGTACTACGATGGCTATAGTAAACTACGAACTTGGGCATACAGTTCTCTTGATCAATACAAGGTGTGTTACATAACACATGCACATAGATTGTAATTCACCTTCACAACGTTTACATTTTATTTTACTTCGCAATTGTAAAACACCTAGCTGTTTAGTCACATGGAAGTATGGAACTGCTATACCAATCTGTTCATTTATAGTACCACAGTCTCCCTTATTTTAAGAGTTATTTCTGTGTTACTCACAGAGAGCTACTCACTTGTTTCTCTTGTTAAAAATGATCACATCTGTTTTATATACCAAACTTCCAGAGTCACAGTTGATTCAGATGAAGCATTTACTTCAAGAGTCCTTCCTGTGTTTTCTGCCATCCATCTGTACTGTGGTTCACCTTTTAGAAAGCAAACAGGCTTTCCTGTAAGCATGTTGTGTACTTACTCCTGAGCAGAAGCCAGAAAGTATGCTTTGCTAGTTTGCTTCCGCCTTCCTGTGGATGTGTTACTATTACACTTAGATTTTATCTAACCTAAGATATACATTTTTCTGTTCTTAAATTTAGCCATGTACGTTCTTTCTGAATTTTGATCTTTTTATTTTTTGTAGCATGAATTACTCCGTGTTCTTTATCCAGCATATATCCACTGCTTCATGGATCTAGTGGCAGAGGGACATACACAGGAAGGTAATACCAGTTGGTGGATATGATTAGATAATCTTCTTTCATTTGTGTTTTCTCTTAGTTTATTCTGGGTAATTCTTTCTTTGATATTCTAACTTATGAGCCCTGCAGCTCGCTCATTTTTCCATACATTTCGTGAAGACCATGAACTGATGCATTCAAGGGATCTCCAGAAGCTGGAAGGCATTCTTTCTCCTTTACATTTGGAGGTTAGTAAGTGAGCTCTTCCACATTGTACCTCCTACTGTGAATGAAGTTTAAAAATTATGGCTAATTGTTCTAAATGCTGTAATTTTCAGGAAATGGAACTGGCTCAATCTTTAAGGCAAAATAAATTCAGGATTAAGTTATGTGAGGTTGTACCATGTCTAGTTTCCTCCCATTTAAACTCTGTGCATGCACTATTTTTTTGGGGCAGTATTTCATGTACTGTGTTTTCTAGTATTGCTTTCTTGGGAAAATAAATCAGCTTCTCCATTAAGTTTTTGTCTTGTTTTTTTATTGCAGTATTCATATGAATTGCTTCTCCAGTATCTCCAGAAAACACAAGCTCTTGTGGTGCTTGGAATAATAAATGAACACATAACTTTTGAAGGTAAAATTCCCTTATCCATTGTAACTAGTACCCCAAATGTTCATCCAGCATATTCTCCTTGTCAGTTCTCTAAATCTTTTGTGCCAATTTTCCAATACAATATTGACAGTATCCCCTGGGCAGTCCTCATTAATTTCTGATGACTCGGATGTTGTTGCTCTGATTGGAACCAGCAAGGACTTGGCAAAACAGATAAATCAGAAGGATGTCCATTGGGGGGTATGTTCTGAGCTAGTGTGGTGGTTTCCCATCGCCAATTGTATCAATAGTTATTGATACAGGTTAAACAAATTAAAACTATTTAGATTGACCAGTTATTAATGGGATTGAAGCGCTCTTTTATTATCTGCCCACTGTACTCAGGCATTTGATTTATCGTGAATATTATATTCTGTTATGCAGTTGCTCGAAGATTCAGTTGAAGAGCGTATGGAGAAGGCACTTTCAGATTCTGATAAAACTGAAGCAGAAGGCAAGGATGCAGACGCAGAAGATAACAAGGCAAGAAACAGTTTTATAATATGCAAGATTTGTTACATATTGTTTCCTACTTCCTCAGTCATTGAAGCACTAGCTTTGCTTTTTCGTTGTGTGCCATGCTGTTAGGAGGTTGTTGATTTATGCTTTCTTTTTTAATAATAAAACAGTACTACTGCCTGTCACTGTATCTGATAGAAAATTTTGTTGCTTTGTTCCACTCTGCAATTCTGCATTCTGCTGTGTTAGTGTGTTCAGTGATCCCCTTGGTGCTAGCAGCAGGTTGGCTGGCTCCTAGTGCCTAAGAAGGCTAGGTGGCTGTCTAGGGAGACTGGGAGAGCACTATCTGTGTTCTTCACTCACAATTGATGTTCTGTCAGTCTTCTAATTTCATTCTTTCCTTACTTTTGCTACAGAAAAGATCATCAGAAGGTGGAAAGCAGGGTGGTTCGCATAAAAAGGTCAAAAAGGATAAGCTTGTTGGAGCCACAGGGAAAAACATGAAATCCGAAACAAGCATGGTTTCTGTGGCACCTCGTGTTAAACCAGAGTTAACGCTTCCAGTGATGTACATTTTTAACCACTTCATACTTTTATTTGGAAAAGTTCACTTTTGTCATCTAACTTTGAATCTTGTTTGGATTTAAAAAGTTTCTATAACATCATTTTAGCTTAGGACAAATTAATATTTCTTTCTCCGTTGTGTTTCCCTATTGATGGGTGGGACTAAAGATAACCACATGTTTTTTAACTCATGCAGCTAGTGTTCATTTTTTGTTCATCTCATATCCACCCGCCAATGCATTGTTGAGATTTGCTCATGTTTTTTTTGAAATCGATCCATTGCCAGTTTGCTTACCACAAACTATTTGAGCCCTTCAAAAGCACTTCTATAAGACAGTAACAAAACCAAAGATTGTATTGCTTTTTGCCTTATAAACCATCAACATAACTTGGCCATCCAATCCACTGATAATGTTTTGATAGTGATATTTTTTCTTGTATTTAAATTGTAATAGTTTCTTTGTCTAAATGGTTATTTATTTATCGCTGGACATCTTTGTTGGCTCATCTTCCTTCATTTGCCAAGTGCCAACCTTGATTTGTAAGAATCTGAGTTATTTACTGATTTTTCAGGCCTGTCGAAGTTGAGCAGTCAATTCTTGAGGACTTGCGAAACCGTGCACAGTTGAATAACTTGTCATTGCCATCTGTTAGCTTCTATACATTCCTTAATACACATAATGGGTAAACTTAACTATAGCTCAATGTTAGATGATTCTAATTTGCATCCTTCAGTTTGATCATTATATATAGAACTCAGGTTAAATTGTTCATCGATTTCACATGATGGATCATTGGTTGTTGGTGGATTCTCTGACTCATCAGTGAAGGTTAGTCCTTTAGATGACATCTTCTTTTTATGTGATTTCTGTATTAATTCATATTAGTAGAAGTGTAAAATACCCTTGGTGTTCACCAGGTTTGGGATATGTCAAAGATTGGCCAGCCTCCCAAAACATGTTAGTTGTTCTTCACTACTTAGTTTTGATGTTTTGTTCCGCAGTTCCGCTTTGTGTTGTGCTGAAATACTTCTGTAAATTTTCATCTGGTTTATGTCACGATTGCCTTCTGTTCTGAAAAGAACTCCAATGTTACATTCACTTCTGTCATTTGTAGTTACAGCTACAAGTGAAGTAAAAATATTTTTTGGTCATACTTGCTGGATGTACTAAAGCAATGTTGGCGTTGCAGACTACTTGCAGTATTTGACTCTGGAACCTGTTCAGAGCCTTATAACAGTCTTAGAATGTCAATTATACAGTAATGGTATTTGCTGATTGAAGAGATTATAATTTTCAGCTAGTTCACAAGGAGAGAATGGACCTTCCCAAGGTGAGCGTGTATCGACATCAGATGAAGGAAGAAAATCCTATACATTATTCCAAGGTCATTCTGGACCAGTTTATTCTGCCACCTTTAGTCCATTTGGGGACTTTCTCTTGTCATCATCCTCAGACTCGACAAGTAAAACCTTGCTACATTGTGCTTATTTTGTATCATTCTTTTCTCTGTTACTTTTTTAATTAGAATTCATATCTTGTCTATATTTTTTTTACTTGTTACAGTTCGCTTATGGAGTACCAAGCTGAACGCAAATCTTGTTTGCTACAAAGGACACAACTACCCTGTTTGGGATGTCCAAGTATGTAATTAGCCTTTTTTAGTCCTTAGTGTAAATACAACATTTGAGATATGCTTACTTCCATTAGCTTTCTTAAATGCCTAAAAGAAAAACGTAGCATGAATGGTTGTTCCCTCTATTTGTACGGGGTTGATCTTGGTGCATGAAGTGCAATGTATTCCTAGCTAGTCTTTCATTGTTGGTACTTGGTACTCTCCATGTGGAGTAGTTATTGTCCTGTTGAAAAGCTTCATGTCAAATTCTATTGTGTGCAAGTTATCTGATTATGTTGTTGTAAACTTTGTGCTATGATATTTATTGATAGTCTTCTGTTTTCTTTTGGCAGTTTAGTCCAGTTGGTCATTACTTTGCTAGTGCTTCACATGACAGGACCGCTAGAATTTGGTCAATGGATAAAATCCAGCCTTTGAGAATAATGGCTGGGCATTTATCTGATGTTGATGTAAGTGTACTTCTGGTTTGGATCCTTCTCTTATATGGGATCACTTAATGTTGGAATATTTCTGTGATTACCTTTTCCCTAATGCCCTGAATTGATGTCTGCATTTTTTTTACTTATTCCTAACCGCTACAAAATATTTGCCTGACAGTGTGTGCAGTGGCATGTTAACTGCAACTACATTGCCACCGGCTCTAGTGACAAAACTGTAAGACTATGGGATGTTAAAACTGGTGAATGTATACGGATGTTTATTGGTCATAGGAGTATGGTTTTATCGTTGGCAATGTCTCCTGATGGGCGATACATGGCCTCCGGAGATGAAGATGGAACCATCATGATGTGGGATCTCTCTTCTGGTCGGTGTGTTTCACCACTAGTGGGTCACAGCTCTTGTGTGTGGTCACTTGCCTACAGGTAATCATTTGCTGCTGTGCTCAACTGGTAGTAAAATATTAGCTGTGTAGCTATGTGTTTAATACTTTAATATGCTAAAGAGTAAGGTTTTATGGAACTATGGTAGTTGTAACTTTATAAATACAGGGCTTGGGAAACTGGCTGATCCATTTGTTGTGAGTAACGCTTGTATTGAATAAAGCACCATGAGGGCAATATATACTATATAGGGGGTACATGTGTGCTAAACAAGGAATAGTAAAAGAACCCTAATATGACTAGGAGACTATATTCCTAATACCATGTAGCAGAATCGAGTTTTGGAAAAATCAACTAGTTATTTAAATTGAGTAAACATCATCTATAATTCTATATACAAGAAGTCAGCTCATCATTTCTTCCATCCTTGTTGATTTTTTTTTTTGGAAAGTTGCATAATTTCAGGTGTGTTCAAATGATTCCTCACATAAGGGCGTTAGAAACCAGAACTGGCTGCTTCTGGGTTTTGTTTGCCTTTTCAGTTTTTAGCTGGCTTTGAAAAGATTGTGATATATAGTAGAGTCAAATCAGAGTATTTTGGTACACAACTTTAATTTTGAGTGGTATTGGAGGGGTGAACCAGAGGAGTTTTAACGGTTTAGCAAAAACTGTCACATGGTCGTTTCCAGTTTCTCGGCTGGTCATCAGATGTTAACTGGTGGTTTATGGAACCCTGGTCACATATTTTCAAGATTGTAACAATATATTGATCGCTCAGTTAATGATTACTACTTTGCTATGTGATTTTTTGATGGTCAACAACTTGGTTATTGCCTTAACATTCTTCTTTGAATTTCTTGAATAAACCAAGGAGAAGGAGATTAGTACAAACTTCAAAGTGCTATCATTGCATTGGCATGCCAACCTCGCTGTTAGCAGCAGTGCACCTTCTTTTGGGGAGAAGAATAGCAACACATGCAGTTCCTGTTTACAAGTGATTATATATATGATATCTATTGTTTAGACTTTGATTGCTGTTATGCTTTGCTTTCTACTCTATTTAAGTTGCAATGTGAGGCCTTCTTTACCTGGAGGACTCTTTCCATCTATGTTGCATATGTTCTGTGTTTACAAATGCTGTTATTTCTTTCAGCGAGAAGTCATGATGTGCTGTTCTGTGATGCCATGCAGAGCTGCATTCTCTAGTGGTTTAAGCATGGTTGCGCTTAGTTAACTTATTCTTCCATTGTTTTAGCTGTGAAGGGGCGTTACTTGCATCTGGATCAGCTGACTGCACGGTGAAACTTTGGGATGTCGCCTCCAGCACAAAGGCCCTTAAGATGGATGAAACGTGAGTTGATCGAACTGCGCATAAAGATGCTTGGGACCTAGAAACCATTGCCTTACTTTTCTTGTAAAATGCCCTTGTACAGCAAAGGTGGTTCAACCAACCGACTGAGGATGCTGAAAGCTCTCCCTACAAAATCAACCCCTGTTTATACTCTGCGGGTGAGAAATTCTCTTCTCCTTTCGTGCATTATGTTGCATACGTTTTTACTTTCAGAGATATGTCGCATATGCTATGGTTGTCACTTCATGCATTGTAAACAGAGCTAACTGCTTTCTTGCCATTGCAGTTTTCTCGGAGGAATCTCTTATTTGCGGCTGGTGCTCTCTCGCTTGGCTCCTAAGCTTCTGTATGTTCTGTAGAATACACAACTAGCATTCTTTCAGTTTTGGTTTTATGTTGTGAAGTTGATGTCTACTGGGGTGGCATGTGTTATAGCATTGTCATTTTCCATTAGTGGATCCCAGTGAAACCTATTTTAGGGTTAAGTTGTAGCACGGGGGTACTGGAATTCGTTGCAATGTCGTAGTGGTTTATCATTAGCTAATCTAAATCATGTAATATTTAACCAGTAGTGATATACATCTAACTTGTCTCTACATTTGCCATACTATTTCATCTGTCGCTGCCTTTCTTGCATTCAGTTAATCATCTGTCGACTCAACCGTACTTCATGCAATGACAAAAGGCTCGATGAATGCATGATCTGGATAAGAACTGACTGCATAGGACACCATGGCCAACCTTATGGTTGAGTTGCACATACATTCGTCAACTGCATTATGCACAGTGCGTAGTGCATAATGCAGGTGACGCCATCTAATTAAACAATGTTGATTAAACCCAGAACATCCCCTTCATTAGCTCGCCCAAATTTATTTCAGCACACAAGTCCAATATAACAGTATCCTACTTTTTAACTCATCACAGTTATCTCCCAACTATCTAACAGTATCTCCAAGAGACTATATATCTTCATAAAACTATAGAGTTCTCTAAAAATATTTACTCCCTGTATTTGTTTTCTCTTCAACCCACTCTCTAAATCACACCATCTATATTGAACTTTCCAAATTTTATTAATTTTTAACAAAATGTCTTTATTTTTAACAACTATATAACTCATAAAGTTGGGTTCACACGTTGGAACGGCACACGAGAGGAAGTGATATGATGATTTGACTTCTATTTTTTTTAAAAAAATAAAACTTCAACGGTGATAACATTCAATTTTTGAAGAGTTCAATAACAACCTAATATAATAAATCTAAACAGTGACATTGTCTAGATTCGTTTTACTATAAAATATTAAATTCGTTACAATATTATGGAACTGAGGGATAGAAGATAGATAGAGAGAGAGGTACATGGTGAGAGGAAAATGGCGGGAAAGAGAAATGCAAGCAGGGCTTATAAAATCTATAAAAACAGAATCCTAGATACAATAATGTTTGATTTTTGAACGCCCCGACAAAAAAAGAGAGAATGAATAGCGACAGCAAGCAAGGAACAGGAAGCAGGAACAGCCATGAAGCCAGCTCGATATTTAGGAACTTGCCAAATTCAGTGAGAATGTAAACTTTCCTAAATTTAAAATTCAAGTGTTATTTTATTAGAATTGCTGAAAAAAGAGAATAGATAGCGGCAGGAAGCAAGGGAGCAGATGGAACAGCCATGAAGCTAGCTCGATATACAGGGACCTGACAAATTTGGTGGGGATGGATACTTTCCTAAATTTTATTAGAATTGCAAACTTTTAGATTTAGGAAGAGCCAGAAGGTGGCCACTCTAAAAAGAAAAATATGGCTACATCAGGATTAACCGTGTCGCTCGGCTACCGCTCGGTAGCTGAGTTTTCGCTGGTGGTCGGTACGTTCAAACCAAACGATTTGATTTAAATTTAAAATTTGAAATTGAAAAAATTTTTAAAAAATAAAAATTCCTAAAAACAGTAGGTGAATTAAGATGATTTTATTCAAGGGTAAAATTCTAACCTAGTGGTAGTAGGAAAATCTATAAAATTCAAGCAAATTTCAAACAAAAATATCAAAATTCACCGAAGTCTATTAAAAATTAAAAATGCTATCTTTTTCATACCGCTCCATAAAGTTATAAATTTAAGCGAAATTTTGTGAAATTGTAAACCATGCTTCCAATGCAGCTACCCGATGCCTGTCAACATCTCACAATGACAGAACTATTTTTGAAAACTTGCAATAAATTTCTTAGAAACTATATTTTCCAACTGTCATAATTTTCACACAAGGTCCCACCAGTCAGTGTAGAACAGTCCGTCCTCTGTATGGCCATCGTGTGCGCCTAATAATTCAGGAAAATCATCTAGATAGGCGAGGGTAGTTTCGAACCGGAAAAAGCTAACGACTGGGAAGGGTAAAAACGGGTTATAGTTTTGTCCGCGACATTTAAAAATGGATACAAATAATTTCAGATTAGATAATTTTTGATTGTTTTGATATCGAAATGGATATGATATCATTGGTATCTGATAGATAAGGATTCGAATAATTCAAATAACTTTCAATAATGCTCCATTTAGGACGACCTAAGATTTGAAAAAAAAATTGAACGATATTTCAACATTTAGTGAAAAATATTTTATCATGTTATAAAAAATATTTTAAATAGATAAAATATTCTATGATGTTATTTACAACATGAAGAAACCATTATATGCGAGACCTTGTTATTATGTTTAGTAGTTGAAACTAAATGTTTCATACGTTGGAGTAAAATGTTTTAACTATATTTCACTGTGTTTTATTTTATTTATTTTACTAAAATATTTTTATCAACTAATGAAACATTGTTTATTGAGCGATTTTTTTTTTCAAAATTTAGGACGTCAGTACGTAGTTTCATCAAATAACTTTTGTTTGAATTATCCAGAAAAGGCGACCAAATGTTTAGTAATCGTCATTGCTTCAATATTCATATTCTTTAATCATAAAAGTTAAACCTAGTGTTTCATTGGTTTCTCAGTTCCTCTCTCCAACTCCAAGAGATCGACACCAAGCCTCAATGTCTCAGTGGCTCCTCCACCTCAATTGCCGTCTCAGCCACCGTCCCGCCCTGCCCCGCCGTGCACCCCGGCCACCACCATGCCTAGCTTGCCGCCCCCACCGCCGCGCACGCAGAAGAAGTGGACGTAGGAAGAAGAAGGAAAGGGAAGGAATAAAAAGGAGAAAAGATTGAAAAAATAGAAACGAAAAGAAAGAAAAAAATGCAAACGAAAACAAGAGGAAAATGTTTTCTATTAGAAATTTTAAAAACCGGAGGTTTTTTAAGGTTAAAAATCAAACGTTTCTTCTGGGATTTCAAAAAGAGAGCAGATCTTTCGAAAGATTTTAGATTTTAAGAAAATTCTTAATTTAAATAAAATTTTAATTATAATGCATCTTATTTTATATACCTCTAATAAAAAAATATTTATAAGGTAGAGAAATTTTTTTGCCACATTTGCTGCTTGCACTTACGTTTTCTTTTTTCAGATAAATATCTGTATTTATATTAAAAAATATTTATTTTTATATGTATCCATTTCTGAACCCAAATAAAAAATATAAAAAATATAGAAACAAAAATGTATATAATGTGTTTACCTGTCTCTTCCTAGTAACCGTGGTATTAGCAACATCCAATTCCGAAGGCGAAGCCGACCAGCAGCCGCCCCCGCATTGCTCCGGTATTCTCAGATCAGCCCTCGCCGTGGTCTCCGGCGTGGCGGCGAGGTGCCCTATTTGTGTGGCAGGTGAAGGGCCTTCTTGCAATTTGGCCGGAGTCGGAGGGGATAGGTGGAAAAGAAGGGGAGAACAGGCCGAGGTGAACCGCGGAGTGGTGCGGCGAGTCGGAAGCTTCAGCGTCCATGGCAGCGGCGCGCGGCGGGCTGGCGTTGGTGCTGGCGGCGGCGGCGGTCTGCGCGCTGTGGGCGGCCGCGGCGGAGGCCAGGTCGCCAGCGGCGAGGGTGCACCGGCACCTGAAGCGGCTCAACAAGCCGGCCGTCAAGAGTATCGAGGTGGCCGCAGTTGTTCAAACTAATGTTTTGCAGAAAAGTGGCTTCTTTTATGGTTCATTTGAGGTTATCGCTGCACTTTGTTTGATCATTGGTTGAAATGGGAGTTCAAAAATGATTGTTCCTGTCATCATTAGCTTTGTTTCTATGAATTTTGGTTTAGTGGTGTAGCTCCATTTCCTATGATTTTGAACTGGACTGGGTAATATGTTGTGAAGTCTGTTCAGGAAAAGTTTGGCCTTCTTTTTTCTGATACTTTTGGGCTGTTCTTTTTAGTGTTTTGCGGTGTTGCTTTCACAGAACTTTTCGACAAGTCCTTATCTTTTGGAGGTACATTTTGCAACTCAAGTAAAGAAGGCAGGAAAGATATGTCTTGCTTTGTGGCTGGCTCTGGCAAAGTAGTCCCTCTCCAATGGAAAAGGGGTTGAATTCATTTCATCGTTCTGAACATTTTTGAACAATGATTTTGCGTTTTCTGACAAGTTGAAAACCTGAAGCATTTTTGTCTCTTTTTTGTCATGAACTATGCTATCTCCATTTCAATCTGAGGTTTAACTTTACTGTTTGCAAAACCTTGCAGAGCCCAGATGGAGACATCATCGACTGCGTGCACATGTCCCATCAACCTGCCTTTGATCACCCTCTACTCAAGAACCACACTCTCCAGGTAAAATTCTTCACTTCTTAGTCCTTCAAAGAACTCAAATATGTACCATTGTGCAAGGTTTAATTTATTGGAGTTTTGATGATCTGTTATTCAAAAGTTGTTGCTATTTGATGATTTGTCACTTGATGGTGACCATTGAGTTGCGGGCCAAATGACAAATAATCAAAATCACTTCTTTTTTAGCGCCAAATCATCAAATGCATTCAACAGTTTTTAACTCTGCTAAGATATTTTATCTTTGCAGATGAGGCCGGCCTACCACCCTGAAGGCTTGTACGATGATGCCAGGAGAAGTGTGTCATCAAGCAGTGCTGGAGAGAAGCAGATGCTCCAGCTGTGGCATCAAAATGGGAGATGCCCAGAGGGCACTGTCCCAATCAGGAGAACAAAGAAGGATGATCTGCTCAGAGCGAGCTCCTTGCGCCAGTACGGCAGAAAATGGCATCCCACCCTGAACCTGATGTCCATTGATCCTAACATGCTCAATGAGAGCGGCCACCAAGTATGTACCCGCAAGAATTCATGTTGGAATCGAAGAACATGGTAATGTCATCGACATGTTGTCCTTACTGAAACTGTCTTTGTGGAATTCAGCATGCCATAGCGTTCGTTGATGGGGATAAGTACTATGGTACCAAGGCCACCATTAATGTGTGGGAGCCAAAGATCCAGCAGCCTAACGAGTTCAGTCTTTCCCAGCTATGGATCTTGGGGGGCTCATTTGGTGATGGTCTCAACAGCATTGAGGCCGGGTGGCAGGTACTGGAAACCTTGAGCTCATGAGCTTCGTCACATTCATACTTAGGCCAATTGAATGATAATCGTTTTCATGGTCGCCGTCCCTGCCACAACGCAAAGATTCAACTTGAGGTGTGTGTCTGAACAATCTGATTATTTGCGCTAACCACCATCCTCTGATTCACCAGGTTAGCCCTTACCTCTATGGAGACAACAACACAAGGCTGTTCACATACTGGACTGTAAGTTTCACAAACAAAACTGATCAAGCTTATACCATTAAGGGTGTCTGTACATACTTATACTATTAATGGTTTCTGTACTTGGACAACAAACATTCTGTTGTTGATGCATGAACTTCAGTGTCCCTTACGTTGCTTTCCTATTGGGACGTTTTTTCTGTAGAGTGATGGTTACCAAGCAACAGGGTGCTACAACTTATTTTGCTCTGGGTTCATTCAGACCAGCAGTGAGATTGCCATGGGCGCGAGCATCTTCCCTGTCTCAAACTACGGTGGCTCCCAGTATGAAATCAGTATATTGATCTGGAAGGTGAGCAATTTTTAAACTATTATTAAGTAGATCATCGCTTGACATGCTTAGTGCAACTCAGAATTAGCACAAGAACTCATGGGCTAGAGAATCTTTGGCCACTTGCTGTGCAGTGCTTTTGCCCATGCTCCTCGGTGCACACCTGGTTCTTTGAAAACCATTTCCTCCAAAATCATATGTAATACACATGACTACTTAATACATTTATGGCATCTCTAATGGTTCTGTTATTCTTTGTGCCTCATCTGTGACCAGGACGCAAAAGAAGGCAAATGGTGGATGCAGTTTGGCAGGGATTATGTTCTTGGGTACTGGCCATCCTTCCTCTTCTCCTACCTCGCTGACAGCGCATCGACAATCCAGTGGGGAGGGGAGGTGGTGAACTCGGAGCCCGACGGTGCGCACACGTCGACACAGATGGGCTCCGGGCACTTCCCGGAGGAAGGGTTCGGCAAGGCGAGCTACTTCAAGAACATCCAGGTGGTGGACAGCAGCAATCAGCTGAAAGAACTCAGGGATGTGACCACCTTCACCGAGCAGCCCAGCTGCTACGACATGCAGTACGACAACAATGGTGACTGGGGCTCATACTTCTACTATGGTGGCCCTGGCAAGAACTCAAACTGCCCATGACTGACTGGTGATGATGATGATGATCAGGTATGGTAGCTGATAAAGTGATGATACCATCAGTTGCCATGAGCCCATGACTCCATTAGAGATCAAAGTGTAAGCAACCAACTATTCATGTGTGCAATACAATATTCTGCTTTGATCTGTTTGATTAGCCCCAGGCAGTATGTGCATGTGCCCTAGTGATTTCTTGGTTCATTTTTTTGGATTTCATGTGCCATGTAACCCTAAACCCTAGACTGTCATGTACAGTAACATAGAATTTCCACAGCTAAAGCCAATTGGGTTACAAATCCTACTATACCAAGTGTAGAGAATAACATGCCCTCTAATAAC
>KE372122.1:1172157-1183413 GCA_000418225.1 Zizania latifolia | reverse complement strand
GCGTCTAGCGACGGCTGCGACGCGCGGCGGCAAGCTGGTGGAGGCATTTCATCGAACACCTTCTGCGCGTAGTTAGCGGGAGTAGTTTTTTACTCATTTGGCCACGTCAGCACACTACGTATGTGTCCAGTCAGCGAAAACCGTCGTTCCACCATCCACATCAGTGAAAGTTGAAGAGTAAACCGGTTTTTAAATTTTTGGGACTAATTAAATGTTATCTTAGTTTAAGAGGTTATTTAAATTTTCACGATAGCTCAGCAGTAATATGTACTTTTTCTTTTTTTTACTGCATTCATGCCAGGCAATATTGAGCTAAACTGCCGCACGAAGCATGTGTGCTGTTTTTACAAAGTTTTAGCAAAATTTAGCAAAGTGTTAACTAAAATTCTGAACAAAAACAGAAATTTGATTTTGATACGGATTCCATAGTAAAATCCCTATATTCAGAATTGATAATAACAATAATAATATAAAAAGTGAACAGTCAAAATATATAACATGAAAAATCCATATCAAAGTACAATTTTATAAATATCTATTAGAGTTAAAATACTTAAAAAGTCTATCCATGTAAAATAAAATTCACGAATATTTAATTCGGAACTAGAAAATAAAGTAAAATATGAGTGACTCACTAAATACTTTAAGAGCCGATCAAACCGAACTTTAAAAAAATTTTAGATCTAGAGTTATGTTAAAATAGCCTTACTTATTCTTGCAGACTTCAAGCTCTACCACTGCACAAAAATATAGAATAAAACTAAAATAAATAGTAAAATATCAATTGAAGAGACCGTAGATAGTAGATCAAAGAAGGGAGACGAGGAAGATATATAGCTACGAGGTCATCACATGATGCCCAACTACAAATAAAATCCATCTTTAATTCATCACCAGCTCGATCGATCGCGTCTGGAAAAGGCATGCATGCTGACAAAACGGCAGATCAGATCAGATCAGATCGACCCTCGGAGAGCGGCGACAAGCAAAGCAACAAATGCAGGTCTGCGTCGATGCATGCATCATCCTCCATACAGATGATTAGATGAAAGAAATTAGAAATTAGAAATGCCAGATGCAGATGCCAAGTGCAGCTTGCCATCCAGCTGATACCACGAATGTAAGCTCCTTGCCTTATCTCTAGGATGCATGGCATGCATGCAACCTGATATGCAGATAGATATCAGGTTCAGTTCTTTGGTATTGCCGTCTTCAACACGTACGTGCGTGCGTCCTTAAATTAAGATGCAGTAGAGACGTATACGTATATATCTGGGCGTGCCAAAACTCAAACGGCAAGGAAGATTACGTACACAACAGAAAGAAAACAGTGGTTTGCCGAGTGCCACAAATACTCGGTGAATCCCAAAAACACTCGGCGAAAACGGCAAGGAAGATTATGTACACGACAGAAAACAGTGGTTTCCTGAGTGCCACAAATACTCGGTGAATCCTAAAAACACTTGGCGAAGGGTTCGCCCAGTGTTGCACTCGGCGAACCCACTGTCGACGAACAGGGGTTCGTTGAGTGTTTTTTGTCGGGCACTCGATGAACACTTCGTCGAGAACACTTCGCCGAGTGTCAAATTTAGCACTCGGCAAAAAAAATCGTATAACGAGTGATGCTGGTGACATTGGCGTGGACCATCATAGGAATAGGGTTCCCGCTAAGATGATGTGGTATTTCCTCATAATACCACAGTTGAAGCATTTGTTCGCAAATACAGCATATGTTAAGATGATACGGTGGCACAGAGAAGAACATAAGGTCAATGGAATGTATAGACACCCCGCTGATGGGACCCAGTGGAGAAATTTTGACAGAAAGTACCCAGACTTTGTAGATGAGATAAGAAACATAAGATTTAGCCTGAATACGGATATCATAAATCCTTTCGGAAATTTGAGCAGTAGTCACAATACCTGACCTGTGACTATATGTATCTATAACCTTCCTACTTGGTTGTGCATGAAATGAAAGTTTATTATGATGCCGGTTCTTATCCAAGACCCAAAGCAACCTGGCAACGACATTGATGTGTACCTCAAACCATTGGTCAATAATTTATTATTGATGTGGAATGATGGTGTATGTGTATAGGATGAGTACAAACGGAAGAGCTTCACCCTACGAGCAATGTTGTTCGTAACTATAAATGATTGGCTTGCACTTGGTAACCTGTCAAGGCTGACTATCAAGAGATTCAAGGCATGCATCCAGTGTTTGGACGATATCGACAGTATGTATTTGCCAAATTGTAGGAAAGTCATGTACATGGGCTATCGTCGATTTCTCAATACCAACCACCCGTTAAGGAAGAAATGTAAGTATTTCGGTGGGGCGACGGAGCACCATATTAGGCCTATTTATCATAATGGGAGGCATGCATTCGCTATTGTCAGGGATCTAAAAGTAGTATTTGAAAAGGGTTGTACAAGTACCAAACCTGCAAAGAGTACAGATAAAAACGTAAAAATATGGAAAAAAAAAGTCCATATTCTAGGTTCTACCTTAGATGTCCGTCACTCAATTGATGTGATGCACCTCGTGAAGAATCTATATGTTAACCTACTAGGCTTCCTAGGTGTATATGGGTCAGGCAAAGATACGCTACAGACAAGGTAAGACTTGCAAGATATGCAACAACGAGCTGACCTACACCCGGAACTAAGAGATAATGGCGCGTACTTACGTCCCGTCAGCTACACACTTAGTAAGGAGGAGAAGGCAAGCATGTTTGAATGCTTGAACAGTGTGAAGGTCCCGTCTAGATACTCCTCTAATATAAAGAGATTGATAAACATGAAAGAGAAGAAATTCGTACACATAAAATCTCATGATTATCATGTGCTGATGACACAGTTGCTTCCGATTGCAGTACGGGGTATTCTACCAGAAAATGTTAGAACTATAATCACAAAGCTACGGCATTTCTTCACGAAATTTCATAGAAGATAATTGATCCAAGCCAAAGCTACAGATCGATGTGGTCCACTGTCTTGTTAATCTTGAGATGATCTTCCCTTCATCATTCTTTGATATCATGACACATCTGCTTATTCACATTGTCAAAGAGATTGGTATTCTTGGTCCTGTATTCCTACACAACATGTTCCCTTTCGAGAGGTATATAGCAGTCCTAAAGAAGTATGTTTGTAATCGTTCTTGTCCAAAAGGATGTATCGCACAGGGTTACGAAACAGAGGAGGTCATAGAGTTTTGTGTTGACTACATTAACAACCTCAACCCTATTAGAGTTCCTGTATCACGTCATAAGGAGAGGCTAAGAGGAAAGGACACACTTGGGAAGAAACCAATAATGATCAATGATCTCGCTTCGTTCGCTAAAGCACACCACATAGTTTTACAACAATCATCTTTGGTGGCTCCATACATCGAGAAGCATAAAGAGATCCTATTCTCCAAACGCCCTAAAAAGTCTGCGGCTGGATTACACGTCAGCACATGGATAACTTTGACGGTTGGTTACGACAGTACCTAATGGGTAATGTCTCTGTTGATAATCAACTGATCTGGTTGGCTATGGGGCCATCATCCTCAATCCTGACATTTCAAGGTTATGAGATAAACAGATATACATTTTACACGATAACTCAAGACAACAAAAGCACCAACCAAAATAGTGGTGTACGTATAGATGCTATGGATAACACTGGAAAGAAGAACTCCTATTTTTGTGTCATAGAGGAAATCTAGGAACTCGACTATGGACCCTTGAAGGTTCCTCTGTTTTGGTGTTAATGGGTGAAGCTTTCTGGAGGGGGTGTAATCGTCGATCGATTTGGTATGACTACTGTTGACCTCAATCTTATTGGATACAAAGATGAGCCGTTCGTCCTCGTCAAAGATGTGACACAAGTTTTCTATGTGCCTGACATGGCTAGTAAACCTAAAAAACCCAAAAAAAGAGCATTGCCAAATAACAATTCAGAAAACAGGTCAAAATGACACATAGTTCTTCAAGAGAAAAGAAAAATCATGGGAGTAGAGGGCGTCACAGATGAAGATGAATATAATAAGTCTGACGAGACATCGCCATTCGCAGTGGAGGTTGACACAAGCATTCTATTAGGCAATGAGAATGCTCCCTAAGCACGGCACGATCACGACAAAGAAATGCTTGTAAAGAAAAAGTAACACTCTTATAGTAATGTAAAGAGTTTGTAATATATATAATTATGCTGGATTATATTGTTGTGAGAATTTAATTATGGTTATGGTACTTTTAAAGAATTAATGAACCTTCAAATTAATAATAATTGGTTTTAGTATTTATGGCTCATAAAGATTTTTTCAAACTCTAGCGCAGGCTCCTAAAACCTCGCGCGGGAGCCCTTTAGTACCGGGTGATAAGGATACCCAGCGACGGAGAGGGCAGGGGTGGCGGGGAGGAGTCTATGGGAGGGAGGAAGGGGGAGGGGGAGCTGCAGATTTAAAGGGAAGGTGAAAAATGGCGCCAGATTAAAAAATGTGGCGCCGGACGTGAAATTTTTGGCGCTAGCTGCGAAAGATTTGAAATTTTTAGTTTGACGAGTGTTTACACTTGGCAAATACAAATTGTTTGCCGAGTGCCTCAAATTTGGCACTCGGCAAACATTTTTTTATTTCTTAAATTTTTGTCAAATTTGTTTTTTATTTTTTTCCCTTGACAGATTTTGTGAAATATTTTTAAATTTAGTGGCTAATGCCTAAAAATGGACTCAAAAATATTAATATAGTTTTTTTATAATTTATTTTATTATTTCATGCACTTGCAGTTCAAATTTGACATGTTTTAATTTAAATCCTAGAAATATAATTAATGAATTAAAAATAGCTAACTGACCTAGAAAAATGCCAAAAAAATTTATTAGATAAAATACAATGTATTTTGATTGTAGAAAAAGTTTGAAATTCAAATGAAGATTTAACCGTCAATTTGCTTTCAAACCCAACCCATTCCTTCATTAAATCGTAATTCGTCCTGGGAAAATCTCTTGTTTCTTAGCATCCTACGTGATAACTTTCTTAAAATATTTTTATATTTTTATCAAAGCATCTACATATCATATCATAACACCATGACAAGTCTCATGTTTTTCAGACTTCATTTGATTTTTTTAGAATTAAAAAACTATTGAGCTCCACGTTGCCAATCGAGTGTCGCAACCTAGATTTTTCAAAATTTCTTTACATTTAGTGGGTAAGGCCTACAAATAGACTCGAAAACATGAATATAATTTTTCTATAAACTTTGGTTCATTATTTCATGTACCTGCAGTTCAAATTTGACTTATTTCGATTTAAATCCTGCAAACATACTTAATGAATTAAAAAATAGTAAACTGACAAAAAAAATTACATAAGATAAGTTATGTTGTATTTTGATTGTAGAAAAAAATTTAAGTTCAAACAAAGATTTAACCATCGATTTGCTTTCAAACCTAACACATTCTTTCTCTAAACCCTAATTCCTTCTCGGAGGATCTCCAGTTTCTTAACATCCTACGTGAAAACTTTCTCGAAATATTTTTAAATTTTTATCACAATATCTGTGTATCATATCATAACACCATGACGGATCTCATATTTTTTAGACTTCAGTTGATTTTTTTAGAATTAAAAAACCATTAAGCTCTACGTTATCGATCGAGTGTCGTAACCTAGATTTTTTTAAAATTTCTTTTAATTTAGTGGATAAGAACTAAAAATGAACTCAAAAACATGAATGTGATTTTTCTATAATTTTTGGTTCATTATTTCAGGCACTTATAGTTTCAAATTTCACCTATTTCAATTTAAATCCTAGAAACACACTTAATGAATTAAAAATAGCAAACTGACCTAAAAATGTGAATTTTTTACATGGAATAAGATATGTTGTATTTTGAGTGTAGAAAAATTTTCAAGCTAAACCAAATTGCAAATATCACATAAGTTCGAAACAATTTTTTACATAAAATGATGGTTTTTTGGGTTTGCCGAGTGTTTTTTTAAGGCGAACCCGAAAAAAAAATTTGCTGCCCAAACATGCCATCCCGACGTCCATTAGTATCGTTTTTTTATTTTTTGCTGAGTGTCATAGGATTTGCCGAGTACATTCCTATTAGGTACTCGGTAAACCCCCTTTTCACTGAGTGTAATTGTTTGTTGAGTATTTTTTTCAAAAACTGTCGGCAAATTTATCTTTGACGAGTGCCCAAAATAATGCACTCCGTAAAGTTTTTGATACTCGGTGAAGATACAGTTTTCGGTAGTGGTAGCTAGCTAGCAATGATAGCGATCCATGCATGAGAAGACAAGCAAAACGCAGTTTAGTCGTCGTACCAACAAATAACCTTCCAACCATGAAGAGACCTCACATGGTGCACTTGTCTAGTCGAGAGGGTGCTCTCTATAGGTCCCAAAGGTCTGTCGAGTGCAATGAGTGAGACACTCTGTAAACATATGTTTAATGAGTGTGGTTGGACAAAGGCCATATATTCACACTAATAAAGGTGGATGATATCCGGTATCCGACTCTATCATAATACTAGCTCTGTTCCCTCAGGTAGTCAGATAAATGTTCCATATAACTGACCAAGGCATTAATTGCAGCGAGGTGCCTTCATGTAACGGACGGGTGGAGAAAGCAACATGCAAGCCAAAAAAACCCAGAAATGATAGAGCAAGCAAGGTGAAGAGAATTAGCAAGAGAACACAATCCCATCTCAGCCAAACCTAACCATACAAACCACGCCAAACCAGTCCTGGTCTGAGCAGCATAGCACAAGGTATAACACATCTAGCTCGGTGATATACATCTATAGGATATGGGCTATTATCCTTCAGAAATCCTAAACCTAGTTAAAAACCTTATGCTGTGTCTGTGACAAGGAGATTATCGTAATCATCAACCCCAATAATAAACAAATTATTGTAGATAAATCTGCAACGTGGAATATCAAAAACTAGATAAAACCATGTCAATAATAATACATATAGCAAATGGTATATATACACTAATGAGGTCTAGTATATAATACATATAGCAAGGCAAGCAAGCATATCAAATACATTTTCACTATAATCCAATACACACAAACATATGAAATATAACTATTAACCGAAAAGAGACTCAAACCTAGATAAACACATATGTTCTAACATGAGATTAGGGTTCTTCATAGCAGTAATAGCACTTTAACCGTCGCTACCGGATCCCTCCGAAAAATCTATTTGAGACCGATTGAACGCAAGCATATATAGTTTCTTACATACAATGTGTTTGATATCCGTTGCCTACAATGTGTTATGGCACTGTACACACATGCCACGTCAGTTCGAGTAGACAATGATAACATGGACCAAGACCGGGATCCCGGGCATCGAGGCAGAGAAGCAATATTGCTGAGACTTCAAACAGTGCCCTGAGTCTAATGGTACTGTATGTGACAGCAACACAGACTGTAGCAAATAGTGCATTTACATTACCCGAAATTGGCATGCTCCAAAGAAAACAACACGGGTTGTTTGGCTTGCATGATTCGAGTTGCCAAACTTGTTATACTTACGGTCAAGAAAGAGTTAGCCACAAGTGACGCAAGAGATGGCCGAACAATGTCTCACCGGTGCATCAGGTCCTCTTTTTTTGCCTACGGGTCAATCAGATCTAAACCCATATGTACATGGATATAAGTCTAATAATTAATCTATGGATTTTGATAAATTATAATAAGATCAATCCGATAGTCTAAAAGCACTCTTCTCATCCTCTTCTTTCTATGTCTCCTTGCTCGATCGTCCTCACCGTCTCTACTGCTGGTCGCCCATCGTTAGTCACCTCCGTTGTCCTATCACCTACCGTCTCTACCATCCGCATCGTCCCTATTGTTGGTTGTATAGATGGCTATATGGGCTGTCTGGCCTGGCCCAACTTAGGCATGAGGTCAGCTCGACTCGATTCATGTCAGGCTAGTATGGCTTGACTGTACGATCAGGTCATAGCGTGCCAACCCATATGCTGAGACTTTGGTCTAAACACGATCTAACTTTAGTTAAAATCAAGTCAGGTGAGCCTGAAAGCACGATGGCTCAATGGACTCGTGCCACCCCTAGCCTGATTTTGTTCCCTCTTTTTCCCGCTCGGCCAGCGCAGGCCTTGTTTTCCTCGTTTTCCCGTGCGTGTTAAAGAGGACATGTTTGGCGCGGTTTCCAAAGAGGCATGAGCACGCCAACACATATTCTGCATGCTACAGTGTTTGCCTAGGAACCGGCAACCAGCTGGACATAGATAACGATGGGGCTAGCGCGAAAATGCAAAACGAGGCGCTCTGTGCTCCGCGCTGGTGCCAATGCGCGCCGACGAGCAGTGTGTCATGGCTAGGGATAAAAACGGATCGGATACGGACGGATATCACTGATATCATATTATTTTTCATATTTTTTTTCGGATTCGGATTCGGATTCGGATACTCCGGATACGGATACGGAACCGGATATCATCGGATACGAATACGGAGCGAATACGGAGCGGATACGAATACGGTTACGGATATTTATCGGATATCATCAGTAATATAATTCTTGATTCACAATCACAACACACAAGTGACAAGTAATAGTTGAAAGAATTATCTTGAAATAAATTTTAAAGTAAATCAATGGTTATGAATAACTTGGCAAATTCAAAAGAGCCTATGTGATATTTACAATTTGGTTTGAGTTTGAAAATTTTTCGACGATCAAAATATAGCATAGCTTATCTCATATAAAAATTTGTATTTTTCTGGATTAGTTTACTATTTTTAATTCATTAAGTGTGTTTCTAGGATTTATATTGAAATAGGTTAAATTTGATCTGCAAGTACATGAAATAATTAACCAAAATTTGTAGAAAAATCATATTCATATTTTTGAGTCTATTTTTAGGCCGTACCCACTAAATAGAAAGAAATTTTTAAAAAATCTAGGTTGCGACACTTGATTGGTAACGTGGAGCTTAATGGTTTTTTAATTCTAAACAAATCAAATAAAGTCTAAAAAATACGAGATATGTCATAGTGTTACGATACAATATGTAGATGCTATGAAAAAATTTTGAAAATATTTCAAGAAAGTTGTAACGTAGGATGTTAAGAAAGCTGGAGATTCTCCAAGAACGAACTAGAATTTAAAGAAGGAATATATTCGGTTTGAAAGCAAATCATTGGTTAAATCCTCATTTAAACTTGAAACTTTTTATACAATAAAAATACAGCGTATATTATTCCATAAAAAAAATTGGCATTTTTCTAAGTCAGTTAGCTATTTTTAGTTAATTAAGTGTGTTTCTAGGATTTATATTGAAATAAGTCAAATTTGAACTGTAAGTACATGAAATAATGAACCAAAATTTGTAAAAAAATCATATTCATATTTTTGAGTCCATTTGTAGGCTGTATCCACTAAATGGAAAGAAATTTTGAAAAATCTAGATTGAGACACTCGATTGGCAACGTGGAGCTTAATGATTTTTTAATTCTAAAAAAACCAAATAAAGTCTAAAAAATACGAGCTTTGTTATAGTGTTATAATATGATATGTATATACTATGAAAAAAAAATGAAAGTATTTTAAGAAAGTTATCACGTAGGATGTTAAGAAAACCGGAGATTCTCCGAGAATGAATTAGGATTTAAAGAAAGAATAGGTTGGGTTTGAAAGCAAATCATCGGTTAAATTCTCGTTTAAATTTGAAACTTTTTATATAATAAAAATACAGCGTATTTTATCTCATGAAAAAATTTGGCATTTTTCTAAGCCAGTTAGCTATTTTTAGTTAATTAAGTGTGTTTTTAGGATTTATATTGAAATAGGTCAAATTTGAACTGCAAGTATATGAAATAATGAACCAAAATTTATAGAAAAAACATATTCATATTTTTAAGTCTATTTTTAGGCCGTACCCACTAAATGTAATGAAATTTGAAAAATCTAGGTTGCGACACTTGATTGGCAACATGGAGCTTAATGCTTTTTTAATTCTAAAAAATCAAATAAAGTCTAAAAAATACGAGACATGTCATAGTATTATGATATGATATGTAGATGCTATGATAAAAATTTAAAAATATTTTAAGAAAGTTGTCACGTAGGATGTTAAGAAAGCTAGAGATTCTCCGAGAACGAATCAAGATTTAAAAAAGGAATGGGTTAGGTTTAAAAAGCAAATCATCGATTAAATCCTCGTCTGAACTTGAAATTTTTTCTACAATCAAAATACAACGTATCTTATCCCATGTAGGACCGAAACTAGCGACCAGAGGGGGGGTGAATGGGCGCAAAAACAGAAAGACAGCGGAAAATAAAATTCTGGACTAAGGGTCCAAATCGGAAGTTCCGATTTGGAGCCGAAAGTTCCGACTGAGAGCCTGCACCGGAAGTTCTGAGACTATAAGCGCAAACCGGAAGTTCCGGTTGGAGTCAGAATTTCCGATGCACCGGAAGTTCCGGTCGGAGCCGGAAGTTCCGATTGATTCAGAACACCAGACCGAGAACTCAAACCGGAAGTTCCGGACAGAGTCGAAAGTTCCGATGTACCGGAAGTTCCGGTCGGAGCCGGAAGTTCCGATTGATTCAGAACACCAGACCGAGAGCTCAAACCGGAAGTTCCGGTGGCAAATCGGAAGTTTCAATTTGCCTGGAACAGCACGAAAACACTTCAAAAACTCTCAAAATCAAGTTGTCCAAAAGAGGAAGATGATAACCAAGGTGACGAAAGTGTAGATGAGTGCAACAAGCGTTGTATTGCAGAAGAAACGCACAAAAGCACTCAAACCACCTCAATCATCATCAAGACCGATTAAGACTTGGGCAACAAGAAAACTCTCTGAAAAAGTGAATCCTCTCAAATCGAATCAAGCACTTGATAAATACAATCTCAACAACAAGATAATCATCTAACAATCATGTGAGACAATAAAAACAAGTACTTGAAACAAAAGCTTGCACATCGTTTATCTAGTCATTTAATCGGTTTATACGGTATGCAACGCATGAGAGGAGAGGGAGATACTAAGATGGCTTGCCGAAGAACTCGTCGAAGACATCACGTCGTGATCCCACGAGCAGCACGAGCTCCTTGGCTTCCCTTGAAGAGCAGCCCCCAAAAATATCGCCTAGCACCACCGCCGCCTCACAACGCCTCCACACTCTCAACTTTGGGTTTCCCCTCGAGCTACACCTCCACGGGATAGAGGAGGAGCAGGGGAAGGCTCGACTTGGAGAGGGAGAGG
>KE372122.1:1112237-1130486 GCA_000418225.1 Zizania latifolia | reverse complement strand
GGTCGTCAGTTCTATATTCTAATACTCTGCTTCTTTCTATGTGCTGTAAAATGTATACTGTATTACTGTATAATATTGAACTATTAATGTATGATTTGTGTGCTGTAAAGTGTATAGAGTATTAGAGTATTTTTGGCCTATTCTGTTTATAAAATCTGCTTCATTAATACTAATTGATGGAATTGTGCCCAAGAAAATTCTGAGGGAACCAGAAGTTCCGGCTGTAGCCGGAAGTTTCGGGTTCTGGAGCATCCGGAAGTTCTGGTAGGACCAGAAGTTTCGGGTCAGTCCTAGTGTTCGATTTTCTGGACGAACCGGAAGTTCCGGCTGGACCGGAAGTTCCGGGTTGAGAATTAATTCGATACAGAAGGTCTATTTTGAAAGTTCCGGATGGGATCCGAAACTTCCGGTGGCCAGAAGTTCTGGCTATATCCGGAACTTCCGGACCACGCGAACATATTAGATTTATTGGGCTTTAATGTAGATTAAAGACCCACGATGGGACACTATATAAAGAGATGTGAGGCAAGCACAAAAAGGCTACTGGTCATTGCTACTTCACCCTAACTCTAGCCGCCATCTCTCCTCTCTCCACGATCACAAGTGTTGTGATTGATTTTCCGGATCTCGCGAGTGGTGCTAGCACGCCGATGCGAGGTGATCCCGTCCCTGTACGTGTGAATACCGTAGAGGCACCGTTGCTGCATCGGTGCTGTTCTTCTTCCTTAGAGAACGCCGGATTACGCCGACTTTATCGCCGACGAACGGACGGAGCTGTGAGGAGCAGATCGAGGACGCGCTTCATTGACTCTACTTCCGCTGCCCGAGCGCGTCTCGAGGTTTAAGGTAACGATCCATGATCCCGTTACACGCATGGTTCCTGGGCTAACGGGGTAAATTTTTGAAATTAAGCGCTAGTGTAGCCTCCCCATAACCCAACACTAATGTGATTTACTGTTAAATGTTAAATATGATTCACTAATTTACTGTTTGGCCGAATACATCACTGATTTACTTTATTCAAAATTGTTGTGTGAGTTATTGCTTATTTTTTTATATGTTGCAGGAACAGGAAGCATCAAGCATCAGGTATGTCTCCAACTAGCTATTAATGTACTCTTAAATCTTGATTATTGATTTATTGTCATATACTATATAGTATATATATAGTATGTATATGTCCTAAAATATATGGGACGACTAGGATCGACTAGGATCTACTAATCATGATTAATCGCGATTAGTTTCCTGGTCGGTCCCATGGCGACTAGGTCCGACTAAGCGATTTGTAAACATTGCTGGTAAAATATTCGTCTTCAGCTAGTGAAACATTTATCTTCAATAGATAAAACATTCAAAATAAAAAGAGTAAAAACATTTGAAATAAAAAGAGTGAAAAACATTGGGTTTCAACTAGTGAAACATTATCGTATTCTAAAACTATATGTTTAGCAAAGAAAATATATTTCATATTGTTTAATTAATTTTATGTTGATTAAATTATAAAACTGACTAAATTTTATTTAGACTGAATTATTTGGGCCTAAGCCTACCAATTTGCTTTGGGCCGAACTCCTAATGGGCTGCTTCTGCTTCCGTCCGATAAAACGTTTTGCTCCGGACGACCGGCATGAAGCATTATCGATATTTAATTGTTTGTCTAGGGGTATTGTTATCTTTTACCATTCTATTATACACATATTATATGCTCTCTGAGCACAACTCAATGTATACACTTTATTTCTCATTTCTCACATCCTACTAAACAAGATAACCAATTTAACAATTAGTTGCATAAATCTTAATAGAAATAGGATAAAGGAGAAATGGAAGAATAAACAAATTAAATGAAGAATTTTATTAAAAAGAAAGGAAAACAAACCTTCTGTTTTCTACTTGGAGAAGCAAAACTAGCCAATCCGCTGAGCAGAAATATACTAATAGATTTTTTCTTGTTTGGTTCGACTAGTAGTGTGCTCATGACAACGCTACGGTAAAAACCAAAAGACAATAAATATCTTGAAATTGAAGCGAACAAAAATAGAAGACTGGTGCAGATATCTTGTCTTTAGCCACCAAAAGTAGCATTGCCAGTGCAGTAACACATCCCTCATGGCATATCTGTAAGCCACCTCCCCAGTCTCCTTGGTATTCTCTGCCAGGAGCCTTACTGCCTTCGGATTCTACACACAGAACAAGATGTTATTTTTTGTGTGAAAAGATCTATGGACCCGCTATGAGACAATGGATGAGTACAGTAATAATACATACCTTTTCTTGCAGGCAAGGCAGAAGATCATCAACTAGAGTTGTCCAAGTGAGTCAAAAGAATCACTCATTCTGCAAACATCATTTGAATAGCTTATAAATAATCAAAATGACAAAAAAAACAATATGAGCCGTGTTTTAATTAGTAAATAAAACGGTTCAGAGGCTATAATGAATGAAACTAACAGAATCATCAGACATTTCAAATAGTTCAGATAAAATAGTTAATAAAAAACAAAACTTTTGATATGTAGCACTGCAACTCTGGTTAGCCTTCCTTAATGCCTTGCATAATCATATGTATGAAATCTGAAGAAGAAACAACAGTAGAACCACCATGAAACAGCTCTCATTGTAATCAATTTTTGGTAAATTCATTTAAAAATGTCATGTTCTATGTATTCTCCTTGTATATTAAATTGTCTAAATGTTTTACAATTAACTCCTTGGATGATCATCAGAAAATGAGAGGAATGGAACCCAATTAAGACTGGTCAGATTACATTACCGGAAAAACAGCTCAACATGGGAAAAAAAATAATCAGCAATACTGCAGAACGGGTATATTTGTGTTTCTTGGAAGAAAAACATTAGAAAAATTTCGCAATCTGTACTAGTGTTTTATTGTCTGCTATAAATTCAATCAACTGCCAAGTAATGCGTGTCGAAATTGTCAATTTCATTTCAAGTACTGGACCATTCATCTTCACCTTTCTTTTGTACCTTTACTGTAGTGTATGTAAAAAGTTGGTCCTTTGAATTGTAAGCTGCTCTAAAAGCAACTTTATTATATGGACATGGCAAATAATTGATACCAAACTGTTTTTCTTTTTGACTGATTAGGACTTCAAACTGACAAGCACAGAGAGCATGGTGAAAGTCACAGAAATTAGTTGGTCAACCAATATGATGAAAATTCAGCATAGAAAAGGGTAGTAAACCAAACTCTTCTGTTTCCACTGTCAGATTCGACAAGAGGTGACACAGACACAGCAGGGCAAAGAGCGTGCTCACCCGACCAAGGGTCCGTTTGTTTCAGTTTGGGATTATAGTAATCTAACTTATTTTCATAAGCTAAAACAAATAGATCAGCTTATTGTGCTAGCTTATTATAATCCAGAGCACAGATTATAACAATCTAATAAGCTGGTCTAACCCAGATTTTTTCTATAAGCTAGATTACTATAATCCTAAGCTGAAATAAACAGAGCCTAAATCATCACAGAGCACGGAGATCACTTCAAGCTAACGGAGAAAATAGTTATGGTGCATTAATATTTAATACTAAGAGGACACACAACAAACCTGTTCTCGTCCTTGGAAATTTAAAATCTGGATCTCATCTTACAATTTGCTAACTCGACCATTGAAGTCTTAGTCACCTGGTATACTGGATGATCAAATATTTCCCCAATTTTTCTCTGGTCGGTGATAATTAACATGTAAAATGGTCCAGCAAACTTTATGAAATCTGGGAAGATATTTCATTATCAAATACATTGCCGTACAAGTTGCATAAGGTTTGTGAACAAGAGAAGGAGAGTGCTTACTAATTATGCCATAAAATTTCGTAACAAATTTTACACCACCAGTATACATGTGGTCCTCATCAAGACTTTTTAACAGAATTTTGTGTATACACGGTAGAACACTCATCTACATCAAGGTCTGATGGCTCCGATCTATCAATCTTCAGTAATCTCCAATGTGTTTTGCCAATGTTAGTTCCAAATATCTATATAAAATATCTGCAAAGAAAAAAAACCGGTTAAGTTTGTCACCAGAATCATATGTTACTGAACTAGGAAGGCAATCAAGTCCCTCAATCATGAACTGTTTGAGCACTGAGTTACAAACATAGTGACAATAACATTAAAATAAGGGCATCTTAGTCTTTTAGTAAATGGTAATAAAAATGACTATTATGATCTAATGCACATTATCTGACTGCAGAAATTAAAGCTACTTAAAAAAGTGAAAGTATGCAGATACTTGAAGAGCATGCAAGCCGTTGGCAAAATTTTTATCAAAGACACCATGAGAATATTCTTCCCTAAAGTTACTACACAAACTTTTGATTGTTTCACTTGTCCAAACTGCAGGGTTATCACCTTCACAGTCCTTTTGCTAATTTTTTCAATTGAATCCTCATCTCCATCCTATAAAAATGGAAGGAAAGGAAAAAAGAACAGCATTTACCTTTTTGCCAGTTCCTTCTTTTTCATGTCAGGTGGCTCACCATCAAACACAAATCTGGCATGAAAATTGACATCAAAAGTCAATGGGGAACACATAATGCATAAAACTTACACAGATTTATTCCTGCTTCCAGAAATCTTACAGTCTAGTTCAACATGCCCTGCAGATGGCTACAATTCACAGCCATAGAAAGTTCTGTTGTCTAAAAAATTCATGACCACAATCAGAAAAAAATAATTGAGGGAGAACAGCAAAGTATGATTTATTTCCCTCACCATGTGACTTCACCAGCCTCATTGGTCAGATTTTCTGTTCCTTTTCTTCCGACCACAATCTACAGAAATGTAATACCATATTACACAACAGATCTGGAACAATACATCAATAATCTCTTTGACAGCATAAACAATAGCACTTACCTAGTCAGATGCCGCTTGTTACCACAAGTTTATAGAGTAGGGTAGATAAGTATAGGAATATACAATATGCATTTCTTGAGCTCATAAACCTGTTTGAACCAAGCATACAAGTTTAGGAATTAATGGCGCAACCTACTTAATCTGAAAAATACAGCTGGCATATGCGGTTACCCTCGATCTTCTTGTAGTTAAATTCAGCTGGAAAGGCTGGATTCTGTCATGGTTTGGACCCATGATGGGATAAACACCGCCAAGAGGATAGCCAGGCGATGGCAGTTGCTAGGGATGAGAGATAGACTTAGGTTAGGGAGAAGAACATTAGGACGAGAGATTAGACTAATTCTTTTTTCATTGATTCCTGATAAATACCATCCTATTTATAGAGCTTACACGACTTTATCTCTTTAACTAACTCTAATCTAATCTGTTATTTTAAAGGAATAGCCAATCTAATCTTTAATCCCTAACTGCTATAGTACCCGTGGATACTATTCATGCTACAATACCCGTATGGTGTTCACTGGGCTGAGCCTATCAGCCCTGGCCCACTACCTATGACACTACATCCCTCCTTTTGAGCAGCTTATCCTCGAGTTGTTGGACGACCTCAAACTTGACTCGACGCCTAAAACAAATAAGATTCAAGCCTTTTACATCTTAGCTTAATACATTATTATGAACTGAAAATAAATCTAAAATTATTATGGTTCGCCAAATCCTCCTTCTAGCTTGAGGTGGATTTTCTCAGAACTATAGACATCAATCACTTGATGGAGTACCTCCTTGATAGCTAGGTAGAGTAGATGACGCACCGTAACATGACAAACAACTTACATAGTTTAAAGATCAGCACCAGAAGCCATGGTGAGTGGCTCTGATACCAAGTTATCATGGTTTGGACCCATGACGGGATAAACACCGCCGAGAGGATAGCCGGGCGGCGGTGGCTGCTAGGGATGAGAGGTAGACTTAGGTTAGGGAGAAGAACATTAGGACGAGAGATTAGACTAATTTTTTCTTCATTGATTCCTGATGAATACCACTCTATTTATAGAGCTTACATGACTTTATCTCTTTAACTAACTCTAATCTAATCTGCTATTTTAAAGAAATAACTAATTTAATCTTTAATCCCTAACTGCTGCAGTACTCGTGTTGTATTGTTCACTGGACTGGGCTAGGCCTAGTGACCGTGGCCCACTACCTATGACAGATTTAGATCAAGTGATCTGGCAACAATCAAAATATGGGTTATGCTCAAGCTCTTTAGAACCTCCTTGTTCAGTGCTGCCCCAACAGATCCTAGGTAGAACCCCTGCAAAGTATGTCAAAGATATATATCAAATAGATGCAACAGTTCAACTAATTCTTCAAGAAAAAATATGGTAAAAAAGCAAACATTGTGCTACTTAATTGGCTTCTTGCAACAAGTTCGTATGGATTAATCGTTTAATTCAATTGGAGAGCTCATATTGCAACATCAAGTTCTCCCAATTAATTAGTGTAGTTTTTCCATTCACGATGCAAAACACTGAACTGTGCTAAAGTTAGGATGATGTGTGAATCGTCTTTATCCATCCCAGAACAAAAGGCACTCAATTTTCCCATCCAATTCGCCAGATTTGCATCATTTAACAAGGATCCAATGATGCAACGCCTAAAAGAACATCAACCTCCCAACCTACAGTTCCCTAATGAGCAACCAAACTGGGACAGAGCAGATAAAAAATTATTAACAAATGACCTCATCAGCACACATTTCTTGTGTAATGGAGTAAATAGATCGCTTTTGCTGAAGGATGAGATGCCTCCTTACCGGCTACTTTGCTGGTAGAACCGCTGCTCTTGGCCACCGATGATGACCACCGGTGTCTTGGAGGGCGCCTCGCAGACCTTGTGCTGCTGGTGGTACTCGTGGCACCAGCTTCGGTCGGACTAGCACCCATCAACCGAGCGCGTCTCCATGCCAGCGCTGGCGCTGGTCGCCGCGCGCGCCCTCCTCGCCATCGGGCAGGCGTGCTGGACTTGGCCGGCAGAAAAATCTTGGCACGCCGCCGCTGCCTCCTCCATGGTGGCAGCGTCCGAGGAGGAGGAGGATGGCCTAGCGAAGGACAGCATGGTCGGACCTGTGTCGTCCACTGTCGCCATGCCCCACGATCCCGCCTTTGAGCCCGCCGCCCACTCCATGATGGCCAAGAAATGCTCTCCGACCACGCCGCATCCCCACTCTGCTCCCGCAACCAAGAAAATCATAAAAAACACACGTAGAAAATTCTGAAACAAAATCGTGCAAAGAAATCGAGCAGCAGCCTTGGTGGCTTGGTGTCGTTGAACCACTTCACCGTACCCTGATGCCTCGCCGCCACAGCCATGGATCACCGCTGGATAGAACCCGAAACCCTAGCTCAGGTTAGGGTTTGATTTTTTTCTCTCTTGGCGCGTACACAATCTTATCTAAGCACTATGGAGATGGTGATGGAGAGGAGAATGCGGAGGGGAGAGGGTGGGGCGGGTGGGCCGGGCTAGGTGGGAATTGGAGGAGATTAAATTAGATTAAAGATGATTGGCTAAGATTTTTTTCAGATGGTAGATGATTAAAGATAAATGGCTGATATTTTCTAGATGGTAGATGAATCAATTTGTCAATTATATAGTATGGTAGATTATGTGAGCACAAAGTTCTTTCAACATCCATACAAAGTAAAATATATCTCTTGCAACAATATTGGTTTCCTCCAAAGTCACATTCTATGTATCACCACTTGGACCTCTAGCTTAATTGGTGGAACTCCTTCAATTGAGCACCCTGAAAATACTGCTAACTGAAATACTACTGCCAGTGTAGGAGCTGATTATATAGACAGGCAGCTGAGAAGATGAATGAGATGCATGACTGCATGACTGCATGCATTTTTTTGCCTTCCTTCCAAGCAGTTCCCCAACTGGCTTCGCAGAGAGGGAGAGGAAATGCATGTGGGGGACTGGGAGTTGAATTAAAACTGAACATCTAGAAATCATGCAACATGTACCGGAGACATCAATCCATTTTCGAAGTGATGAACATATATATGAATAGTAACATAGACCAATATCATTATCATTCCTATTAATTGAACTTACTGAATTTTTTATTAAAGAAAGATAAACAAGAGCATATTACTGTTCAGTATATATGAAATACTTTGTTATGGTCTTTTACAACATCTATAAGAGAGCTCCCTTCTAACCCCATATAGTTTTGAAAAAAAAATGAGATTAAGATACAGAAAACCTGCTATAGGAGGGAGTGATTTAGGGAAAAATATTTTTAAGATGACACTTAATGAGAGGATACAAGGATATTGAGATCAATTTTATGTAGATTTTTGAAGATGCTCTTGTCATTGTACACGCATTTTGGCACTGTATTATCACCAATATTTCCGTTGCTTAAGTTAACATTCTTGTTTCCGCTTCATCAATGACTAGTAGTGTGTCCGTGCTAACGCAACGGTAAAAATTAAAAGACAATAAAATCTTAAACTTGAAGCAAATAATGACTCAACAGAGAGTAACAACTAACAAATAACCATACAGATTATCTAATCAAGTATCTAACTCTCAGGAAGTTTCATAATATTAACCAAAAAAATATACTAAGAGGGATAGGCTAGCTGGTATAGTATTTGACAAAAAAATTACTCTACTCATACTTAAGGCTTCTCTCTTTTTCACATCAGTGAGGACTTTCTCCTACTTTGAGCAAGAGCTCTTTATCAGTTTTAAGCCCTTTTCACCTGCTCTTTACACTACCTTTTTGAGCCTGGGAAAGATCTCAAAACCAGAATCTTTCCGATGCTAACTTATCAATCAACTGTAACAATTGCATTATCTGAAGAATCAAATGTTGCCCCCCATTTGGCCACCCTCTTAAGAGCACTGATGACGGTTCAGCTTAAGCAAAAGAAAATGGTGAAATCACCCAAAATACAGAGCTGAACTCCAACCACCATGCTGCTGTCCAACTCTAGCTTCTTCCTACTGGCGCTGAGGCGAGTGCAACCTTTTCCTCTTATTGTCTGCTGTTGCCGCCGGGGTGATGGCATTATTGGCGCCCATGGAGGTGTCCTCTGAGCTCGCAATGTGCGCAACAGAGATACCGGAGGAAAGCACCTCCATCGATTGCATGGACCTGTCCTTTTGAATCATCATCTTGTAGCAGGAATACACATGCCCCTTCCAGAGGAAGCCGCTGCATTTGCTCGCCATTGCCCTTTCTACTAAGAAATTGCCAAAAGGGATAGCGACGAGGAGGAGGGAGGACACTTACAGTGTCTAATCGCTATCATGAAGAGCCCAGGATCACCTTGAGCTCGTCTAGATTGTTCAGAGAAGAGATACTGCTCCAGCCTTTTGCATTAGAGAGAAAAGCTTGATGTCATTTCGTGGAACTCCATATGCTAGATATGCCTGATAGAATACAGTGCAGAAATGTTAATGTATAGTCCAGTGAGTAAGCAACAGGTAGTAAAAGCAAAATGAAGGAATATGAGGAACATATAGAACTAAGCTGAGAGATTATATTTCAATTCAAGACTTGTTTGCAAAACTAGCCTCTTAGGTAATAGTCACACTTACATGCATTATCAATGCATTGTATAAATAGTAGTGTGCCTGTACTAACGCTATGATAAAAATCAAAAGATAATAAATAACTAAAACTCGAAGCAAATAATAAGATAAATTAAGATTCACGTCAAACTGCAGTTAGCACATACTAAAACATTATTAAGTACATCACCGTAGTGAAAAAAAACATAGTGATACTATCATACTACCTGCTGTGATTAATACATCTCTCTACCAGGCTGGGAAACAATGATTTAACTGTTACAAGCCATATTTGTAGCTACATATAAGTTCAAGTAACAAAATTGAATTATACAAACATGCTGCTCTACTTTAGTTTGCCAACTTTAGTAGAATTTTGTGAAGCATCCTTTGAGATCATCAAAAAATTGGTGCATTATCTATGGTGATGTTCTTGTTCTTTATGTGTGACTGGATCTCTCCAAATATCAGATCAACCTTCTTTGTGTTGGTAGCAGTGATTGCCTGTATCAAGGAATAACAAATAAAAACCAAATTTAATTACGTCTGTGGATGATTGAGAAATGAGAATGGTAGGGAGTGGTATTGAAATAACAGCCTGCTATGATTTGCTTCTGATTGGTGGTTGGTTTGTTTCTCAAGAGATGGAGCCTAAGCATGTTGGTTGAAGAACAATTGTTTGATTAGTTTAATAGTCATGGTTACCTTCAATCTTTGTCCAGATCGTCACTACCGTTACTGTTGATGAATTAACACCAGGATTGAAGTCACATCATCTGATCATCTGAGCACTCCCATCATTTTCTTATGTAGGCAGCCCGTAATAATGCACCCCTAGCGGTTCTTGCCCTTCTATATGCCATCAACAACTATCTAAAATTTATCATGCAGGTGGAGTTCTAGATAATTCATTTTAACAAAACAATCCTAAAATTAAAGTTAAATGAAAGATGACAAACAGGGCCCTAATCTTGTCATGCTAAGATAATCGATTTTTTCAACAATAAAAATCCTCTTACTAATGACAAACATTAACATAAAGATGAAGTGATTAGCAAATTAATTAATCCATTTATGTAGAAAAGCATATTAGATCTTACGCTGTGGTATCCTGGCTTCCACTTCGACTCTAAATTCCTTCTCTGCTTGCCCCTGCAAACCCAATTTACAAATCTTAGCTCCATGTAATCATGCAATAAACTCACTAAGGAAATATAAACTTACACATTGTTAAGGATCTTTTTAAATCACACAAAATTATAATATCAAACTTCTAACTTTCTACATGAATTATGTGTATTGACCTTAAAACAAAATAAAAAATTTTCAGAAAAGATTTGAAAAAAATACCAAAATAAGATGTAAGCCTAGCTAAAAGTCAAGGCATATTTTACTCGCCGCACTGCTCCTCCGCACAACCCACCTCCTCCCCGGCTTCTCCGATCGGAATCGCCATGGATTTCTTCAAGTGTGGAACAAAATTTTGCATTTAAGACTATCATCATCTTTCTGATTTGTTGTAGTATAGAAGAAATATTGAACAACCAATGCTAACATGTGCAAACAATCAGTATAATTATTGATAATTTCAATTAGGAAGTTTACATGTAACACCCATGTCAAAATTGAACGCAAAGAGGCATATATTTGACAAAAAAGTTCTAGAGAATTACAATCAATTGGAGAAAACAGCATAGAAGCTGGAACTGAATAGCAGAAGTCAGATTTTTTTTTGGAAACCGATTCTGAAATACAGTAAAAGACAAACCTTTTCCCTTTCCACAGGCGATAGGTGCATACTGCGGGAACTCATGGCAAGACCATCAGCTTCTCGCATTATTTGTGATCCTATTATCTCTATGGCAAAATCAAGATCACGAACCTGAAAAACTGTATGTATGTAGACAATAACTATAATCTCTTGTATAGAATACAAAGTTACCTTCTCTGGCAAATCAACTGACGGAAATGGGAGAGAGAAAAATCCATGCAAGATAATAATTTCAAAAACCTCATCACATTCAGTTTCTTGATCACTGAAACCTCCCTCCACTCCTATCAATTGTAGAAAACTAATTAGTGAAGATGGCAACTGCTATTAGACACATGTTCGTCTATTTGCAAGCATGGGAACACGGAAACAAGCAGAGAAAATATGATTGTATCTCTATTATGAAAAACCAAATACATAGACAATCCTTGCCACCAAAGTAGAACTATTGTATTACAAACAATTAGCACAAAAATATCACAAAACAAACAATTAACCAACACAGCCACCATATGTTCATTGCAATCTCCATTTCCAGACAACAGCAAACAAAGCAATGCAATAGCAAGTATTGGCGACACTACAGGAGCTTAACAGAGCAAATGGAACAGAAAATATATGATTTACTATCATAGTTTTGTGAAGCTGTACCTCAATAGCAATAGATCATGTGAATTCAGATATAGCATTGCCAAACCAATAGTCATGTTAAGCAAGTCTCAATAGCTATGATCACATCACCCAAACACAATCTGACAATAGTACCACTCCCATAAGAAAAAACTGCCACACATGATTATTGTGGTCAGAAAATTAATAGTATGAAACATGATATTGAACAGCGGATAATGTGACGCCCCGCCCCGCATAGACTTGGCTAATACGAGACGAGTTGCCACGATTCGAATCGTAACAACGTCATTGAAGACATTTTACGATCCAACGGTAGCACATTGCGACAACATAAGTCTTACAAGCCCAAGTTCATTACAAAAGCCATAGGAGGCATCCCTCACGGCAAATCATCACATCATAAAGTCTTTCAGCGAAAGCAAAATAAACTAAGTCTTAGCGGAAGCAACTTCATCTCCTTAGTTGGGAACTAGGCTCGAGACTCTACGCTTGACGATCTTCATCTTCATTTCCTTGGACGTCCTCTTCTTCTACAGGGTACCACTCATCTTCTCCTGGCTGGGCTTCATCTTCTGGATGGGGTTAGCAAGATGGGTGAGTACAAACGTACTCAGCAAGTCTTGGGAAGTATTTATAGATGTGGGTTAACAAGGACGGCTGATGTTTATTTATATAAAATGGCTTTAAAGTACTAAGTGTCCCATACCCGTTGGAAGATGTCCTGACCTCCTCCAACTACTAAGTAGTAATATTGTTTTTCAAAACACCATCTCATTCATCTCACCATCATCACTTCTTCACATTTTCCACAACAATCCTTCAAATCTTTTCTTACAATAATCCTTTCAACTTTACATTCTTAACTTTACTTCGGTACTGGCCTGCCCCTCCATCGGGAAGGTTTTTCCCATTTCACCAAAATACATTTTATCTCTCATCCTAGTGTTGAACCTTTCCCTCTCGCTATGAAGCCTTTTTGACTTCCCAAGCTACACAAGCTCGTTGCCGACCACAAAGGCTGGCCGTACACCCCGAGGGCGTACTCTGGTAACGCTTCCCAACCCTCAATTTGTTTTCTTGTTCAAAAACCAAAACCAAACACTATGCATGGGCAACTATCATGGCACGCGCCCATAACCGTGGGCACGGCTGTTCGAGCAGTTTATACTTCTACAGAAGGCGTACACTTTACCCTTACGTCGTGAACTTACTCCGATACCCGTCGGTATAGGAGGTTCACTACAAGGCATTTTCCTAACCGACATAGGATAACCCATTGCCACATAGATGGGTCCAACCAAGGATTCGTTGGCCCTAGGCCTCCTTTTCCTCTGAAATCCCGCGGGTGCTCAAATCCCCTCACTTCCTCTCCCTACCACCTTTCTCCAAATCCATCACAATTCCATACGGCTCCTTGAGCCCATAAACAAACCACGGAGCCACCCCAGGCATTTCACATCTACTGGCAATCGAGCGATCCTAAACCCACTAGGTACTCAACCAGGGACACCCCATAATACCCGTAAGGTTGCACTTTGGTGTGCATGATGTTTTTCCCAAGGAATCGGTCCTTATGCGCCACTTGAAGTCAGGCCCCGAAAGGCGACGACGTCTCATGGCAAGTTTTACCCAAAACACCTTTCTTTTATATTTATTTTCAACACACTCGGCACTCTGTACCAGTTTTCAAAACAACCTTGCAAATCCTATTTTCAACCCACACGCTTTATTCATTTGCAATCATGTAATGTAGTATGAGTAAAGATAAGCTTTGATTACGGACAACCCACATCACGATACTAGGATGAGATCATCGTAATCATCATGGTGACAAGGAATATAGGGTTCTCAATTTTCAAGAATAGGCTAGGTGCAACAATTTTAGGTTTAATTGACTTAATCACGAGGGCGATCGTCATTAACTTTAAGTGTATGTGTGCGTGTGTCCTAAACATGCATTTGTATAAAATTAAATTAACAATCATGGGAGCAAGCATGATCAAAAGGAGAATGCCTTGATCCGGATAGTATTCGGGGTCTTCGGGGTTGTACTCTTGCGGGTCTTCGACGTCGGAAACTACGGTACAAACAACATCACATGAATAAAAGCATACAAAAAGTTTTGGGAAAACATTTTTATTCTATGTTAAATTAAAGTTTAGAATTTTATAAACTTTTAGAAATTTGAACGAAGCTAATCGAAACTAGAATAAATTTTATATGAATTTTTAAAAGTTTACTATTATCTGAAAATGAAAAACTGCACTATGCTGTACTGATTTTTATTCAGAAAAAGGAAAATGCACCATGCGCAAGTGGGCCGGCCGAATCGGCCCAGGCCACAACACAGCAGCGCAGTGCGCACGCGCGCGGGAGGCGCGGCCAGACCGGCAGGTGGGCCGGAATGGCAGCAGTTTGGGCGAAAAGAAATGGCTGACGTGCGGGGTCCACAAGTCAGGGACAGAAAACAGAGAGGATGGGTCTGGCCGGAGGTTGAAGACGACTCTAGACGGCTGAAAATTCTTCGGTGCATAACTTCTACATTTTAACTCCGATTGGCACCAAATTTTAACCGTAGGTTCTATACACAAGGATGAAGACATTCTATGGTCAGATTTCCAAATAGGGCTAGGGTTCATCCAGGAATAAAAAGGGGGTAAATCTACAGAGGAGTGGCGCAGGGGACGACGGGGGTACTCCGGTGATCGACGGCGGTCGTTTTCACGGGATTAGGGGTGCTAGGAAGCTAACCATGGTTCCTGATCAGCCTATAACTAACCGTATGAAGCTACCCATGGTGAAGCCTAGAGGGCGTCATGGCCGAACGTCGCCGGCGAGCTCTGGTGGCGTTCCGCCATGGCCAATCCACAGAACATGCATGGTAGGCTATAGGGAAGCTACTTCTACAAGGAATTGGGCGGATTTATTACCTAGGGTCAGATCGGGGCACGGCGCGGCGTCGACACGGGTCTCCGGTGAAGTTTTGATTCCGGCGATGAGGGCTGCGGAAATGGACACAATAGACATCGCTGGTCACGTTCCCGCTACTGGCATGAAGAATGGGGCAACGAGGAAGGAGATCGCGACGTACCCGAAAACGACGGTGAGGAGATTTCCGGCGAGGCTTGCTGCAGGGCTCGAACCAAGGCACGGGAGAGCTTGGGGGTGGTCTGAGGACTCGAATGGGGGCGTAGGAAGCTTCGGCCGGGGCTCGGGTCTCTTATTTGCGCGGGCGGTGTGGGCGGCGACGTGTGGGCGATTAATGGCGACGAGACGGTGGCGCACGCCACGGCATGGCGTGGGGTAGGTGTAGGGGCGTGCCAGAGTTGTCACTCGGCACGGCTAGGGTGGTTGGAGGCGACGGAATAGCGGGGTCATCGGGGCGTCGTGAGGAGTAGGTGGTGGCATGGGCAGGCGCACGCGTGTGGCGGCGTGGCGACGGGGCGTTGGCTGGACGTACAGGCGCATACGGGCGGGTACAGAGACGGCGAGGGACCGGGCGGTGGAGGGGAAAACACGGCTGTCCGTCAGCGGCGTCGAGCGAGCTGAAGCATGGGTGGCGTATGGTGGGCAGCGTTGACGCGCGGCGTAGTCCGAGCGAGGTGCAGGCGCACGGTCCGGTCACGACAGGGGTGCGTCGGCGCTGTCTAGGCGCAAGGCGGGGTCGGGCGTTGGCTGCGGCTGCGCATGCATGGGGCGGCGCACATGTGAGGGGCTATGGGCAGTGCGGCTGGAGTGGCGCGCGTAGTCCAGGCAAGCTGCACGGCGTCACAGATAAGCACGTCATACCGATGGCCAGTAGGGTAGGCTTCTTCAGTGGGCGATCGGCCTCGTTAGGCTCTGGCTTTTGGCGCTGCACGATGTGGAGGTACACGGGGTTCCCTGTCTTCTTGTAGTTCCACGCCACGTGCTCCCTTCTGAACCCCAGGAATGAGGTCATGTCAATGTATAGCCCCCTCTCCGACCTCTGCGAACGAGGCAGAGAAACTTCACTTCAAACCTGAACCCTAGGAGACCAGAGCGAGGGATGAGGAGGAGAGGGACCAGCGGCGGTTACAGGAGTGTCGAATGAGACACAACACTCGTCCTTATGATGCGGTCAGTGGGCTCCAGGATGCAGGCCTTATGAGGTGCGAACGGAGGAGATCCATGGCAACCGACGACGCCGGGCGGGGTGGCCGAAGTTACGGCGGAGGGCTTCGCCTAGGGTTTTGGGGTGGAGATGGCGAGGCGACGATAGAGGGAGGGAGGGAGGCGATGGAGAGGCGGGAGGCAGGAGCCAGGCGATGGCCCAAAGGCTGGAGGCGGGTGGTGGCACGGAGTTGGGAGGAGGCAGGAGGTGCTAGGCAATGTGGGAGTGTGGGCGGGGTGGGGTAGAAGGTGGGGCGGTGGTGCAATTTCTAGGTCTAGGTGAGGCGGATCGGCAGGAGCAAATAAACGGTGGAGATTTAACAGAAATGAGTAAATGGCTGAGATTTAACACATGGTAGATGAATCAACTCGTCAATTATATAGTAGGGTAGATATAGATATCAATTTTAGAGGTGCCTCTAAAGATGCTCTTACCATTTTTAATATACGCTCCGCTCTCTTCCTCCTAATTTTAACATGATATAAATGCAGAGTTAGGTTGTTCATCAGTGGTAGCAGCATCCCCATCTTCTTCAAGTAGTGGCAGATTGGAGCCACTGCTACTCATCGTCACCGAGCTGCCTGGCTGCGCGGTGGTCACCGAGTGCACCCTCGTAACGCGTCGTATTCCACCGCGGGTCGTCGTCATTAATCTGCTCATCTGCTGCTGCTCAGGATCGGAACCGGCGTTGTTCTCCTCAATAGAGGTGCATTAAGAACCAGACCGTGCTTCAAAACTCAACGGGTCTCAGCAATCAGGACATCTCCCTATTTCCCACTTAGACTATCTGTAACATTTAAAATTTGTCTCATGAATATTTGATTTTTATCTTCTTTTTTTTCGATTAATGTTTGCGTAATTAATGAGTTCTAACTAACCAAGTGACACCATCCAATTAGATTTCCTTAAGATTAGAGTTAATATAATTAATAGGGACCATTCAGTAATTTCTTCATGCTATTGATATGTGTAAGAATTGCTGAAAATAAAATCTTTGTGGGACGGAGAGAGTAATTGGTAGCATCTGCTCACCAATTAGCTAAGGAATTAGAGGTCCCTCTCCTAAATGATTTAGTCATTTAGGGCTCTTTTAGAATTTATAGGATTTTTTTATATGAATTTGGTATAGCTCCAGCTCTAAGATCCCTGCTGTATCTAGAGTTTATACTATAAAATAAAATGGTTAAAACTTTTATGTTTAATCTAAAATAATTGCCATAAATCTACTTACTACTCCACCCATATCAAAGATTTCTTAAAGTTAGGTTAACTAGCTCCAATAAATCTTAGATCTAAAATTGTGCCAAATGGGTCGTAGCATCCATTCTGTTTTTATTGTCTATTGCTAGTTAATCTTGATGCTTAGGGGTTGGCAAAAATAAACCAAACCAAACTTTAAGCTTGTTTGTTTTTTTATAAAAAAATTCGGTATTTATTTCAAGGAAATTTGGTTTTTGGTTTTCGTTATGGTTTATAGACTTAAAAAACTTAACAACCAAAAAAACTATCAACAGAAAAAACAAACAATTTAGAATTACTAATGTTCATATCTTGATAAGTTGATATATTGAATTGTGATATAATTTTAATTTTATCTAAAAACCAAAGAATTTTAGAATTTCTAATGTTCATATATCTTGATAAGTTGATATATTGAACAGTGATATAATTTTAATTTTATCTAGCCTACCAAATGATTTAAAAGAGTGTTCATGTAGCATATTTGGTTAACATAAAAAACGAACTAAATTATTTCAGTTTTTAATCATGCTAGTTTATCGTTATCTCAACAACTCCACGTGAAGCTGTGTTGGCGAGGGATTGTGAAGTCTGTGAGGTCCACTTCATTGAGGAGGGGGATGCATTTTAAAGAGTTGCACGCTTCAATGGCATATTCATGCATAGACTTTAGATTTAACCTAGTGTTTTAGTTGGACGTTTCAAATGCAGTGTTATTGCACACACGTTGCATTTGAGTAGAGATGTCAAGGGTATATATGGTATGGGGTGTGTGGGGGATAGCCCCCCGGGTAGGCCACGTGGCGGTTTCCTGGCCACGTGGCGCGCGGGCAGGTGGCCGCGCGGCATGCCCCTAGGCGCAACGCCAGGCGGGGGACCCACAGCACGCACGCATGCGCGCGTCAGCAGGAGTCAGACTCAGCCGAAGGAGGTAGGAACGCATTAAATGTGACTGGACTGAAAGCGGACAGGAGGCAATCCGGGCGCGTCAGAAGATC
>KE372122.1:1076579-1098491 GCA_000418225.1 Zizania latifolia | reverse complement strand
AACCATCGGGTCTTGAGTGCAGCGCTTCCCTGCCACTACAAATCACCCCCTCGGGCCACCCCCGAGGAGGATTGTCCGACCACCCGTCGACAGGGTGTGGTCCCGATCTTCATGGCATAGGATCATGAATAGATAACTAGTCTTAAAGAGACTAAGATAACTAGCTGTAAGCAGCCAAGATAATAGTGCAACCTGACGATCGTACTCGAAGTCAACCATCGTCTCGATTATGACAGCCTGAATCAAGGGTTCGCCCAACCACACTTTAAGTTACTAACCAACACAGCCTACAATCAATCAAGGAAACCTTAAAGGGAGTAGGAGCACCAATTGGGAGACATCGAATATCTATTTCTGTAATCCCACAAGGAAATCACAAGAGCAAAGGGGTAGAGATTTCACTCTTAATTTGTTAGCATATAGCTAAACAAGGGGTTCTGTTTTTCATTATCAAAAGTTTTCCTCTTGCAAGGACGATGAGGAGTATTTATACTAGGAACAACTCTCTTAGCTGGGTATTAAAAGACTCTTAAGATTTTTGAGAAGTTGGCAGCTCAAAGGTCTCTAGGAAGAATTCCCGAACAGCCTCGCGCAGCCTTTCAGCTTCTATGTAGTCTTTACTAAAACAGCAATAACTTTTTATTGGAAAGTCCAAAAGATGATTCGTTTGTTGGAGGTAAAAGTGGACTTGATTATATTTCCAACCATATGCATTATGGCTATTGAATTGTGATAGGTTGGATTGCCCATCTCTTGGAAGTTAGAAGATTTGTCGATAGACAACGGGGTGTAAAATTGTGGAAGAAAAGTAACAGACGACCAGACCGTTATATACGGTGTAAATAATACTATGGAGAAAAGTAACAGACGATCGGACCGTTACATACGATGTAAAGTAACACAGTGGAGAAAAAAGTAACAAACGATCGGACCAGCGTATAAAGTAACACCGTGAAGGAAAAAGTAACAGCCGACTGGACCATTTTTCCTAAGCTCGCAATCAGTGAGTTGTTGTATTTGAAATCTAACATTTTCTCCTCTTTATCAATGAACCTAAGCAAGAGCAAATTATAAGATTTAGGCAGTATAAAATTCTCATTAATATTAAAATATGTATCAGCTAAGAAAAAGTTCACCTCTTATTCTAGTTTCTTTGCTTGACTCCGCGTAATTGGTCCTTAAAATTGTGTAAATAGTTCTTGCTCCTTCATAGCTTGTTCTTGTGTGTCTATAAGCTCTTTTGTTATTGGTTCACTCGGCTGAGTATATAATCCATGAGGGTTCAATTTTGACTTAGCTTTATGGCAAGTGATGCAGCGTTGCACAAACTTCTCTACATCCTTCCTCATCTTTGGCTAATAGAAGTGATCGGCTAGCAACTTATAGGTATTTTCTCGTTCAAAATGACCCATCATTCTACTTGCATGTGCTTCCTGTAATAACAAGTGTCTAACCAAACACTTTGGAACACACAGTTTGTTAGCTCTAAACAAGAAACCATCATGCACATGATATTTTTCCTAGCCTTTTGTAGCTTTACATTTCTCATATGGTTCTGAAATTTCATGGTCCTCATGATACAATTCTTTCATACTTTCGAGTCCCAACACATTTACTTCAAGTTGATTCAATAAAGTATGTTTACGGGACAAAGCATCAGCAACAATATTTTCTTTACCTTTCTTGTGCTTCATAACACATGGAAATGTTTCTATGAACTCCACCCACTTGACATGTCTTCAGTTCAGCTTTGATTGACATTTCAAATACTTCAAAGCTTCATGGTTAGAATGAATAAAAAATTCTTTTAGCCATAAAAAATGTTGGCAAGTTTCAAGAACTCTCACCAAAGCATACAATTCTTTGTCATAAACATGATAATTCAATTGAGCTCCTCCCAATTTTTCACTAAAATATGCTATTGGCTTCTTATCTTGCATCAATACTCCTCCTATACCAATTCCACTAGCATCACAATCAATTTCAAAAGTTTTAGTGAAATCGGGTAAAGCTAATAAAGGTGCTTCAGTTAAACATTTCTTTAACTTTTGGAAAACATTTTCATGTGTTTTTCCCATTGAAACACAATACATTTCTTTGTTATATCATTCAAAGGAGAAGCTATGGAGCTGAAATCTTATACAAATCTTCTATAAAATCAAGCAAGACCATAAAAACTTCTTACTTGACCCACATTCACGGGAGTTGGCTAATTCTTGATTGCTTCCACCTTTGTTTCATCCACTTTAATTCCTTGTCCTAAAACAACAAATCTAAGGAAAACAACCTTCTCTATACAAAATGTGCACTTCTCAAAGTTAGCAAACAATTTCTCCTTTCTAAGCACATCAAAAACTTGTCTAATATGATCAACATGTTCTTTTAAGGACTTGCTATAAACCAGGATGTCATCGAAGTAAACAACAACAAATTTACTAATGAATGTTCTCATTCATCAATCTCATGAATGTACTAGGAGCATTTGTCAAACCAAACGGTATAACTAACCATTCATACAACCCAAACTTTGTTTTAAAAGCACTTTTCCATTCATCTCCAAGTTTCATTCTTATTTGATGGTATCCACTTCTTAAATCAATCTTAGAAAGTATCATAGAACCACTCAACTCATCAATCATATCATCTAACCTAAGAATAGGATGACAGTATCTCACAGTAATATTGTTAATGGCTCTATAATCAACACACATTCTCCAAGAACCATCTTTCTTTGGAACCAAAATTACAGGAACAACACAAGGACTTAAGCTTTCATGTACATACCCTTTATCTAGAAGTTATTGTACTTGCCTTTGTATTTTCTTGGTTTTTTCAGGGTTGGTGCGATATGATGCTCTATTGGGTAACGCAGCCCTCAGGATGAGATCAATTTGGTGTTCTATGCCACGCAATAGAAGAAGTCCAGCAGGAGTTTTATTTAGAAAAACATCTTCATATTCCTGTAAAAGTTGAGAAACAACACTAGGAAGAGATGTTATGTCATTAGTCAAAAGCAATGCCTCCTTGCACAAGAGTACAATGAGTACTCGAGTTGGGTTATTCCTCATATCTATCATTTCTGATTTTGTGGCTAACATAATCAAGTTCTCACCCTCTCTTTTCTTTTTATCTCTCATGTTTGGCTTGTGGCTCTCACTCTTCGAATTATGGATGTCTCTCATTCTGTTTTTCTTTCTTTCTATCCTAACTTCAGAACTCTTTTGCATATGTTCAGCCATTATTTGTTGAGGCATCATTGGCTTAAGTACAAAACTCCACCCTTTCTACTTGATAGTGAATTGATTTGTTCGACCACAATGCAGCGAGGATCGATCAAATTGCCATAGCCTTCCTAGCAGCAAGTGACACAGTATTATGGGCACAACATCACATTCAACCATGTCTTCATATTCACCAATCTTGAAAGAAACTTTTACTTGATGTTCAATCTTAATATGTCCACTATTATTTAGCCATTGAACATGATAAGGATGTGGATATCGCAGCAATTTCAGACCAAGTTTATCACACATCTCCTTGGTTGCAAGATTATGGCAGCTACCTCCATCAATAATTACCTTGCAAACCTTGCCTTCCACCTTAGCTCGGGTCTAAAAAAGATTATGGTGTTGTCCATTTTCAGCTTCATTAAGTTGTACACTCAAAACTTGAGTCACCACAAGAGAAGCACATTTTTCAAATTCACAAGTTGTGTCCTCCTCTTCTTCGGTGTTATCTTGATTTGTTTTACTATCGAGAACTTGCTCTTCCTCCTCACAAGCAGATATATACTATCCTTGTTCAGTTATAATGATGATACGATTGTTTGGACATTCTTTGATGACATGCCCACGACCTCCACACTTGAAACATTGGATGTTTCTACTTCTAGAGGTAGAACCAATAGAAGTTATTGATGAAGCTGCATGTTTACTCTTTCCACTTAAATTGGCAGCCTCTTTGCCACTAGAAACTCCAGAGGCATTCGAGCGTAAACCTCCACTTGAGTTTACACTTGTATCTCGGGTAAAATTTGCTCTTGGCGTAAACTTGTTGCTGCCGGATATAACCCGTGTACCAAAAGAGCTTGTCTTTCTCAACTTAGCATCTTGAACAACTTGAAGATGAGCCATAATATTTTCAATACCTTGAGCAATTCGATCTTGGCTTACTACTATGTTCTACCTTAATTCATTGAATTGAGCCATAGTAACACAATCTTCTGCATGAGGAGGTTCTATTTTTTTCCTGCACCGTTAGTGTAACAACAACAAAAACAGGAGGTATATATGTGATAGGATAATATGTGGAATATCTCACAATCTCACCTTCTCTTACCAACCAAAACTCTTATATTTTCCCTATGGATTACAAGCTTATATGTGTGGCGGTAAAAGTGTAATGGTTAAGCGAACACAAGACAATGATGACATAAACGATGGCTTGTTTGTGTAGCTTGGTGGGGAAAATATATAAAATGAAATCTGAATTCTAGTTGTTGTAAAGATAAGTAACAATCCAAACTAGATGTTTAATACCTAGTGTTGATCTCAATATATGAATGGTGTAAACAGAAAATTTCAGAGATCCAACAACTAAATCCCACACTAGCAATAGATTAGCTAGCACATAAAAATCTGCACAATTGATAGAGTGCAAATAGAGAGCAATTGGCATAAACGTTTCAGCAACTTTACACAATAGCCTTCTCCTCTTTTTTATCTTTTTTTGTCTCTTTTCCTGACTCTCTTTTTATACTTTTTTTAACAATGATATAACACTTGCACGGACAATAGGTAGGACAAAACAAACAACAATGATATGATACGATTTTTTTTGTGTGGCGATTTTCAGGGACAACAAGACAACAAGATGATATAACGGCAACAAGGATATAGATAGGAAATTCGATCAGCAACTAAACAAAGACTCTAATGGATAGAAGCTTACCCAAACTCACTAAAATAACATATGCAAAATATGAGGCTATGAAAATATTTTTGTAAGGCTTTTTCTGGATAGGATGAAAACAAATATATATAGCTAAGGGTAAAGAATCCTACTGTGGCAACGAAAGCTCTGATACCAGATGGTACAGGACGTGGTCTTGATCTTCACGACGTAGGATCATGAACAGATAACTAGCCTCAAAGAGACCAAGATAACTAGCTGCAAGCAGGCAAGATAATAGTGCAACCTGACGATCATACTCGAAGCTAACCACTGTCTTAATTACGGCAGCCTGAATCAAGGGTTCGCCCAACCACACTCTAAGTTACTAACTAACACAACCTACAATCAATTAAAGAAACCTTGAAGGGAGTAGGAGCATCAATTGGGAGACGTCGAACGTCCACTTCTGTAAACCCACAAGGAAATCACAAGAGCAAAGGGGTAGAGATTTCACTCTCAATTTGTTAGCACATAGCTAAACAAGGGGTTCTATTTTTTATTATCAAAATTCTTCCTTTTGCAAGGACAATGAGGAGTATTTATACTAGGAACAACTCTCCTAGCTGGGTATCAAAAGACTCTTAAGATTCTTAAGAAGTTGGCAGCTCAAAGGTCTCTAGGAAGAATTCCCGAACAGCCTCGTGCAGCTTTTCAGCTTCTGTGCAGTCTTCACTAAAACAACCATAACTTTTCATTGGGAAGTCTAAAATATGATCCGTTTATTGGAGGTGAAAGTAGACTTGATTATTTTTCCAACCATATGCATTATGGTTATTGAATTGTGATAGGTTAGGTTGCCCATCTCTTGGAAGTTGGAAGATTTGTCCGCAGACAACGGGGTGTAAAATCGTGAAAGAAAAGTAACAGACGTCTGGACCGTTACATACGGTGTAAAGTAACATCATGGAGAAAAGTAACAGATGATCAGACCGTTACATACGATGTACAGTAACACCATGGAGGAAAAAGTAACAGATGATCGGACCAGCATATTAAGTAACACCATGAAGGAAAAAGTAACAGCCGACTAGACTATTTTTCCTAAGCTCGCAATCAGTGTGTTGTTGTATTTGAAATCCAACATTTTCTCCTCTTTATCAATGAACATAAGCATGAGCAAAGTACAAGATTTAGGCAGTATAAAATTTTCATTAATATTAAAATATGTATCAGCTAAGAACAAGTTCATCTCTTATTCTAGTTTCTTTGCTCGACTCTGCGTAATTGGTCCTTGAAATAGTGTAAATAGTTCTTGCTCCTTCATACCTTGTTCTTGTGTGTTTATAAGCTCTTTTGTTATTGATTCACTGGACTGATCCGTATCAATATATTTAATGGTGTGTCTAAGGGGTATTGTTATCTTTTACCATTCTATTATACACATATTATATGCTCTCTCTTAGCACAACTCAATGTATACAGTTTATTTCTCATTTCTCACTTCCTACCAAACAAGATAACCAATTTAACAATTAGTTGCACAAATCTTGATAGAAATAAGATAAACAAGAAATGGAAAAACTTACAAATCAGATTGTTGGTGTATTGCCGAGCAGTCCACCTACAGGGGTATCCGAGATGGTATTTATCGAGTAGGGAAGCGTTGCGTTCTAAACTCTATGGTCGACTCAAAAGATAATAGAGCCAAGATTTATACAGGTTTGGGCCTCCGTGAGGATAATAACCCAACGTCCTGTGTTTTGTGGCTTGTAGATTAGATGTAAGCTAAGATAGCATGAAAGTAGATGCCTTTGGAGGGGGTCCCTCGTCCCCTTTATATAGTCAAGGGGCGAGGCGTACAGATTATGGACTCCTACTTTGATTGGTTGCCTAGATCATAGGGATTGACAACCATATCTTGGTTTACCCTTATTTTTAAGGATATATGTACATATTTATTTCTAACAGTGTATCTTGATGCCCAACTTGCTGTTTTGGCACGAATCTCCCTTACTATAGTCGGACTCAACTTCATGAGTCATACTAGACAAATATGTTGGTTAGGCTCACCTTCGGTCCAGTCCACCAAAGCTTATCTTAGGGTACCCAGAGATCATATCCCCGACACATATGAACAATTTCATTAAAAAGAAAGGAAAATAAACTTTCCCTTTTCTGCTTAGAGAAGCGAAACTAGCCAATCCGTTGAGCAGAAACACAGTAATGGATTTGTTCTTGTTTGGTGCGATTATGTCAGCATAAAGTTCTTTCAACATCCATTCAAAGTAAGATCTATCTCTTGCAACAATATTGGTTTCCTCCAAAGTCACATTCTATGTATCATCACTTGGACCTCTAGCTTAATTGGTGGAATTTCTTCAATTCAGTACCCTAAAAATACTGCTAACTGAAATACTACTGCCAGTGTAGGAGCTGATTATATAGACAGTTTAGAAGATGAATGAGTACACTGAATATATAGACAGACAGCTGAGAAGATGAATGAGATGCATGACTGCATGCATTTTTTGCCTTCCTTCCAAGCAGTTCCTCAATTGGCTTTGCAGAGAGGGAGGAGGAAATGCATGTGGGAGTTAAATTAAAACTGAATATCTAGAAATCATGCAACATGTACCAGAGAGATCAATCCATTTGTGAAGTGATGAACATATATATGAATAGTAACATAAACCAATATCATTATCATTCCTGTTAATTGAACTTACTGAATTTTTTATTAGAGAAAGATAAACAAGAGCATATTACTGTTCAGGTATATACCGTTTGTTATGATCTTTTACAACTTCTAAAAGAGAGCTCCCTTCTAACCCGTATAGTTTTGAAAAAAACATGAGATTAAGATACAGGAAATCTGCTATAGGAGGGAATGATTTAGGGAAAACTATTTTTAAGATGACACATATGAGAGGATATGAGGATATAGAAATCAATTTTATGTAGATTTTTGAAGATGCTCTTCTGATTGTACATGCATTATAAGCTCTGCTCTCTTCCTCCTAATTTTAACATGGTAGATTCTCAGCACGCTGCCTTTGGGATGGGCAAACTCTCCAAGGCTACCTTGCTTTTCGGGCATTGGATTATCACCAATATTTTCGTTGCTTTAGTTGACATTCTTGTTTCTGCTTCATCGACGACATAGAGATCAATTTTAAGGTACCTCTAAAGATGTTCTTACCATTTTTAATATATGTTCCGCTCTCTTCCTCCTAATTTTAACATGATATTAGAGCAGAGATAGGTTGTTCATCAGTGGCAGCAACATTCCCATCTTCTTCAAGTAGTGGCAGATCGGAGCCACTGCTACTCATCCTCGTCATCCTTTCATTGTCACCAAGCTGCCCATGGCTGCTGTGGTCACCGAGTGGACCCTCGATCGCCATGCGCCTTATTCTGCCGCGGGTCGTCGTCGTCGTTAATCTGCTCATCTATCACTGCTCAGGATCTGAACCAGTGATGTTCTCCTCAATAGAGGTGCATTAAGTACCAGACTGCACTTCAAAACTCAACGGGTCTCAACAATCAAGACATCTCCCAATTTCCCACTTAGACTATCGTAGCATTTTAAATCTGTCTTAAAAATACTTGATTTTTTATCTTTTCCTTTGATTAATATGTGCGTAATTAATGAGCTTCCGCTAACCAAGTGATACCATCCAACTAGATTTCCTGAAAATTAAAGCTGACATAACAAATAAGGAGCATTAAATAATTTCTTCACACTATCAGTATGTTTAAGAATTGATAAAAATAAAATCTTTGTGGGACGAAGAGATTAATTGGTTACATCTGCTCGCCAATTAGATAATGTTGAGATTTATAGGTGTGATGGGCTGTTTTGTTGTACTCAAGGCCCATCCCATATATATTTCTGTAATATTAATATGTGTAAAGAGCTAGAGAGTGTTCTAGAGTTCAATACTACATGGTATCAGAGCCATTCAGGGGGTGAGAGTGAGCAGGGGCATGCTGGAGAGGAGGAAGAAGGCAGCAACCTAGAGAAGAAGGGTAACAGCAGCAGCCTAGATAAGAAGGGCGGCAGCAGCAGCCTAGAGAAGAAGGGCGGTGGCTGCAGCAGCCTAGAGAAGAAGGGCGGCGGCAGCAGCTTGGAGAAGAAGGGAAGCAACAACAGCATTATCCACCGCTAGCGCAGTGCAGCAGAGGTAAGCAAGGAAGTGCTTCACGAGAAGAGAAGAGGTTAAGGTGCTTCTTATTTGTGGCTATTGTTGTTCTGTTTGCTGGTTGTGCTTCATTTAAGTAATGGGGGAAAATTATTAAGCAAGTACTTGGTAAATTGGTGGAATTACTGCTAGCAAAGAATGATGGGGCTTCATCTTCTAGCAACGAGATTGTGACACATGTAGAGCTAGTTCACAAAATTGAGTTGATGCCTAATGAGGTTAAATTAGAGGGGACAAAAAATTACTTGGTCTGGTCTAGAAGGGTGGTATTGCTCCTATAGAGGCAAAGGGTCTAGAGGACTTTATTAAGGGAGAATCAATTGAGCCTATGGATAAAACAAGTGCTGAATGGAAGACGTGGAATGCTACAAATTCTCTGGTGGTTGCATGGATGTTAAATTCTATGTCCCCTTCTATTGCAAGCACTGTTGATTCAATTCCAAGGGCACCTGAAATTTGGAAAATGCTAGAAAAGATGTACTCTTGAGTTGGAAATGTGATGTTGATGGCTGAAGCAGAAGACAAGATCCATGATTTGAAACAAGGAGAGATGTCTGTAACACTATCATAGAAACAGTCTTTAGTGACTAAGTCGTACTGATGACGTTAGTAATACACTTTTAGTAACGGACTGTTTTACACCCATCGGTAAAACTATATTATTAATGATGGATCGTAATGTGGCCCATCACTAAGGGGGGCACCCCTATTAGTGATGGGTCATACTATAACCCGTCACTAAAGGGTCGAAGCAGTAGTGACGAGCGATATCTATCGCCCGTCACTAATGACACGCCCGTCATTAGTGCTTGTCGCATGTATAAAAGGGCAGGAAAAAACTCGAACAGACACACGCTCTTATTTCGCTCGAACCCGCACCCTAACCCTAGCGCCCGTGCTCCATCGTCCTCCCAGTCATCGTCGCCACTGCTGCCACTGTGTCCTACTCATCGCCTCTGCCTCCTCTTCTTCGCCATCTGCCTCCTCTCCTTCCTCGTCCGTCTTCATCGTCGTGACCTCCTCCTCGTCGTTGCCAACTCATCCTCATCGCTGCCTCCTCCACCCGAAGGTAACTAGCCATGAGATGATTGCTAGGGTTTCTACAGTTGTGATGGAATATTTTGTTAAACATACAGTGGATTATCTTGTTAAACATGAATTAGGGTTTCTACAAGTATTAGATATGTGTGATATTTTACTTTCTAAGTATTACATTGCCATTTTGTGGTCATGTATGATATTTTATTAAACATGAAGTGGACTATCTTGTTAAACATGAATTAAGATTTCTACAAGTATTAGCTATGTGTGATATTTTACTTTCTAAGTATTACGTTGCCATTTTATGGTTATATGTGATATTTTATTAAACATGAAATGGATTATCTTGTTAAACATGAATTAGGGTTTCCACAAGTATTATTGTACTTTTTTCATCGTTGTTAAAAATAATATGAATTAGGGACATAATAGAATCACTGTCGGGCTATGACATGGCAAGCCTCCCAAGTGATCAATAGAGGACTTTTGCCAAACATCGTGCTTCCAGCAGTAGGCTCGCTGCCCCCATGTTATTTCATTTTCCTCATTTTTTGGCTATTTTAGGGTTGATCGAACACTGCTTCATCAGATGTTTTTTTATTGTTCTGTACTGCAAGTGCTATGTATAGATGTAGTAATCTATGCCAACAATATAGGTACCAGCGTATGATCGAAAGTGTTGCCTTCTAAAAGTAAGTCATTTCCTGATGCGTCACATGGTACATACATTGCATATTCTATTTATGTGGTAACAAAATCATAATAAACTGATGTGATATTATCTCATTGATGTAGTTTGTACCAAAAAGCTTTGTCAATCACCATAACATTCACGACAGTGACACACTCTTGAGATATCAACAAAAGATGGCTACACCAATATGGTTAATGTTAAAAACTATGGAGGTATGTTATGCCTGAGTAAAGGGTGGTCTGTATTTGCTAACCGAGTTGCCTTAGTAGAAGAGAACTTTGTGGTACTAACAATGGGAGCCCCACTGTCTGCCATGGCTATCATTTTTATTTAATAATTATGATGAAGAGAATACATCATAAGCCATAAAAGTAGACTTAACTGATAGTGATATCTATAACGAACTCACATTACTTATTATACATACATGCCTATTTTGTCTATGTACTTACCTACTTTTTTATAATGGCAGGTGAGACTCCTAAGAATGCTGAAGGGGAAGCAGAAATCTAAGGAAGATGACACCAACCAAATAGACCAATTGAAGGATATCTATTATTTTGGCAATTCTACAGATGTAACTCTAGAAAGGAAGGTTGTCCTGCAAGACATCTCAGCAAGTCTATCCTCAGAGACTCAATTATATATCTACACAATCGATCCCTCAATCATCAAGAAAAAGTCTGTAGTAAGTACTTTGCACATGTCACAATTACAAACATCTATGCATATATGCATTTGTCTCGTCTAACTAGCTACCAACACATTTTATTGTAACAATACTTTTCAAGGCAATATTGTGATAAATACATCACACCTGACCTACATCAATAGACTACCCAGATTCAAGTGACAGCAGCAGAAAGCACAACAGTCTCAATTGTAGTGCATAAATCAACAGATGGATGGTGCTACCTAATAGCTGGTTTTGGCCAATTTCTGCGAGCCAACAAGTTAGTTATCAACATAATATGTGTATTTCATTTCTACATCAACAATGGTGCACTGGAGACAACTATGTATGTGGTGTAAATTGTTATTTCTCACATTCAAACCTTATGGAACTTCTGCGATGAAACTTTAAGTTAATATATGTGATATTAATTTAATTTCAAAACTTCTGTGATGAAACTTCTATGGTGTTCTGTGATGTGTTTGCAATGTACAATGTTGGCTGCTAAATCTTGGCTTTGATTCAAGATGCAACCTAAAAAAATTATTTTTTACAATATGACCATAACATTAGTGATGTGCCTAAATAATCACCCGTCACTAAAAGGTTATTACAGGTGCATAGATATAACCCCTTTAGTAATGGGTGGACATTGTTGCCCGTCACTAATGATCTAGCTTCACTAACATGATAAAAATGATGGGAAACATACCCGTTACTAATAGAGGTCATTACCTATCACTAATAGGCTTTTCTGTGGTAGTATGATGTAGTATGTTGTAGAATTATAGAAGTAATGGTTTGATTTAGATCACTATGATCCAATTGAAATGCCCCAAAACCTGAGTATGTCCCTGAGATCAAGAAGTGGATTGAACGTAGGTGAGTTCTTCTATTCTTGAGAGGGTTGAACTCAGATCATGAAGGGAGACGTGCCACAATGTTTCATCAAGATACACTTCCTTCACTTGAGGAGTCTATAGCAGCTATGACAAGAGAAGAGTCAAGGTTGAGGGTGATTAGAACAACTTCACCAGTACCTCGCCCTACCTTTGCAGTGACAAGGACTAAAGAAACTCGAGAGTGCTTTAATTGTGGTGAAATTGGGCACTTGATTCGTGATTGTTCTCAACCACTAATAGATTGTGGGAGAGGTAGAGGTATTAGCAGAGGTACACTTATAGGAGGTAGAGGTCATAGAGGTAGAGGTGACTACAAGGCAAATATGGTAACTAGTGAACATGAACATTCCAAGGCACCACCAGCCAAGATTGATGGATCCAATGATCAAGATCAAGATGTTTATAGTGGTGATTTCATCAACTTTGCATACACAAATGAAGGTAATTATGCCCATGCATCTACACCCACAAGAATTACACCGTTACATTGGATTCTAGACTCAGGGGCATCAAGGCATGTTACAGGCAAATTAAATGAATTTATATCATACACACTATATCCTCCCACACGAAGAGAAACTATCCAAACTACTGATGGTACACAACAACTCATTAAAGGTGTTGGCACAATACAATGCACTCCATCAATTAAGTTGTCATCAATGTTGCGTGTGCCATCCTTTCCTGTCAATCTAGTATCTTTAAGTGCGTTAATTGATCGATTGGATTGTCAGGTTATTCTTGATAAGGGAAGTTGTGTGATACAGGAAAGACAAATGGGGAGGCATCTTGAGAGTGCAATCAGGCATAGTGGGTTGTGGTATAGGACCATAGAGGCATAGAAGATACCTTATGTACTGTTAATAGTAACAATGAGAGAGAGGGACGCTATAGCTATGCTCTTGCACTGTAGAATGGGTCATCTTTCTTTTGACAAAATGTATAAAGCATTTCCTGATGCAATGTATGGGGTGGGTAAGAACAAACTATTTTGTGATGCATGTGAATTTGCCAAACACACAAGGACATCTTATATTAGTAGGGGCATCAGAAGTATGTTTCCCTTTGTGCTAGTTCATTTAGATGTATGGACATGTCCAGTTACTTCTACTAGTGGAATGAAGTATTTTATTATTTTTATTGATTGTTTCTCTTGAATGACATGGGTATATGTTATGAGACATAAAGATGAGATATTGAAGTGCCTCTAGGATTATTATTATCTTGTGAAGAACCAATTCAATACTCAGTTAAAAATATTAAGGACAGACAATGGGACTGAGTATGTGAATAAAGAGTTTAGTGCCTTCCTATCAGTACATGGTATACTACATGAGACCTCATGTCTAGACACACCTCCACAGAATGGGGTAGCAGAAAGGAAAAATCGCCATATTTTAGAGGTTGCTCGATCATTAATGTTTACTATGAATGTGCTAAAATTCCTATGGACTGAAGCTGTTTTGACAGAAACATACCTTATGAATGTGCTTGAAATGAAGATGCCTTGTGAGGTGTTGCTGCGTGAAAATATATTTATAATTCCTCCAAAGGTATTTGGTTGCACATGTTTTGTTAGAGATCACAGGTCATTAGTGAGAAAGTTAGATCCACGTGCAGTGAAATGTATATTTGTGGGGTATTCCTTAGGGCAGAAAGGCTACAAGTGTTGGAGTCCCAGCGAACAACACTTATTTATTAGCATGGATGTTACATTCAGGGAGTCAATTCCCTACTATGGTGAGAAAACTGACTTGAGTTGTATGTTTGATACTGAATATACTAGTGCATGAGAGGTTGGTCAAGAGGGGGAGAATGTCGATTTGCAAGGTGGATCAATCAAGCAAACAAAGTGGAAATGGAGGTGGTGAATAGTGGCTCAGCTCCTCAATTAAGAAGAATGGAGGAACCTAGTAATAGTAGCTCAGACTCTTCACAAGGAAGTGATAATATAGTTGAGAAAGTATAAACCAAGGACTACTTAAGGGCGTACATAAGGAGGAAGGTTAGAACTCAAACCAAAACAGTGGAAGTGGAACCTGAATTGAATCCTCCAATCCCAGTGCATGAAAGTGAGCCTGAGATATATTGTGGATGTATCCCTAGTCTCTGGAATTGAATTTGGAGATCAACCATCAAATGATTTACCTATTGCACTACGCTAAGGCACACGGGCAAAAGCAGGAATACCTCTAGCAAGGTATGGGTTTGAGCATGACATAAGTGATTATATTTCTTATGCATCTCTATCACTGGCCTATAGAGCATTTATTGCATCACTACAGTCTATTGAAATCCCAAAGCATTGGAGGGAGGCAAAACAAGATCCTAAATGGCATGAGGCTATGTTAGAGGAATTGAGAGCCCTTGAAAAAACAAGACTTGAGATGTCACGCCCAGAAATTCCAACCATTTCCTTGTGATTTATTGTACGAAAAGTACTCTCATTCAGGAATCAGTCGAGGCACACAATAGATAATTTATTAGACATCGATAGTATTATTGTTCATGACAAAATAAATAAAGTATTTATTATAGAGGTGGTATTGGAACCTCAAAACAATAATGTCAAATATAAATAACTCCTAAATAACTTTATTGACGTAGTGACGACTCCACTCCACAGGCAGGCTTGACTGGGCCAAGCTCAAAAGGCGCCACCTTTGTCTTCGCTGACGAACTCCTCTTCTGGTGGTGGGGGAATGCAAGGGTAAGTATTTTAAATACTCAGCAAGCCATCCAAGTGGAACAATTATAATGTATAGGGATACAAAGGATGGCATAATAGGATTCATTTGCATAAAAAGAGCATTGAAGAGAGAAAAATTTAAAGAGTAGTTCTAATTAAGTTAGAACCTTAAAAGCAGTATTAATTCATTTACTGAATAACTCTTACCCAGAGTCATCAGGCTCAAAAACCAACCAAACCACTCTAACTAGAGCTAACCAGGTTGAATAGGAAGTAAATCAGGTTAATTAAGTAACAATGGGACTAATCACGAGTGACTTTGCATTGCCGCCCTTAACCTTGGGCATGACTATTTGAATAGTTTTACTCTGATCAGAGGTGCATAATTTTACCCATAAGACACTGCCCTACAACATGTCATCATGCGCCTCAATATCACCACGGTACATTGGAAAAGAGCTGTGATATGACCATCCACCTAAATCCTCCAAGCTTCACACCCTAGGTTCCCATCACACCCGATATCCCCCTAGCGCTCCCCATCCGTATAGCAAAGACTTACTCCAGTGCAGGGCTATCGGCCATCTCGATGCTTCACCCAGGATCTCTAGGCTTCTGATCAAACCATTACCCATGCTGGCTTGTGGTGAGTGCGAGTTTATAGTGCAAAAGCAGCCTATGAACTGGTTCTTAAAGTGTCATGAGTACTACTAGTAGAACCACGGACCATGTACTCACAACCCACCTTAATCAAATTTTAGTAACATTTAATTCATGAACCAGTTCAATATTCAACTAGTAATCATAAGCCAACATTAACATGTAAGTGGTATTAAACAGCATGATGAAAGTGATACTAGTTTCTAAGCAGGGCAAGCAGTCCTAAGCATCCAGATAAATCATAGTAAAGATTCATACTGGTCAAGTTAAATAATCCCTAGGTAGATAAGGAATAGGTAAATAACAACAAGGAGCAATACAAGCAGAGTTCATATCCCAATCCTAGTTACATTCTAAAATAAAATACAATTTTGAAAGAATAATACCTTTGAATACATGGGTTCAACATGTTCAAATAAAAGACTTGAACAACTTGCTTTGCTGAACAGGGATGAAAATGGGCGATTCCACGACGTAAATAGGCTCTTTCGGCGCTTCGGAGACTAAACAATAGTACAAGCAAATAATAATAAATTAAAACAGTATAGTAACGCATAGATTCTATGGGTGGACATATTTTTAATGGGTAGAGCTCAATTTTAGAAAATTTCTGCAATTTGAATGGTTAAATTTAGAGTTCGAATGAATTAGATATGAATTTTTGAAATTTAAACCCTATTCTGTTAATTTTAGAAAATAAAAAGGATTTATGACGTAATACTGAATTATTTTCTAATGGAAAATCAAAATTATTGCGTCAACTGGGGGATTCGCGTGCGCAGCGGGCGAGAGCCACGTGGCGGCCACGCAGGCGGCAGCGACTGAGGTGGCACTGACGCGGCAACCACGCTGGCGCCACATCGGCGCCACGCCGCGGCAGCGGAACCGAAGGTCACCGGCTAGCAGCGGTGAGGGCACCGGTGAGATCGGAATGCGATGGTGAGGTCACCTGAACCGATGGTGGTGGACGACGATGACGGGAGGCGACGAGCGGCTCGGGTCATTGGTGGGGAGGGGGTTCTGACGGCCGACGGCGACGGCGAAGGGGTGGACGGGCACTGACGGATGACGGCAATCGCGATGACGGGGTCGGCGGTGACTGGCAAGCGACAGAATGCTAGCAAGTAGCGGTTGGAGCAGTGGCGGTGAGCGGCGGAGCAGCGGCGCAAGGGCGGTGGCGAGGGGGTCTAACCGAGAGCCTGGGGCACGAGGATGCTATTTGTAGGGTCGGCCGGTGTAGTCTGGCATGAATACAGTAGCGTGGCGAAGGCGGGTGGCTATTAAGGCCAGGCAGCGTGGCGGGCCGGTTGCTGGCATGGGCCGGCCTCGGATCCTTATGGGAAAGGCCGATGGAGTGTGGGGAGCACGAATCCGGCTCGGATTCGGTTCATGGCGGCGGTGGAGACGGATTGGCACGATGACGGGTGGCACTAGGGCGTGGGAAAGGTGGTAGGAGGTTAGGGGTGGAGCTGACAGGTGTTGCCCACCTGTTGGCGGCCGAGCGAGGGTGTGGGACGGCTGGGCCTACGGGACGCACTGGGCCGGGGGCGCAGGAGCGGCCGCGGCCTAGCGCGGGGATGGGCTAGCGGGGCGGTGCGCGGGGGTTGGGCGGGCCGAAGGCCGTTCCAAGAGGAAGGGGTTCGGATTTTTAATTCCTTTTTTCTTTTAGAAAGGGCTCCAAAAATTCAGAAAAATATATTTTTTGACTCTGAAAAATTCTTGAAAAATTCTTTACATTTTTAGAGACTTTTGCAAAAAAATTCAGCAACATTTTATTTGCAAAAATTTCTTCCTCAAATTTTAATACTCTAAAATCCTTTCTTTTTCTTTAGGGAAAAATTCTATTTTTATCTTCTTTTACTGAAAATTCTTTTTTCTTTTATTTTATTCACAGTTTTTATATTTTGAATATTTCAGGCTGTGTCAAACCTACCCCCGTTAAACAGAATCTCGACCTCGAGATTCGGAGGCACTTGGAAAAAGATGCGGGTGGTTGGCTCTCAATTCATCTTCACGCTCTCAAGTAGCTTCCTCTTTTGAATGATTGCTCCACGGAACCTTGCAAAACTTTACAACTTTTCTTTGGGTCCATCTCTCACTGACTTCCAGAATACGAACAGGCTTTTCTACATACGTCAAATCTTCTTGAAGCTTGATCTGCTCAACATCTGCCACTTCAGAAGGGACTCGCAGACACTTCTTCAACTGAGACACATGGAACACATTATGAATATTGTCCATGGATGGGGGTAACTCCAACTCATAGACGACATCGCCTTTTTGAGTTGTTATTCGGTATGGTCCCACAAAACGTGGTGCCAACTTTCCCTTGGTCTGGAAACGATGAACTCCACGGAAAGTGGTAACTGTGAGGTATACAAAATCTCCTTCAAAACTGAGATCTCAACGACAATTATCGGCATAACTCTTCTGCCTAGACTGAGCAACCTTTTAAATGGTCTTGAATAATCTTTACTTTGCTTTCAACTTCCTTCATGATATCGGTGCCGAAAACTTGATTCTCACCTACTTGATCCCAAAACAATTGTGTTCTGCACTTCCTTCGATACAAAGCTTTAAACGGAAACATCTGAAGACTAGCTTGATAACTGTTATTATAAGAAAACTCGGCGTAGGGCAAATTCTTATCCCACGATCCTCCGAAATCTAGAGCACAGGCTCTCAACATATCCTCTAGAATCTGATTCACTCTTTCTATCTGTCCATCAGTCTAGGGGTGATAAGCTGTACTGAAATTCAAACGGATACCCAATTCTTCTTGCAGCTTCTGCCAAAACTTAGAGGTAAGCTGACTTTCTCTATCTGACACTATCCTTTTAGGGACTCCATGCAAACAAACAATTCTAGCCATATATAGCTCTGCCAACTAACTACTACGATAGACGGTCTTGACTAGTATGAAGTGAACCACTTTTGTTAATCGATTAACAATAACCCAAATAGAATCATACCTTAAGGTTGTTCTTGGCAATCCGGTTATAAAATCCATTACAACTTATTCCCATTTCCATTCAGGCATTCGCAAAGGCTGGAGTAACCCTACAGGTCTTTGATGTTCTGCTTTTACTCTCCAGCATACATCACATAAAGCTACATATTCTGCTATCTCACGACACATACTAGGCCACCAAAACTTCTCTCAAAGGTCTTGATACATCTTAGTACTCCCGGGGTGAATAGAGTTCTAGGTCTTATGGGCTTCACGAAGTATGAGATCCTTCAACTCCTTATCAGGTACACAGATACGACTTCCATACCAAAGGATACCTTGCTCATCCTCAATGAACTCATAAGCTTTTCCTTCTTTCATGCTTTCCTTGGTCTTTAAAATATAAGGATCATCCACTTGAGCTTTACGGATTTGATCTAACAGCGAAGGCTAAGCTTCTAATGCTGCTAAAAATCCACTCGGCACAACACTCAAACTCAACTTTTCAAACTCTTGTAGCAATTCTAAATATACTTTATCAACTGAAATAGCATTCACATAGGTCTTGCGACTAAGAGCATCTACTACCACATTAGCTTTACCAGGATGATACTAAATACTGACATCATAATTCTTGATTAACTCGAGCCATCTTCTTTGATGAATGTTCAAATCTGGTTGAGTAAAGACATACTTCAAACTCTTATGATCCGTAAAGACTTCTGTACGGTTCCTAATGAGATAATGACACCAAATCTTCAAAGCATGAACTACTGAGACCATCTCTAAATCATGGGTCAGATAATTCAACTCATGAGGTCTCAATTACCGAGAAGCATAGGCAACTACCTTAGCTTCTTGCATCAACATACATCCTAAACCTTGATGAGATGAATTACAATACACTTAGAAATTTCCTTTAGGATCTGGCAAAATTAGCACTAGGGCTGATACTAACCTCTTTTTCAACTCTATAAAATTTTCCTCACACTCAGGTGTTCAAACAAATTTCTCATCCTTCTATAACAACTTGGTCATAGGCTTGGCTATCTTGGAGAAATTCTCAATGAACCCACGGTAATAACCCGCAAGTCCTAGAAAACTCCTGATCTCAGTAGTGTTCTGAGGCTGCATCCAATCAGTAACAGCTTCGACTGTATTTGGATCAATGGCAACTCCTGTAGAAGAGATAATGTGACCTAGAAACTTTACTCCCTTTAACCAAAACTCACACTTAACTTAGCATACAACTGATGCTTCCTCAACTTCTGTAATGCTAGTTGTAAATGTGCCACATGATCTTCCTCCGTCTTCGAATAAATAATAATGTCATCAATGAATACCACCACAAACTTATCCAGATACTCCATAAATATACTGTTCATCAGGTTCATAAAGAAAGCAGGGGCATTAGTTAATCCGAATGACATCACCAGATACTCGAATAATCCATAACGGGTTGTAAAAGTTGTCTTGGGGATATCTTCTTCTCGAATTCTCAACTGATGGTACCTTGACCGAAGATCTATCTTGGAGAAAATTGAGGCTCTTTACAACTGATCAAATATATCATCAATGCGAGGAAGAGGTACTTATTCTTGATTGTGACCTTATTCAAGACTCTATAATCTACACACATTCTCTTGGACTTGTTCTTCTTCTCTACTAAAATAACTAGAGCTCCCCAAGACGAAGTACTTGGACGAATGTATCCTTTCTCCAATAATTCTTTCACTTGCTTCTTTACTTCAGCTAACTCGTTTGGGGCCATCCGATACGATCTCTTATGAATTGGGGTTGTACCGGGAACTAAATCAATTATGAACTCAATGTCTCTCTTGAGTGGCAAACTCGGCAACTCTTTCGGAAAAACATCAGGATACTCTTGCACCACAGGTATCTCTTCAATCTTGACCTCATTCAACATGATCTTCAATCCAGACAGGTTCGGGTTATGGAAAGTGATGGTTTGGCTAAGGTTATTGGTTATGGTGACTTCTCTAGTCGCACAGTTAATCTTACCCTCATGTTTCACTAACCAATCCATTTCCAAAATGACATCTAGGTTTTTGGATTCTATCAAAATTAGGTTGGCTAGAAAAGGGACATCAAGGATCTTAATGGTTACTAGAGGACTAAAGAGAGAGGTAGGCATCTGGTGACAAGGGGTACGTATTACTAACAAATGGGGTAGGGATTCTATAACCATTCTATATTTTTCTATAAAACTTTTTGATATAAAAGAATGAGTTGCACCAGAATCAAAAAGTACTATTGCAAGTATTGAGTTAACAGGGAACGTACCCAATACTACATCAGGGGCAGCTTAAGCTTCTTCGACTATCACGTGATTCACTCTTGCCTTGACTTAGCCAGCAGGGGCTTGTGCTAGGGCGGCTACAGCTCTGTTCTGATGCTTGGGCTCTAGGCACTTGTCAGCATAATACTAGGCTTGTAGCAATTGTAGCACATCAGTGGCTTTCCATTCTTGTCCTTCAAAGAAACTTGGTTAGCACCAGTGACTTAAGCAGGGCGAGGCGCATTGGGGCGATATGCTTGAGGTGTACCACTAGTGTTTCTACTCCCACAAGCAGCATAGAACTGACGAGGATGATTGGCCTAAGCATTGGGTCCTCCTGACTGCTATTACTGTGTCACCATCATAAAACGAGGCTTCTGATTGGACTGCTGATTTTGCACCATCCTATGCTTTTCGGACTTCATCCTGTTATGCTGATCTTCTTAATGAATCGACTTATCAACTGTTGGACCGAAACTAGCGACCAGAGGGGGGGTGAATGGGCGCAAATAAAATCCGCAGCGGAAAAACGAACTCCTGAAATATAAGTATTGGACTTGCAAGTGACTTGAGAGAAATCAGTTTGAGACTAGATAATAAAGTCACACCTGGCAATCCGATACAAATCTTTCAGGATAAAAACTTCCTCAATCTCAAGTATTCAACTCATGAGTGATTAGATGAGACAAGGCGAACGCCTGTGCTAATGTTGTTCACTCATAAAGCAAGTCTATGCCATCCTCGAAAAATGAACGCCGAAAAGAAACACCACACGTAGGTACAAGCGTAAAATGATCTATCAATATGCCTCAACTAGAGTTACGAGCGTTCTATGGAAAAAGAAACACTCGAGACACTCAAATGCTAGAGATCAAACACTTGGAGAACGAACGTGATTTCATTTCATAA
>KE372122.1:1010052-1066854 GCA_000418225.1 Zizania latifolia | reverse complement strand
AAAGCGTCCACCGCCTTCGACCGTGCACCCGGATTGGACCCGATCCAACCCCGCGGCTCTTCAGCCCGGCGGTCGGTCGTCCGTGTACCTGAGTCGCACGCGCCAACACCACGGTGGATCCCGTTTCTTCACTTGCCACTTTAGCTCCGTGCACCCAGATTGGACTGGCACGCCCTCGCGACCCCTCTGTCCGACCAGCGTCCATCCGTGTACCTGAGTCGCACGTGAACTCCGTCACGGTCAAGCTCCTTCATCTTCTTTCTTCACTCGACGCTTCACGTCTTCTTTTCCCATTGACAATCACTCATCATCCCCATGGTATACACCATGGCTCCTCATCAACGAACTTGTAAAAATCAACATAATCTCTAGAAATTAGATAAACGGCCAGTTCATCATTCAGACCACCAAGGAACTTCTCCTGACGTTTAGCATCTGCCTTGACATCTTCAGGGGTGTAACGGGCCAAGTGATTAAACTTATATAGATATTCAGTGATAGAATGATTCCCTTGCTTGATAGCACTAAATTCCCATTTCTTCAAAGCCACTAGTTCATCAGGAACATGGGCCTTCCTGAAACTAGCTAAAAAAATTGCCAAAGTAATCTTAGTTCCATCAACTCTATTCTCCTTAAAGTGACTCCACCACTCTCCTGCTGGACCTTGAAGTTGGTGGAAAGCAAAAGAAACCCCCTTATCAGTGCATTACAGAACTTCTAACTTTTTCTCAATAGTGAACAGCCAGTCACTGGCCTCCACCGGGTTGGTAGGGTTGGGAAAACAAGCGGCCTCACACAAAGAAACTCTGACAACTTATTATGAACTAGAACAGATGCAGGTGGGGGTTGAGCAGGGGGACACGCTAATGAGCATTCATCTAGGTCATCAACATAGCCATGAACTGGTTCTAGTTGGCAAGCACTTATGCCAAAATAGGGTTCTCTGGCATCGGAGGCGGGAGATGGGGCTATTGCTGCTGCTGAGATTGTCCGTTGTTGGCTCCATTAGCTTCATCCATTCCATCCTGAGAATTGACGCGGCGAGTCTAAACCATCTTGCCGAAGAGAGAAACGAAAGAGGGGATAGGCGGAATTTAGAAAGGAAAAAGAGAAAAGAGAAAAACATCTTGTACTGATCTGAAATTCGTACGATTTTTATTAGACTTTGGAAGAAAGACTCCTAAGTACAGATGTATCATAGAAGGTCGATATAAACCACACACTACAGACAAGCAAAGCTAATAAGTATTTAGTCTAGGCAAAACAAACGCCTAACACAACGTACTAAAGATACATAGGGACACTAAGGACTAGGCTCCTCTGAAACTTGATCAAAAGAAAACTCAGGCTCTTCTGGATCACTCTCTTCTATGACTCCGTCTTCATCATTATCTTCACCCTCATCACTCTCGATGACAATAATCTCCTCTTCATGCATCCTCTTGATCACCTGTACCCTGGACAGCATATGAACTCGCTTCCTTGCGGTACGACGGATCTTGGGACCTCCTAGTGGCGACTCTCCTTCTAGGGCAGCAACTTCCTTGCGTAGCGCATCCACTTGATACTACAACTGACAGATGGCCTGCCGGTTCCTGTTCTCTTGCTCATGTGCTCCAATGAGTGCATCCTTATGACAATCGTTCATCGCCTTCAGCATATTTGTCACTCTGACCATAGTAGCATTGTCTTTTCTCTAGTGGGCGGGTACTCTGTATAATCATCACGATGAGTCTTTCTCGGGTGATACCTGTATTCTGATGCTGATAACTTGGCTGCATAGCGATCCCAACGCTCTCCAATAATAGCATAAACAGTTTCCTAGTAGGCATGATCAAAATTCTTTCCTTCTGCTTCTACTATCATTGAGGGGATAGTCTCTCTTTTACTCATGATAAAAACAGCCACTTCTACCATTTCGGGGGAAACTGATCTGACTTGGGCATAGGTGAGAACCTCCTGATATCTACAGAAAAACGTCATATGCCTCAACTCCTAGACAAAACCTTTCATTCTGATATCAACTTGTTACACCCAGAAATTTCAACCATTTTCTTATGATTTATTGTGCGAAAAGTACCCTCGTCTAGAAATCAGTCAAGACACACAATAGACAATTTATTAGACATCAAAAGCATTATTATACATGATGAAATAAATAAAGTATTTATTACGGAGTGGCATTGGAACCTCAAAACAATAATGTCAAACATAAATAACTCATAAATAACTTTATTGACGCAGCGGCGACTCTAGTCCACAGGCAGACTTGACTAGGCCTAGCTCAAAAGACGTCACCTTCATCTTCGCTGATGAACTTCTCTTCTGGTGGTGGGGAATTCAAGGGTGAGTATTTTGAATACTCAGCAAGCCATCCAAGCGGAACGGTTATAATATATAGGAATACAAAGGTTGGCATAATATGGTTCATTTGCATAAAAAGAGCATTGAAGAGAGATAGAATTTAAATAGTAGTTCTAATTAAGTTAGAACATTAAAAGCAGTATTAATCCATTCACTGAATAACTCTTACCCAGAGTCATCAGGCCCAAAAACCAACCAAACCACTCTAACCAGAGCTAACCAGGTTGAACAGGAAGTAAATCAGGTTAATTAAGTAACAATGAGACTAATCATGAGTGACTTTATATTGCCGCCCTTAACCGTGGGCATGACTATTTGAATAGTTTTACTCTGATCAAAAGTGCATAACTTTACACACAAGACACAGCCCTACAACATGTCATCATACGCCTCAATATCACCACGGTATCTTGGAAAAGAGCTATGATATAACCATCCACCTAGATCTTCTAAGCTTCACACCCTAGGTTCCCATCACACCCGATATCCCTTAGTGCTCCCCATCCGTATAGCAAAGACTTAAACCAATGTAGGGCTATCGGCCATCTCGATGCTTCACTCAGGATCTCTAGGCTTCCAATCAAACCATTACCCATGCTGGCTTGTGGTGAGTGTGAGTTTACAGTGCAAAAGCAGCCCATGAACTGGTTCTTAAAGTGTCATGAGTACTACTAGCAGAACCACAGACCATGTACTCACAACCCACCTTAATCAAATTTTAGTAACATTTAATCCATGAACCAGTTCAATATTCAAGTAGTAATCGTAAGCCAACATTAACATGTAAGTGGTATTAAACAGCATCATGAAAGTGATACTAGTTTCTAAGCAGGGCTAAGTAATTCTAAGCATCCAGATAAATCATAGTAAAAATTCATACTGGTCAAGTTAAATAATCTCTAGGTAGACAAGGAATAGGTAAATAACAACAAGGGGAAATACAAGCAGGGTTCATATCCCAATCCTAGTTACATTCTAAAATAAAATGCAATTTTGAAAGAATAATACCTTTGAATACATGGGTTCAACATGATTAAATGGAAGACTTGAACAACTTGCTTTACCAAACAAGGCTGAAAATGGATGATTCCACGACATAAAAAAGGCTCTTTTGGCTCTTCAGAGACTAAACAGTAGTACAAGCAAATAACAATAAATTAAAACAGTATAGTAACGCATGGATTCTGTGGGTGAACATATTTTTAATGGGTAGACCTCAATTTTAGAAAATTTCTACAATTTGAATGGTTAAATTTAGAGTTCGGATGAATTAGATATGAATTTTTGAAATTTAAACCCTATTCTATTAATTTCAGAAAATAAAAAGGATTTAAGACGCAATACTGAATTATTTTCTAATGGAAAATTGAAATTATTGCGTCAGCAGGGGGGTTCGCGCACGCAGTGGGTAGGTGCCACGTGGCGGCCATGCAAACGGCAGCGGCCGAGGTGGCGCTGACGCGGCAGCCATGCGGGTGCCATGTCGGCACCACACCGGGGCGGCGACGGTGGCATGGGGACCAAAGGTCGTCGGCAAGTGGATGGCGGTGGAGATGGCACCGGCAAGATCAGGATGCGACGGTGAGCTCACCTGAATCGACGGTGGTGGACGATGACGACGGGAGGCGATCAACGGCGAGAGGGAGGTGGTAGGCGACTTGGGTCGTCGGTGGGGAGACGGGCACCGACGGATGACGGCGATCGCGATGATGGGGTCGACGGTGACCGACGGGTGATGGAACACCCGTGAGCAGAGGCTAGAGCAGCGACGGAGCAACGGTGCACGACGCGAGAGAGCTCGGCGATGCTAGGGCAGCGGCGAGGGGGTCTAACCGAGAGCTAGGGACGCGAGGATGCTATTTATATGGTCGGCCAGCAGAGTCCGGCGTGGATACGATGGCACGGCGAAGGCGGGCTGCGGTTACGACCGAGCGGCGCGGCGGGGCAGTTGCGGGCACAGGCCAGGCACGGCTCCTTGGGGGAAAAGACCGGTGGGGTGTGGGGAACACGAATCTGGGCTCTGATTTGGACCATGGCGGCGGCGGAGGCGGTTTGGCATGGCGGCGGGTGATGCTAGGGCACGGGGAAGGCGGCAAGAGGTTAGGGGTGGAGCTGACAGGTGGGGCCTACCTGTCGATGGCCCGAGGCGGCTAGGCCTGTGGGCCGCGCTGGGCCGGGGGCGTGGGAGTGGCTGTGGCCTAGCGCGGGGCACGGCGTGGGGATGGGCTGGCGGGGTGGCGCGCGCAGGTTTGGCTGGCCAAAGGCCAGCCCAAGGGAAGGGGTTCGGATGTTTAATTTAAAAACTGATTTTTAATTCCTTGTTCTTTTAGAAAGGGCTCCAAAAATTTAGAAAAATATATTTTTAACTCTGAAAAATTATTTACATTTTTAGAGACTTTTGCAAAAAAAAAAATCAGCAACATTTTATTTGCAAAAATTTCTTCCTCAAATTTTAATACTCAAAAATCCTTTATTTTTCTTTAGGAAAAAATTCTATTTTTATTTTCTTTTACTGAAAATTATTTTTCCTTTTATTTTATTCACAGCTTTTATATTTTGAAAATTTTAGGCTGTAACATGGGACCTTGTAAAACTCCCTAGAGGAAAGAAAGTTGTCAGATGTAAATGGGTTTTTTCTATGAAGCAAAACCCAGAAGGAAAGGTGGAGAGATATAAAGCAAGACTTGTTGCAAGGGGATACAGTCAAATGTATGGCATCGATTACAATGTGACTTTTCCACCAGTAACAAAAAAGGGCACGGTGAGAACTCTGATTTCTTGTGTAGTTTATTTTGGATGGCCCTTACATCAATTAGATGTCAAGAATGCCTTTTTGTATGGCGACCTCCGAGAGGAGGTGTATATGGAGATTCCACCTAGTTTTGCTAAACCTAAAGCAGTTGGAAAGGTATGTAAACTAAAGAAGTCTTTATATGGCCTCAAACAATCTCCACGAGCATGGTTCGATAGGTTTAGACATGCTTTATGTGGTATGGGTTACAAGCAATGTAATGAAGATCATACTGTATTTTATAGACATTCAGGTCATAAGATTGCAGTTTTAGCAGTATATGTGGATGATATTATCATTACTGGTGATGATGGAAAACAGATCAAACATCTCAAGGAGAATTTGAGGTAAAAGATCTTGGTCACCTCAGATACTTTCTTGGTATCGAGATTGCTAGATCTCTAGAGGGAATAGTTCTGTCGCAACGGAAATATGTTTTGGACTTGCTTAGTGAGACTAGAATGCTTGGGTGTAGACCTATATCAAACACTAGTTGGGCAACTCATTTACTTATGTCATACTAGACCTGACATTACTTATGCAGTGAGTGTTGTGAGCAGGTATATGCATGATCCCAGAAGTGAGCATTTAGATGATGTTTATAGGATCCTGTGATATTTAAAGAGTAGTCCTAGAAAGGGTCTCATATTCAGGAGCTAGGGACATCTGAATGTGGATGGTTATTGTAACGCTGACTGGGCTAGCTGTCTTGATGATAGAAGATTAACCTCAGGTTATTGTGTTTTTGTTGGTGGAAATTTGGTATCATGGAGGAGCAAGAAGCAATCAGTGGTACCCCATTCGATAGCTGAAGCAGAATATAGAGCCATGTCACTAGTATTAAGTGATCAAGATAATATGGGTAAGAAACCTTTTATTCGAGTTGAATGTGCTGAGAAGAGGACTATCAAAACTCTGGTGTGATAACAAGTCTGCTATTAATATTGCTAATAACCCAGTTCAATATTGTTGGGTTATGGGGAGGCTACGCTAGCGTTAATTTCAAAAAATTTACCCCGTTCGCCTAGGAACCATGTGTGTAATGGGATCAAAGATTGTTTACCTCTAACGCGAGACGCGTTATTGCAGCGGAAGAAGAGTTGGTGAAGCGTGCCCTCGAAGAACTCCGCCTAGCTCCGTCCATTTGTCGATGATGAAGACAACATAGTTCGGCGATCTCCAGGGGAAGATCAGCACCGCAGTAGCAGCAGCACCTCTACGGTATCCACACATACAGGGACGGGACCACCTCAAGCCGATATGCTAGTACCGCGCGAGAGATTAAGAGAGAGACAGCCACAACCAGTGTAGCCAGGAGAGGTGACGGCTATGGTTAGATCGAATCAACAGCAGCCTTTTCGTCCTAGCCCCTCCTCTCCTTATATAGTGCCCTCTCATGGGCCTTTAGTCAGTATTAAAGCCCAACAGATCTAATCTGTTGGTCTGGCCTAGAACTTCCGGTCCTAACTGGAACTTCCAAAAATAACATTCTGTACAAATTTATTTTTGCCCAGAACTTCCGGCCTAACCAGAACTTTCAGACTCCGGAACTTCTGCACCCAGAACTTCCTGTCCAACCAGAACTTCCAAAAATAATATTCTGTATCGAATTTATTTCGACTCAAAAGTTCCGGTTCCACCTGGAACTTCTGATTCGTCCAGAATTCACCTTTCAGGCATGCTCGGAACTTCCGGTTCATCCAGAAATCGAATCTGAAACTAGGGCTGGCCCGGAACTTCCGGTCTAACCGGAACTTCCTGATGCTCCAGAACCCGGAACTTCTGGCCTCAGGCCAGAACTTTCGGTTCCCCAGAATTCTCTTGGGCATATTTCCATCAATCTCCCACTTGCACAAGAGCCAATTCTTGTAATCTTTAAATCCCATCCCCTTAAGCGTGCGACCCGATAGGTTCATATGTAAACAGCCACTACCCGAAAACCTTTTCTGGATCGCTGATCAATAGCGGTACCTAGTAGCACATATTAACCCCCGAAAGCATACAAATCAAAATCATATTTTCTGAACCTTGATATACTCACACACTAATCCTTTTACCACACGACATCAGTCAAGCTCAAGGCGAGATTTGTGCCACCCTTGTGATATCTCGACACTTCACTTGATCAAGTAGTGAATTAATCATGATCAACTCTTTGATCATAGTGGTATGGCCATGCACTTTTCCAATCCAACTATCTCGAGGGGCCTAGAGACGTCTCTTCCGTTATTTAGGAGGGGTAAATTTTATCTTGACCGCTCACATCCCACAACATGTTTCATAACATATCCGAAAGCAACCTTTATAACTATCCAGTTATGAAATAGCGTTTGGAAGCCCCTAAGTGTGCACTACACATTCTGGAATCAATGACGATCTCAGGTCTAAGGATTCTGCAGTTACATCATTTGAGATGACAACTGATAGCACATCATGAATAACAATCCCAGCAGTATCTCAAAGTGGGTCTATCCAACTCCATGTTCACTAACATGAGTCAACATCACTGATTTGACATCTCCATATCTATGATCATCAATTAGACAGATGTGCTAATCTATAAATCACCACTATCCCACATGACGATATGAGATTAGGAATCATTTAGAATAACATCATTATAAAACAAAGAGTTTCACAAACAAGTCATATACTTGCTGATCAATGTAAAAGACATTTATTCAAGGAACAAGATAACCAATTATCCAAAGTACATTAGCATAGACATGACTCTTTCTCTCACATATACTAGACTCTATCACATAAGTATCTAATACCCATAGAGCTCAAATGCGCCTCATGCTTGGGCTACGAGAGAGGTTTCGTCAACGGATCGGCAATATTTAAATCCGTGTGCACCTTGCATATCTTTACATCACCTCTATCTATGATCTCTCAGATGAGGTGATAGCGCCGTAGTATATGTTTGGACTTCTGGTGCGACCTAGGCTCCTTGGCTTGCGCAATGGCACCACTATTATCACAATAGAGATCCACTGGACCGGACACACTAGGGACAACACCCAGCTCAGAAATAAATTTTCTGATCCAAACAGCCTTCTTTGCAGCTTCAGAAGCTGCTATGTACTCGGCCTCCGTTGTTGAATCTGTAATCGTTTCTTGCTTAGAACTTTTCCAACTCATTGCACCTCCATTGAGGCAAAACACAAATTTAGACTGCGATCACGAATCGTCCTTGTCGGTTTAGAAGCTAGCGTCGGTGTAACCATTTACAACAAGCTCCTCCTCACCTCCATAGACTAGAAACATATACTCAGTTCTTCTCAAGTACTTAAGGATACTCTTTACTATCGCCCAGTGACTTTCACTCGGGTTTGATTTGTATCTGCTCATAACACTTAGAGCATAAGAAACATCTGGGTATGTACAAAGCATGGCATACATGATGGATCCGATTGTGGAGGCATACGGGATCGCACTCATCTTCTCCCGCTCATCAGGTGTCGAAGGACACTGACTCTTGCTGAGAGTAACATCATATAACATTGGCAGAAAACTTTTCTTAGAATTATGTATATTGAACCATTTCAATACCTTGTCAATATACATGCTTTGGCTTAATCCAATTAGCCTTCTCGATCTATCTCTATAGATCTTTATGCCCAATATGTATGCTGCCTCTCCAAGATCTTTCATTAAGAAACTTTTTCGCAACGAAGATTTGATAGCATCGAGTATTGGAATATCATTTCCGATCAATAATATGTCATCTACATATAAGACCAGAAATACAAGTGCGCTCTCACTAGCCTTTTTATAAATACAAGGCTCTTCTTCATTCTTGATGAAACGAAACCCTTTGATCACTTCATCAAAACGAAGATTCCAACTCTGAGAAGCCTGCTTCAGCGCATAAATGGATCTTTGCAGCTTGTAAACTTTCCCAGCATTCTTTGAATCGTTAAAACCTTCAGGCTGTGTCATGTACACATCCTCACTTATGTTTCCATTAAGAAAAGCCGTTTTGACATTCATTTCCATATCTCATAGTCATAATATGTGGCAATCGCTAGGATGATCTGGATATACTTTAGCATTGCGACGGATGAAAATGTTTCATCATAATCAACACCTTGAATCTACCTAAAACCTTTTGCCACCAATCGTGCTTTATAGATGTGAACATTTCCATCAACGTCTATCTTTTTCTTAAAAATCCATTTACACTCGATAGTTTTTACACCATCAGGTGGATCGACCAATTCCAAACTTGATTCTCTCGCATGGATTCTAACTCGGATCTTATGGCTCTAAGTCATTTCTCAGAGTCTGGTCCCATCACTCCTTCCGAATAGGTCTTAGGTTTATCATTATCCAACAATAATATGTCACGCTGCCCAGTGGTAAAAAATGCAAACCGCTCGGGCGCACGACTCAATCTCTCCGACCGACGTGGGGCTGGTGTCTCAACAACAGGTTCTGTAACATCTTACATATCAAGTTGCGGTTCAGTAGGAGCTAAAACACTTTCTAGTGGTTCTCGAACCTCTTCGAGTCGCACCGTGCTCCCACTAACCCCTTTCGAGAGAAACTCTTTCTCAAGAAATATATCATTCCGGGCGACAAACACTTTGCCTTCTTCCCGGTTATAGAAGTAATATCCTTTGGTTTCCCTAGGATACCCCACAAAGAAGCATTTATCAGATTTGGGAATGAGCTTATCAGACGTCAAATGTTTTACATATGCCTCACAACCCCATATCTTTAGAAAAGACAACCCGGGACGCTTCCTAGTCCATATCTCATATGGCGTACTCTCTACAGATTTAGATGAAACACTGTTTAATGTGAAAGCAGCAGTTTCTAGAGCAAATCCCTAAAAGGACAATAGAAGATCAGATTGACTCATCATTGATCGGACCATGTCTAACAAAGTTCGGTTCCTCCGCTCGAACACCCCATTCCATTGGGGCATGACTGGTGGAGTCAGCTGTGGAACAATTCCACACTGCTTTAGATAATCAATAAACTCATGGCTCAAATATTCACCTCCACAATCTGATCGCAGAAATTTAATTGTCTTGCCTGTATGATTTTGTACCTCATTTTGGAATTCCTTAAACTTTTCAAATGATTCTGACTTATGCCTCATTAGGTAAATGTAACCAAATCTACTAAAGTCATCGGTAAAAATAATGAAATACTGAAAACCACCTCTGACCGTAGAACTCATTGGTTCACATACATCAGCATGTACAATGGCCAACAATTCATTTGCTCTCTCACTTTGACCAATGAAAGGCGTCTTAGTCATTTTGCTAAGTAAACAAGACTCACATGTGTCAAACGATTCGAAATCAAATGACTCCAAAAGACCATCTCTATGGAGCTTCTACACGCGCTTCTCATTTATATGACCTAAACGATAATGCCAAACATAGGTAGGATTCAAATCATTAAGCCGATGCCTTTTCGTATTAATGTTATAAACATGTGTATCCTCAAGATTCAGAATATATAAGACATTCAACAATAAACAAACACCATAGAGCATACCATTCGAAAATATCGAACAACACTTGTTCTTTATTACGAAATCAAAACCATCTTCCTCTAAACATGACGAAGAGATAATGTTTCTGCCCAAGGCAGGAATGAAATAACAATTATTCAATTCCAAAACTAATCCTAAGGGTAGCGATAAAGAATAAACGCTGATGGCCAACGCAGCAACTTTTGCACTATTGCCGACGCGAACATCCAATTCGCCTCTTGCACACTTCCTAGTACTTTTTAGTCCCTGCAATGATTTGCAAGTATGAATCATTGATCCAGTATCAAATACCCATGAATCACTTGGACAAGTAGTAAGATTAATTTCAATAACATTTATACCTAAAGTAGAAGTCACACTTCCCTTCTTTTTCTTGAGTTCTTTCAAATACAACTTGCAATTCCTCCGTCAATGACCGGTCTTATAGTAGTGGTGGCAAGTGTTAGAAGTAGCAGGATCAATCTTGGACTTTCCAGCTGGTTTAGACTTAGAGCTCAAGATCACATCTGAAGCTTTAGCTTTTCCCTAGCGTTTTCTCTTCTTACCATCCTTCTGAACCATCATCACATGACTAGAATTCTTTTTAATGCTATCCTCAACAGTCTTTAGTATCATATGCAATTCAGCCATGCTTTTCTCCATGCTATTCATATGAAAATTCAAAATGAATGGCTCAAAGCTCACCGGGAGCGACTAGAGAATTACATCCATGGCCAAATCTTGGTCAAGGGGAAAACCAAGTTTTTCTAGGCTCTCAATGTAATCAATCATCTTGATCATATGAGGACTGAGTGGGCTGTCATCTGCTAACCTGCACGCAAACAAAGACTTTGAGATGTTATATCTCTCAGTCTGTGCTTGGTTCTTAGTCCGTGCTTGGTTCTCAAACATGCCTATGAGCATCCCTGTCCTCGTATTGCTTCTGAAGCTCAGAGGACATACAGGCAAACATGAGATAGCTGATATCAATCGAATCATTGGCGTGCTTCTCATAAGCTCGTCTATCCACGGTAGATACATCATCTTTTGGTTCATCAAGATAGGGGTCCTCTAGAACTTATTCATTTTTCTCTTACTTGAGAACAATTCTCAAGTTTCTATACCAGTCAATAAAGTTTGTTCCAGAAAGCTTTTCCTTTTCAAGAATTGATAGCAGATTAAAATTGGAAGTGTTCTTAGCAGTATGTGCCATGATCTACAACAAAAATGCAATGTTCAGCTCTATGCTATATGAATCTTCTATCAAATAAAAGATGCTCCACTATATGTAAAATGATCGCTTTCCCTCTAACGACATATAGTGGGACAAGATCCATATTCAGCTAACTCCTAGTGATCTTTGATATCACTGCTAGAAGATTAGTGACATAGGTAAGCAATATTTTGCTAATCACATCCCTATGTTCTCTTGTTCATTGGGGTGGCATCCAATGCCTCGACGTCCAACTCCATGCCCCAAAACCCAAAACCGTTTTAATAGCTTTGTTAAGCAAACCAATACTATACATGTGGTTGTCCAACATCCACCCTAACTGGTCAAGATAAAAGATGGCACCCTGCTTTGGCAGACCAACTATATAATGATCAAAACCTTTGTAGGTGCAGCTATTGGAAAGGGCATCAAAGTTCTTAATTTTCTAAGAAAAACTATTCTAATATGGTAACGATGCCTACCGCACATAGAAACATGGAAGAATAGTATGATAGAAACATAAATAAATATCACAGGCAATCATATTAACTGTGACACAGTATAGCCCTTTTCACATGATGATCTCTATCTCTATGGTTTCTGTCCTTCGGGTCATCACGCTTCAGGCCTCCATGAACTTGTATCAGTCTATTATACCTAATAGCACTATACTAATTACATGAGCAGAAGCATCACATGTCGACGCGCAAGTCGTACAACATTTGAACAGGCTTGGGCTACAATTAACCATGACACGCAGGCCATGAAAATTACATGCATGCATCATATACATCTCAAGGCCATACCAGTCACAACATTCTCTATAAAAATAAGTTAGGCGTAGAATCTACACGTGACAGAACAATACCCGGAACTTTTGGCTCAAAGACCCGGAACTTTCGGTCGAAGGACCCGGAACTTCCGAATCAAACCCAAAACTTCCGAAATCAACCTTCTGTATCGAATTTGTTTTGGCCCAGAACTTCTGGTCCAACCGGAACTTCCGAAAATCTGACATAAGAACAATAGATCTAATCTATGTCCACCACATATCACCTATATATGATCGATCCAGATCGAACACTATGCACGTAGGCTCTGATACCACTGTTGAGTTATGGGGAGGCTACGCTAGCGTTAATTTCAAAAAATTTACCCTGTTCGCCTAGGAACCATGTGTGTAATGGGATCATAGATCGTTTACCTCTAACACGAGACTCGCTAGTGCAGCGGAAGAAGAGTTGGTGAAGCGCGTCCTCGAAGAACTCCGCCCAGCTCCGTCCGTTCGTCGGCGATAAAGACGACGTAGTTCAGCGATCTCCACTGGAAGATCAGCACCGCAGTAGCAGCAACGCCTCTACGGTATCCACACGTACAGGGACGGGATCACCTCAAGCCGATATGCTAGTACCACGCGAGAGATTAAGGGAGAGACAGCCACAACCGGTGTAGCCAGGAGAGGTGGTGGCTAGGGTTAGATCGAATCAATAGCAGCCTTTTCGTCCTAGCCCCTCCTCTCCTTATATAGTGCCCTCTCATGGGTCTTTAATCAGTATTAAAGCCCAACAGATCTAATCTGTTCGTCTGGCCTGGAACTTTCGGTCCTAACCGGAACTTCTGAAAATAACATTCTGTATGAATTTATTTCTGCCCGGAACTTTTGGCTTAACCGAAACTTCCGGACCCCGGAACTTTCGGCCTAACAGGAACTTCTGCACCTAGAACTTCTAAAAATAACATTCTGTATCGAATTTATTTCAATCCGGAAGTTCTGGTTCCACCCAAAACTTTCGGTTCGTCCAGAATTCACCTTTCAGGCATGCCCAGAACTTTCGGTCCAACCGAAACTTCTGGTTCCTCCAGAAATCGAATCTAAAACTGGAGCTGGCCCAGAACTTTCGGATGATCCAGAACCCAAAACTTCCGGCCTCAGACCAGAACTTCCGGTTCCCCAGAATTCTCTTGGGCATATTTCCATCAAACATGACTGTTGGTGTAATAAGAATTAACCACAGGTTTAGAATAGCTTCGAAGAGCTATGTATGCGAAGTGTAGTTAGACTGGTTCAGGCCTCCGAATTAGATAATAACCTTACGTCCAGTGAGTGATTGTCTGAATATGAATATCAAGTATTCGATGTATATACCCCTTGCAAAGGGGTCAATATTTATAGGCAGAAGTTAAACAGTGTAATACTAATTTATCCTCTACTTACAACCGACATATGACGGTACTGTTCATAAAGTTACATAGGGTGGTACGGTAATACACCATATGAATACAAAAGTACTCATTACATGCGCAACGAAGTCTTCATTCCTTCAAGGCTTTTTGCATTGAATGCACGTCTTGTTGGAGGGGACAGGGGGCCCTGATTTTGGTCCTCCCTTCGAGATGGTTTCCGACCTTCGGAGCCTTAGGGCAAAGCCATGCTCCAAAGCCTAGAGTTGGCTTTGGGATCCTTGTATACAGATTGAATCCTAGAGATCCTTCAGAGGACATGCCACTCAGAGTATCTTCGAATGTCTTTCGAGGTGCTTTAAGTTGAGATAGTTGTTGCTTATATAGCGGGAGTATTTTATCCTAACAATGACAGAACAAAGCACGTGGAGATTGATCACTTCTTTATTAAGGAGAAGTTAGATTATGGTATTGTAGAGTTAAGACATGTAAATTCAAGTATTCAAATAGCATATAGTTTAATTAAGGGTTTAGGAGTTAAGTACAGTAATACAATATGTAACAAGATGGGAATAATAGATATCTATAACCCATCTTGAGGGGTAGTGTTGAGATATATAGGTGTGATGGGCTGTTTTGTTGTAGTACTCAAGGCCTAGCCCATATATATTTTGTTAGATTAAAAGATTCACAGTATGATCCTAGCCTAAATTAATCACCAAATTTATACAGAAAAATAAATCTATTAACCGTTGTGCGAAGCCATTGCCATGTTATTGATCTGCTCTTCTTTCTTCACACTGTTCTTGATGTTAACTGAGATTGGGAAAAGAAGTAGCTGCACGAAACCCTTCCAATGCTAAATCGATCGGGCTATTAGATTAGATGGAAGCAAGAAAAATACATGGACATTTCCTTCTCCAAGCTTCTCTATTTATAGGCATTGGTGGTTCTTGGGGGTGTATGCTCGTAGAACTCTTAACTGAATTCTAGTAGGATTGTGCCACCTATCATGTCATGTTTATCTCTTAGTTGTTTTTCAGGATAAAGATTTGTTTTTTGGGATAAATCTATCTCTTTCAACAATATTGGTTTCCTCCAAAGTCACATTCTATGTATCACCACTTAGGCATCTAGCTTAATTGGTAGAACTCCTTCAATTCAGCACCATGAAACTACATCATTCTGCTAATCCTATCGCCATCATAGCTGCTAACTGAAATACTACTGCCAATATAAGAGCTCATTATATAGGCAGTCAGCTGAGAAGATGAATAATGAGATGCCAGATGCATGACTGCATCCATTTTTTGCCTTCCTTCCAAGCAGTTCCTCAACTGGCTTCACAGAGAGGGAGGAGGAAATGCATGTGTGAGCTAAATCAAAACTGAATATCTAGAAATCATGCAACATGTAATGTACCGGAGAGATCAATCCATTTCTGAAGTGATGAACATGTATATATACTGTGGGTGCTTGCAGCAATATTGAGACAGTAGCCCCAACATCATTTCCATCTTCCCTTTCTAAGAAGATATCTTATATCCTGCCATTGGTTGTACATGTATCCAAAACTATTGCATCATGCAAATTCCTCCTTTCCAAATTCCACACATGTTCCAATCAGGGACTTTTTTATAGAATATTCAGGGGACTGGTAGTTTTTTTGGCTGATGGAATTTGTTAACATAGAACAGTTTGAATTTTTATTTCAGAGGTTGGAGTACCATAATTTTTCTCTTAGAGTTGACAATGATATTACTGAGAAAGGCCGTATGCACTATACAACACTACAGGCGGCAAGAATCCTGAAGGATGAATCATAATTTTTTTGAAGCTTTGCTACTAATTATAATTATGATCTGACAAAAGTCCACTTTACAAACAATTGTAATTACAAGTATTGTTCCTCGTGTACTACGCCTACATAACAAGGTTCACCTTTCATCTATCTATAAATCGTCTGTACATGATCAATTTCAATTCAGATCCTCATTTTTGATTAATTACTGAAAGCACAGGGCTGCGGAATGACAGTTCCTGATTTCGTCCATTTTGCGTTACGACAAGTGCTCTTCGCATCACCACTGCCTCCCTTGACAGTGAGCTTGATGTTCTTCAAGGATATGCCTTGGCAAGGCACATTCTTGCTGCAGTCCAGCTTGATAGCCTCCTTGGAAGCACTTGTGCCCCTGATGTTCTTGAACAGCACGTTGCTAACCTGAACTGCAGATGTCTGAAACAAAACCACAAAGTTGTAGCAGCTCACATTAGCCATGCATGCACATGCATGAATGAACAAAGCAGCGCCCATATCACTGAGAATTTTATTATACCTGTTCCTTGCATGGAGTCGCAGAGTCACAGTAGTTCTGGTCGACGATGATTGGTTTCCAAACATTGTCCATGATCATGTTCTGGAACACGATGTTCTTTGCGTAACCGCGTCCACCCTGCCATGTCTTGATGCGAGCTCCGTTGGTTGTGCCATATAGCCTGACATCGTCGACGGTGACATTGGCGACATGAGCTTCGGAGCTGTGGTCGCCTAAGCTCCCGATGCTGATTCCATGCCCCGGCCCACACACCATGTTCTTGACATGCAGGTTTTCGGTTCCGTCTTCGATCGACATGCAGTCGTCCCCGGTCTTGATCGTGCAGTCTGTCACCTCTACGTGTTTGCTGCGTGTGATGTGGATGCCATCGGTGTTCGGGCTAGCTTCAGGTGCGATGATTGACATGCCGGCGATCCTGACATGTGTGCAATCCTCTACCGACATGTGGATTTGCTGGCTGTTTACCAGCTTCAGGTTCTCCACTTTCAGATTTGTGCAGGAGTAGAATGTCAACGCCTGTCAGAGAAACAAGAAGTCAAACATTGTCAGGACAAAACACGCAAGGTTGCTGCACTGGGATGTGCTGGAATTAAAGTTGTTAAGCGAACTCACCGTTGGAGCTTCTGTGCATGGCTGGAACAAGAAGAAAACAAGAAAGATCCACGTTAGAAATCTTACAAAATAAGATGAAAGAGAGTGTGAGGATGCTTTTGCAGTTGCTTAGTCTGGAAATTCAGAGAACTTACAAGTTTTGAGTTGGTTTTGCATGAATTCTGCCACCAATTCTTGCCATTTCCATCGACAGTCCCGCCGCCAGCGACAGTAAGGCCACTTGCACCATTGAACATAATCCAATGTCTGATAGTTTCCTTGCTCCAATCTGAACTCCTTGGAGGAGCCACCAGAGTACCCTCTATCTGAAATTTTTTCTGAACATAAGTTTTTTTGTACAATTGAATTTCATGCAAAAGTAAATATCAATGCAAGCAAGCATGCATCTTTCTCACCATTAACACAATGTTGGATTTGCATGGACCAGACAATGTGATGTGCTTTGTCAGGTACCTCTTGCCCTTAGGGATTAGAACAACAGCTGATTCCGAAGAGGAGCAAGCTGCTGCCCAGGCCTTTGCCAACGCCTGCAACAACGTTAGTAGTTCAGTTTTTCTATTTATCAATCGCCTATTAGTAAATGAAATTGAGGATTTACTCTCCTGTCCTACATGTTATTGACTTTAGATGATCCCACATATCAGTGAGATATGAATGATAAATCCTTAATTTACTATCTAAAATAAGAGTATATGATCCAATCTCCCACAGTAAAATGAAGACATTGGTGGTGTCGCATTGTACCTTCGAATCATCATGGCGTCCATCTCCGTAAGCGCCATGTTTGAGCATGTCGAACACCTTCTTTGACTCTAGAAACCTACCTATGAAATCAGTATCATCATCTCCACGGGTGAAAGAAGGTCCATCAGTGTTGACCCTGGCATGAACACTGCACAGCAAGAATGATACGGCGATACATGCAGAGAAAACGAGTTCACTGCAGCCCATCTTTCCAACTGCCGACAAATATGTCACAATTCAGACGATGAACAGTACAGAAATGCTCGTATGGCTGTGAGTTCTTGGTCTTGTAGGATGTGTTGATGGATGTGGCGATTGATGGAGATGAAGGATTCGATCAGGGGGGCTATATACATGCACCAAGACGGGCTGGAAATCCTTGGATATTTTCTGCTCAGGTTGCTTGTGGTTGATCAGATAAGTGGGTTCAGATATTTGGAGCCTACTATCACAAGATTCTGTCGGCATGGGAACCAAGATAAATGTGCCTGAATCCTGATTCTTGTTGCTTTTTTTGATGGAATTGAGCCTTGTTGCTTTACTTCATGGTGTACTTGGCAGCTAATTACTTCCAGCTAAACTAATCCTGCTATTGAAAGTCCAGCACTAAAAGCAAAATCAAGGACACCTGGAGCACTGCTGAGTACAGACAATCAGCCAAAATCCTATACATTTCATCAGTGCTGCATTTTTGAGAGTTGAGACCCACCCACTATGCTTACATAAAAACTGAATTCTGACAGATGTAACTCTATGTATCCTTGTATGCTTAATCAGTGCTAATGACAAGTCATTAGAGAATCAAAGGCATGTGTTTGTCAATGCCAACGTGGCATTCTCTACAGATGCAGCAGCATGAACATGTCAACATAGGTCTCTGAATCTTGTTGCATTAAATTTTCAGTTATAAGGAAAAGTATGGGGCTCCAAGATCCTATAAGCAGAAAAAGAATTGCCGGTTTGAGTAGATTTCTCAGAGATATCTTGTTGAAAGTGTTAGACACGTCATCTACACATGCATGTATCTACCTTGCTATGCGTGTACTGTTAGCTCATGCATCTATATCTCCCTTGCTATGCGTGTACTGTTAGCTCATGTATAGGCTATTTGTTATGCGTGTATGGCTTGCTATATATGTGCGTACTCGGCATATCAATAAAGCTGATGCGTTGTGCCGTTCTTGTGCCATCGCTTTCCTTCATGATATCAGATTAGATCGATCCCCTCTTGCTTCCGCCATTCTCTCGATCTATGTTTCCTCTCCACGCCATGGCTTCTTCTGAAGACTTCGTTGCTTCGGTTGAAGCTGCCGCCACAGCAGCCAGTGCAGCCGCCCATGCAACTGTGCTCCCAGTCGATGCAACCGACACGTCGGTCATCGCGTTGGCCGACGCGGTGGCTCACGCAGCCGCTGCAGCCGTCCGGTCTTCTTCCCTGTCTACACTCGGCGCCACGGCGATCTCAAATCCAACAATACATGGGACCTTGTTCCACGTCCACCAGAAGTAAATATTGTCACTTGTAAATGGATTTTTTATCACCAATTTAATGCCGATGGTTCTCTTGACAGATATAAAGCTTGTTGGGTGCTCTGTGGCTTCACTCGACGTCTTGGTGTTGACTTCGATGAGACTTTCAGCCCTGTGGTGAAACCTACGACAGTCCACACCGTTCTCAGCTTGGCTGTGTCTCGTGATTGGCTCATCTACCAGTTGGATGTCAAAAATGACTTTCTTCATGGCACTCTTGAGGAGACTATCTACTGCATTCAACCATCTGGGTTTACTGATTCTTCTCATCCTGACATGGTTTGTCGTCTGAACAAGTCTCTTTATGGTCTTAAGCAAGCTCCCCATACTTGGCACAGCATTTTTGCATCTTTTATGCTATCAATTGGGTTTCAGGAGGCCAAATCAGACATATCTTTATTCATTTTTCGTCGGGGTGAGGATAGTATCTACTTGCTGCTTTATGTTGATGACATTGTTTTGACAGTCTCTACTGCTGCACTGCTCAAATGGACCATATTATCTCTTCAATCTTAGTTCTCTATAAAGGATATAGGTTCTTTACATCACTTCCTTGGCATTAGAGTCACCCGGCAACCTTCTGGACTTTTTCTGAGTCAACGTCAGTATTGTCTTGAGATTCTAGCATGAGTTGGCATGAGTGAATGCAAACCTAGCTTGCACCACACCAGTCGATGTCACCTCCAAGTTATCTACTGAGGGGTCTCCTGTCTCTAATTCCACTGACTACAGGAGCCTGGCTGGTGCCCTTTAGTATCTGACCTTTACCAGACCCGACATCACATATGCAGTTCAACAGGTGTGCCTCCACATGCATGATCCCCGTGAGCTTCATCTCACCGCTCTCAAACGGATACTTCACTATGTCCGAGGCACACTAGATCTTGGTTTGGTCATTCGCCGTTCATCTACTCATGACTTGGTGGCCTACTCCGACGCAGATTGGGCAAGATGTCCTACTACACGTCGCTTTATATCCGGTTATGCAGTCTTTCTCGGTGACAATTTGATCTCCTGGTCTTCCAAACGCCAAGCCACAGTATCCTGCTCCAGCACCGAGGCTGAGTACAGGGCAGTCACCAATGCTGTTGCTAAAACTTGTTGGCTACGCCAGCTCTTACATGAGCTCTACACTCCTCCCACTCGAGCTACACTAGTCTACTATGACAATGTTAGTACCGTGTATCTCTCGTCAAATCCAGTTCAACATCAACGGATAAAACATATTGAGATTGATCTTTATTTTGTTCGGGAGAAGGTTGCTCTTGGTATGGTTCGTATTCTACATATTCCGACAACATCACATTGTGCTGACGTCTTCACCAAGGGTCTACCTACAGTGGTGTTCAATGAATTTCACTCCAGTCTCAACGTTCGCTCGGCCGACGCTACGAATGCGGGGGCATGTTAGACACGTCATCACACATGCATGTATATCTACCTTGCTATGCGTACTGTTAGCTCATGCACGTATATCACACTTGCTATGCGTGTACTGTTAGCTCATGTATAGGCTATCTGTTATGCGTGTATGGCTTGCTATATATGTGCGTACTCGGCATATCAATAAAGCTGATGCGTTGTGCCGTTCTTGTGCCATCGCTTTCCTTCAGAAAGCATGGAGAATCCATGGAGTAAGCAGATGAACAACCTCTGGTGTGGAAGCATGGGGAAGAGGCCGAAATTTTTAGTGGATTGCTGGAAACCGAAGAACACGTATGTTTGCACCCGTTTCAGTGCATAAACAATTAACAGGGCTGCATGATTTTGTCAATAGAGGATTTAAGTCAGTAAAAAATGTGTTACTGACAGTATGCAAAGTCGTTCAGCTCAGTTTATTCGAGAGATTTGATAATTTATCACCATTAAGAAATAGTTTTGTTTTTTTCTATCCTGATCCACATGTTATTGACCTAAATAGTCCCATATATCATTATCTCGGAGTAACATCATAATTAAATGATCATCTTGAAAGTAACAAATTACCAAATTTTCTAGTTTGGTCTATCGATTACACGGTTTTTTTTTTCAGAACGTCAATAATTTGTTAGTTTTTTTGTTATCGGTGATTGTTTCAATTTTTATTTTCACTCTGTTCGATGATTGACATTTCTTCTTCATATTCCAACCCAGTGAAAGCCAATAGCACTTAAGAAGCTAAAATGCAAATGACAGATAGGTTATGAAGATAGACCAGAAAACTAAGTAGATGAATTAAATATTAAAAAATTAAAAAATTAAAAAATTGCTTATAAAAAGTTATATAAACTATTCTGATGTATTTTTAAAGAGATTGCATTTTCTTATGTGTGCCACGAAATTCGGCAAAACGAAGGAATGAGATTATTGCTTGTACGTAAAAACGAGACATGCCATTAGAGCAAGATTAATTATGTATTAAATATTAAAAAATTTGGGAAATAGATTTTAAAATACTTTCTAACAAATATTTATAAATAGAGTTTTTATAAAAATCAATTTAATTTTGGTTCCCATTATTCAAGTCTCAAAAAGCCGAGAAATTTTGAATAAACCCAACTTCCGGCCACGCGATTTCCAGCCGTCGGATGCCCCCTGATCCGGGCCGTTCATTTGTCTCCTCGAAACGAGCGCCCGCTTCCACTCGGACCCACCCGTCAGTGACTTCGGCTGGGATCCCCGCGGGCTCGGAATCCCCGTGCCCCCCGTCGCCCAGTCCATTTGGGAACACGGGTTTCCCCGCCCATCCGGATCCCGCGGCTCATTCCCGTCGGATCCCATTCCCACTGGGGAGATTACTCCGCCGGCTGCTTCTGCTCGGGAATCCACTCGCCTCTCGCGACTTGACGAGACGCGACGGCGGCGGCGGCAACGGCTCTCTTCGCCGGCGTTCTTCCTCGCTCCCTCCGCCGAGTCCTTCCTCCTCCGGCTCCGGTAACGCGGTGGCCCCTCTGTTATCCTCTTCCTTCGTCCTCTCCTCCTCTCACTAGGGTTTCTCTTCCAGATCTCGGTGGGCTACACCCGGACGCGGAGGAGACAGTGGGGGGTTGTAGGAGTGTTGCGGGGAGGGCGCACGAGGTGGTTCTTCTTCCCCTTCACCATCTTCTGTGACCTGTGACATTTTTTGGTTGGTCCTGGGCTCCTGGCACACTGACTGCTTCATGTGGGTCTCTGGTTTTGCTTGGCGTGTGTCCTCCTACATGATAGGTCTCGTGATGGTTAGTTCCTTTCACTGATTTTGCTTCGTATGTATCTGTTATGTGGTTTGAATGGCATGGGGAAGTGGATTCCAAAGTCGAGCTCCGTTCCTTGAGATTTGTAATGCAAATAGGAGGCTGTCAGTACTTTGGGCGCACAGGAGGCGTGAGGAATTTTCGAAATCATATTCCTGATTAGACATTTAGACATAGGATTTTTGGTGCTGTGTGTAGTTGGAAAATAGGAGTGTGCTAGTACTAAATCTGAAGTGCCCGTGTGAGCTCCATACACATGAATATTGCACCACATTAAACTTCATGCCTTCCCTATATTTTACATCATATATTATGAAGTTTAGTTAAATTCACTTAATCTGTTTTGGGGGCATTTCTTGGGGGTTCATTGAAGTATTAAACTATGCTGTTATTTGTTGACATAAAAGGTTTTGTCTTGACATAACCTAGTTATGGCTCTGCATTTGATTGTGTGCTTTATTATGTAATCGCTGTCAATCGTTATTTTCTGAAATTTCCACTATTAGGGATGTCTACAGTTAAAGTTGAAGTGCATTCTTTGCGTTGCCTTTGAACTAATTCCTCACATGTACTCATTTTAGCTTTGCACTGCTATTTTCAGTTTTGAAGAGAACTACACAGTTATCTGAATAGATTGGCTGAGTGTTGTCTGCTAGATGGTTTGGAAATATTCACTGTAATCAGCAATGCAGACAAGGAAAAAGGGTGCTCCAAGAAATGCATCTGGAGATCATGCCAACCCTAAAACTAGTAGGCAACCCAGAAGAGCAACTCAGGTTGCAGCTGCTGAAAAGAAAGTGAATGATCTCATCACATCTTCTGTCAAGAAGAAGTCTGGTAATGTTCTACTTTTCAAGTGCATATTGTTTCATTGTTTGTATTTTAATGCCAAATCTATTTCTTCCAGCTAAATCTATAGATGCAAGCAAGCTTAACGGTTATTTGATGTCTGTTTATTCAAATAAACAAGAAATAAACTTAGTAATATGACATACAAGATAATTTACAGAAGCTTTTCTTTGATAATTAATATGTATTTTCATGGTTCCAAGTTTGCAATAACATGTTGTGAAAATGACACCCTGCTTTGTTTCTAGACTAAAGAAAGGCTATTTTGGCCTTGCTGAAGTGGTTTACTGTTACTACGTTTCTGACTTGTGATTTGAAAATTGATAGTTTTAACTTACTATTAGCATACCATAGTACCCATGCGACAACAGTTTTTTCCTAAGATATGCCATATTTTCTAATCTTGAAAACTCCAAATAATTTTCTTTAATTCTAAAACTAAATAAAACCATATCAATCAGCTGATCTTAGTGTGAACTAGCATCATGCTTGTGCATTACAAATTTACAATGGATCTTAATTATACTATAAAATATAAAATGCAATAAATGATTAATTGTCCTCAAATCTGAAACTTATATACATGATTATAGAAACAAGTTGACCACCTATGTATACTCTTATGCAAATGTGCAATCTTTTTCTATAAAAAAATCTTAAAATAATACACACATGCCTGCATATTTGCACCCACAAAAGATCTTGAATCAGGGGTTGGTATACAAAATTCCATCGCTGTCAACTCTCTTCTTAAAGAGTAAGACATGACGCTATTTTAGAAAAATCCTACAAATAATACACACTTGTCCACATGGATCTATCCACAGAAGATAAGCATACAACCCGTCATTACTATCTCCAATTCCTTTTGAAGGAGTAGATTTTCACTTGTTGAGCATAATTCTTCCACCTTGTGTTGCACATGGACAAAATACCGGTTATGTCGTTATGATACTCCTGGGAAGTTATGATACTGCTTATGATGTAGCATTGGCTGTGTTTGGTTCATTGCATTTTGACATTGCTTCTCATGCAGTTGGAGCCCCTTCCAAGAAAAACCGAGCTTCTAAAGGAACAAGGAAGTTTATCTCCGCATCTGATGCAGATGATGCTGAAAATGAAGTTTCTCAGGTGGTCTCTTGTATTTCCCCTAATCAGAAGGTAAATTGTTTTATGGCTGAAATGAACTTTTTCACTACTTTTCTATCTGACCGCTGTACTGTGAATTTATTCGAAAAAAGGAGAGGGGGAAGATGAACTTCTTCATGGCTAGGGATGGCAATGGGTCTGCCCCTGCCAGGTTTTACCACCCCGTCTTCGTCCCCACAGCAAAAGAAATCTTCTGCCCCCATCTCTGTCCAGCCATCCCGATACACAGGGGAGGTTTTTCCCGTCCCTGTCCCCATGTGGGTGTGGGGCACCTGACGAATGTCCATACCTGCTAATCACACTTTAAAAACAGAGGACGACGATGGCGACGGGTGACAGTGAAATAGTATTTTACTGTGCTGTGATGACGGGCGACGGTGGTGTTGTGCTGTGCTGTGGTGAGAAGAAAGGCGGGGAGCTAGGGATAGGAGGCAGCAGTGACTAGAAGCGGGACTGTGGGACGCCGGATGCAGTGATGGCCACAAGGCCTGGAGGAAGACAATGGCGCTGGGCTCGTCGTCAATTCCCCACTAGCTGAGCATGGCCCTGGTGTGAATGTGCAGTGGCGCTTGGCGGCGTCACCCCTCCTTGCTGCAGCCCACAGCCGAGTTGCTGATTTGGAGACTCTTACCAGTTCGCCACTCGCCGTCGCCAAGCGGAGCCCTGGTGTGGATGTGCGGTGGTGCCTAGCGGCCTCACCCCTCCTTGACCTTGCTGCAACCCACAGCTAATGAGCCGATTGGCTGACTATGCCAATGTGTGAAAACTGTGCCGACGCTTGATTGCCAATTTGGGGATTTGCCGAGTTGCCACAGCTAGGGTTTCATTGGGGATTTGGGGTTTATATACTTGGACCTCTGAATTGGGCTGGGCCTTTTTACTTCAAAATGGGCTACGGCCTTGGAAGTCTTTTTACTTCCTCGAGCCCCATGGGGATTTGGGGCCGAGGGCCTGGTGGACATCCCTGCCCCTCGCTCACCCGATGGCTGCAAAATTTGACCGAAAACAGCCCCATGGGGGGTAATATGCTCCCATTTGTGGCCCATAATAGAGTTTTTCCCCACCGGGGATCGGGGCCTATTCATGGCTGTTTTGGCAGATGACTTAACTACAGTTTTGTTATTGATCTACCAAATTAACATTTGAAAAACATGTGTTGCTCTTTTTGATCGGTTATTTTAGATCATCTATAGTGCTTAGCCTTGTTGTCACAAGCTGACAATCATGCATTGGCATGTGCGGTGTTTCTTCACTACAAAGATTCACAAAGAACTTCAAATTTGGAGCTTCTGCTTCCAATATTCTTTATTGGTACAACTGGTGTGCATACTTATGCATTTGTTTTTCTTACTTGGACCAGCACTCTCATTACAATGTTGATGGACATCTATGTCCTTCCATATTTTCCTCTGCATTCCACCATCAGAGTGAATGTGGTGAGAGTAACTTCGCCAAACTAGGTACATAATTATAATATTTTTAACTCCTGTTTTGATTTCTGCACTGTTAAATTTTATTTTGTAAGGCAACAACTTAATTTTTTGGACTAGCATGCTAATGGCTTTGGACCATATTAATATTGTATACATTTCTGTGTATAAAGCTATACTCAGTTACTCACTGCTATCAACATTCAGCAATATATCCTCAAAAAAAGAAGAGGAGAATTTCAGCAATATGACCCTACCTTGGTTGTATATACATGTTGCCGTCAAAATCTTGAACAAAAAACTTTTATTGGTTTTTTCCTTTGTGCTTAGATCTGTGAGTGGCATTCTTTTTTCCTTAGTTAATTGGCATCTGAACCATAACCAAATAAATGATGGTGGTTTTGCATTAATGTCGGTATTCCACAACAATAACTTCATGAATCCATTTGAAAATTGGCATGCACTTGAGTCTCATTCTTTTTGTCAATCTCTGAGAAGTTTTGGGTCCTGTTGTGTTCGTTTGCTTCAATTTGGTCATATGGGCAAATGTATTCTGTTGGACTAAATTTTTATAGGATGATAGCTTCGTATTACTCTATGTATTATTTTTATTGGTTGTCTTGTTGTCATGAGAATGAAATGAAAATATTTACTTCTGCATTCCTCCTTAGGATACTATCTATGAATTTATGTTTTTATGGGATATTCTATAAATATTGTGAGCTCTAGCATTAGTACTAGCTACTCTGTTCTCTATGATTGGTTTCAGTGCAATCTTCACACTAGTAAATTTGCTCATATAAACGGTGGATATTTCAATTTAACAAGAAGTTTGTCTGCCAACTAAGGGTCACTTTCAGATTATCAAAATTAGTTTGTTCTTGTCTATTTTTGCAATATGTGTCCTAGTAAAAATACATGTATTATGTATGCATGAATACTTGACATTCGCATGTTTATGTATGCCTTGTTTTCCTTATTGCATCTTTGAGATTTGTGCCTGTGTAACTAATGTATAAATGTTTATAGTTTATTTATTATGCATGCTGTTTATATATTGCGTCATTGTGGCCATGGTGCTCATTTTGCTCTTCAAGCCATGTTGCTCCATTAGTTGATTGTTGAAGTGTTGATCATGCAGGCTTAGAACATAAAGGTGATACATTGGGTTTGGCTGACTCAATAGAAGAAGGGAAGACAAATGCTCAAGGTAGAAAAGAAGCTACAACTATCAGATTTGGATCCAATCAAAATAATGAATACACTAGCCATGCAGTTAAGACTTGTGTTGGTTCAAGTGATCAGCACACACTAAATGTACAATCAACTGGTTCTAACACGATAGTTGAAGAGGATGAATTCAGTGAGCTAGGAAACCTTTCTTCAGAAGTGTCGGCAATATATCTTGCTATGCAGCAGTCTAAGTTGGAGTGCATTGATGAATATAGTCAATATTCTATCTCAACAGCAGGTTATGTTGACCCTGAGGACACCGAGGAGTATGATGATTTTGACCCATATGCTTTTATCAAGGAGTTACCTGATTTATCTCTAGTGGTTCCCAAATTTCGCCCTGTTCTACTTCCCAAGCAAACTCGGAGTTGCCCCACAACTACGCTAGTACTTGATCTGGATGGTAATATACTTACTATCTTAGCACTTTAATGTTTCTTATCCAAATTAAGTAGCCTTTTGTTCCATTTTTATGATTAACTCCAACTATTTTCAAGCAGGAGTTTATTTACATAATAGTACTTCATTACTGAATGGATGAAGTTAGCTACAACTGCTTACCATTATGTCAACTTCATCATTTTCTCCTTCAGCTTTGGTTTGGTGTATATGATAAAATATGAATTCTAATAACTCTACCTGAAGGCCAGAAACTGATTAATAGGAGCTGTGAAGACTGTATACTGACAGACTTCATATGCATCATGATTACATTAACATACCTTCACTGGCATGACCATGTTAGTATTTAATGTATATTTGATATTGGTAGTTCGATATTTGCCTGCTGTGTGGCAGTAATGGACATAGCAGTTATTACCTTCCCCACAAAGGCACAAACAGGCCTTCACTGTTCTTCCTATCCTAGTTTTTATTGATTTATGTTTTGTCTACCTGTGCTCTTCTATGACGAGTTAGATATATGTTTGGAGCTGTCCTTACTTACCCCTTTGATGTTCATTTTGTGCCACTCTAAACAATGCAGAAACATTAGTGCATTCAACTCTTGAACCCTGTGAGGATGCTGATTTCGCATGTTCAGTTCATTTTAACTTCAAAGAGCACCCAATATATGTCCGATGCCGTCCGTATCTCAAAGAGTTCTTGGAGAAGGTTGCGAGCTTATTCGAGACGATCATTTTCACTGCAAGTCAAAGCATTTATGCAGAAAAACTTCTCAATGTTCTTGATCCTGAAAGAAAGTTGTCCCGTCATCGTGTTTTCCGCGAGTCTTGTGTCTATGTGGAGGGAAACTATTTAAAGGATCTAACGGTTCTTGGACGTGACTTAAATCAAGTAATGATTGTTGATAATTCTCCACAGGTATACACTTACTCATAGTCTCGTATCAATTTCTCTGCACTGGCAACTTTTTCTGATCAATCTCTATTTCCATAAGGGTCGAAAATTTATCCTGGCGTTAGCAGTTTACATGTACATTGAAATGCTGACATGTTTGTTGGTGGATACATACTGTGTTATAGTGGTGGACTGCTGCAAATGTAGGTGTGCATGTATCAGTTACTGATGGTTGTGATTGTAATAGTTAACTATGCTAGGACTATGTAGTATTCATCCCAAAACTGTGACATGTATTTTCCTTAGTACTTATATCGCCTCTTAGCGTTATTTAGAAGCCCACTAGCTCCCACATTTTTTAAAGTTTCGAACTCAATGAGGCCACTTCAGCCACAAAATTTGTTATTATGTATTTACTCATGCCATTTTCTTATGTCGAAACCACATATTTTAGACAATATCTTTGGTCAAAATTGCTGCCTTGTTTTTTAACAGGAGGTAGTATTGTAGTAATATAAAATTATAAATAACTGAGCACAATCCTTGGCATTGGCTGTCACTGGTAGCTCTTAGACATTTAGGTTTGCTCCTAACCTTCTAGATAATTTGATGACAATTTACCTTCAGACTTAATGGGTGTTGTGGTGTTGAGCTTGTTCAGCAATAGCGAAAAAATTGATCATTTGCCACTCTCAAGTTGTCCCCCTTGATTATAATGTCATTCTTGAGACTGACATATAGGACTATTTGTGTCAATGAATGTGGGTTCGAATAGTAAAAGTGCAAAGCCACTTCTTGAGAGTAGCAAATTATCAAATCTCTCGCAATAGCAGGGGCCTTTTAGTTCTGAAATTATCCATTATTGATCTTTTCTTGGTTCATGCTCAACTGCATATTTGTAGATCCTGTTGATTCAGCTTGCAGTCCACTACTATTGTTATGGGGACATGAATCGTGTACTGACTTCCTGCTTACAGGCTTTTGGGTTCCAGTTGGACAATGGCATTCCTATTGAAAGCTGGTTTGATGATCGTAATGACCAGGAGCTGTTGAAACTGCTCCCGTTCTTGGAAAGCTTGGTTGGTGTTGAAGATGTTCGACCATATATAGCTAGTAAGTTCAACCTCCGGGGGAAGGTAGCTACTGCATCTTCTCTTCCAATGGATTTGCAAATGGGATCCACTTTTGCAAAGGAAAATTTCCGAGTTTAGGTGATAATTGTGACAAATGCAGAAGAGCTGGTTTGATGATTCTGTAGAGTGTAGACTAGTATATCAGGATCCCCCCAATGTTGCAAATCATGTATGTTTTTCGACCACCGTGTACAATTTTCTCCAGTTGTATGTTTGTACTGGGGGATTTGGGGATTCTGTGTATGATCAATCAAGGTTACTAGATTCATGGTGAACTTTCCAGCAATGCAGGTAAAATTGTTCAAAATGTGGCACACATTTAATTTATGATTCGTGTCATGGTACTTGCGGCAACTTGTCTCTATCTTCTGCCTCCACAAAAAGGAAAAAAGGAGGGGGAACTCGTGCAATTTTGTTTGCACGCATGTCTTCAAATAGCGAAAAGGGCTTGTAACTCCAAGTTATTACTCGTTCTCAATTCTGATGTTCTCATGTTGCAACGATATGTGTAAACTTCAGGCAATGCTCTGGCTGTAATCGTATTTGTAAAGTTCATGCAGTATTTGAGTTACTAAGGGTCCGTTTCGGTTGAGAGCAAAGTTGAACAGGATGGGACAAGTTTTAATGGGGCAGTGTGATCTATGTTTTTATGTTTTTAGGAATGTTATGAACCTTTGATTGTAGGATGGGCATGATATAACTTGGATGTGATAACTTCAAATTTTTAGGCCTTTGTTGTATATATTTTTATCACAATATAACTATACGAGGTCTTGTTTTATAAATTTAATTATATTGAATATAACGGTATAATCAGATCATCAATTAGATAAATGATCACTTAGATCATAAATTAGATAAATGATCCTAAAGAAAAAATCATTTAAAACTTGCTAAAAAACATAAACACACTATAATCAATGAGAACAAGGCATGCCATCAAGAGCTAATGGTGGCTGGGGCGAAGCTATGTTGATGGGAAGGGTCTCTCTCTAAAAAACAAATTAACATTTATTATCTTAAATTTACAATACAATACGTACGCCTCTCGTAAGTCTAATATTTACATTTTCTATCTCACAAATCAATTCATAGAACTTATTCTATGTATCTCTCTACTTTTTGCTAGCTCTGCTTTTGTGTGGTGGTGTGTGCGTGTGCCAAATATACTCTTAAAAAATCCATTTCTACCTTCGTTTGCATGTATGAATTCAAGCTGATGGTAGTAAAGTAAAATAAAAGTTGTTAGGAGTGAAGACTCGTCTGTCTAAGCTTAAGGAGTGCCGTTCTTATGGATAGTAGCACGAACCTAATAAAGAATATATATTACTTAAATGACTAATTTGTAGTGTAATAAATTAAATATATGTTAGAGGGAACTTGTCAATATTCTACTCTTATAAATGTGTGTAAGTTCCTGAAATTTATCAAAAGAAAAAATCCTGCGACTGGCCTCTTTTTTCTTAGTTTGTCAGTTAATATTATAGGTCAATTTTCTTTGAAAAAATACAGGATCTCTACCTACTACACTAAAGAAGGAATAAAGAAGATTCTAGGGCTAACTTGGCATCCCATAGATTCCGGCTTATTCCATGTAATTTTGAGATGCATCTTTTGGAGGCAGACTTTCGTGCTGAAAGATTCCTCTGGTACTTCCATTCCAAATATTCCAACATGTAATCACAAGCCCATTGAATTTTCTCATCTCTTCTCACATATTGGACAAAGCTAAGCTTATACCACCGTTGCACAAAATTATCAAAACCCTATAAGGCCCAACTAGTTCTTTTTATCCTTCCCCTAAAAGTTGCAGCTAAACTTGATTTTAGAACCTAATTTTGAAGATAACATTAGTTTTTTTTGGTAGTTAAGCTTTTGAATCATTACGAATATAAATATAAAAGTCTTATTCTAAAATTATGTTTCATTGCAAAGAAGTCCGTCTTCTCCTAAGTCCTAACAACTAACAAGCACCCTTACAATTACACAATTGGTCCATACTCCTGGCTCTCGTTGAAAGTAAGGCACCGTTTAGTACAGCTCTAGATTTAGAATTTTTTTAGAGCTAGCTAAATCGCTCTAAGAAATTTTAGATCTAGAGCTATGAATTGATGGAGGGTATTTAGTTGAGCAATCTAGTTTTTATTTTAGATAAAAAAATAAAAATTTAAACTATTTTATTATAATATACAAACCCCAATATCGAGTTGGAGCTATAGGAAACAGATCCTAAGTATGGTTTGGATAATCCAAACAAAACTAAAACAGCTGCAAAAGATGGCAAATAGTCTTTCAAAATAATTCAGAGTGGTATAAGTTACAACTAATGATCTCAATTGCAAATACTTATGCACTTCACAGCCGCAATACAAGAACTCCAGGAGCTTCTTCATTCAATCACTCCTACATGTCAAGTATACCTACTAAATACTAATCTTTCTGTGTATATACATCAGTCTTTGTACATCTCCAACATGAAAGGATGTTCCTTTTTCATCAAATTCTGAAACTACATGGCTGTGGACTGACAGACCCCGATTTCTTCCACTCTGCATTTTGACAGGTGCTCTTGGCGTCACCACGGCCTCCCTTGACAGAGAGCTTGACATTCTCCAAGGTTATGCCATGGCAAGGTACATTGCTGCTGCAATGCAGCATGATGGCCTCCTCTGAAGCACTTGTACCCCTGATGTTCTTGAACAGGACGTCGCTCACCTCCACCGCTGATTTCTACAAGATATATATATACATTGAGTTGAGCGTAATCTCACGACAGATGTATGGATGAACATAAACAACATGAACTTGATCTCAATCGTGTTTGTATAAAATACCTGTTCCTTGCAGGGTGTAGCAGAGTCACAGTAATCCTGGTCGATGATGATGGGGTTCCAAACATTGTTCATGATCATGTTCTTGAACACGATGTTCTTTGCGTAACCGCGTCCACCCTGCCATGTCTTAATGCGAGCTCCGTTTGTCGTGCCATATAGCCTGACATCGTCGACGGTGACATTGGCGACATGAGCTTCAGAGCTGTGGTCGCCTAAGCTCCCGATGCTGATTCCATGCCCCGGTCCACACACGATGTTCTTGACATGCAGGTTCTCGGTGCCATCCTCGATCGACATGCAGTCGTCCCCGGTCTTGATCGTGCAGTCCGTCACCTCTACGTGTTTGCTGCGTGTGATGTGGATGCCATCGGTGTTCGGGCTAGTTTCAGGTGCAGTGATTGACATGCGAGACATCCTCACATCAGTGCAGTCCTCCACTGAAATCTGAATTTGCTGGCTGTTTACCACCTTCAGGTTCTCCACTTTCAGATTTGTGCAGGAGTAGAATGTCAAGGCCTGTCAGATCAACAAGAAGAGAGGCATTGTGAGATAAGATATCAGCAAGGTTGCTGCATTGGAGTTCTCATGATAGGATAAGATATGTGACTATGTGAGCACACGTACCGTTGGAGCTTGAGTGCATGGCTGGAAAAGAAAAGAAAAGAAGAAAACGAAACAATGTCAGTGCTATGCCTCACATTTTAAATACGAGAAAATATGATATGTTTTATGAAATATGGATAAAGATAATGTCATAATGAGAAGGAAGCTGAGATAGGGGCTTACAAGTTTTGAGTTGGTTTTGCATGAATTCTGCCACCAAATCTTGCCATTTCCATCTATGGTCCCACCACCAGTGACAGTTAGACCACTGACACCACTGAACAAAATCCAATGACTTATAGTTTCCTTACTCCAGTCTGACCTCTCTGAAGATGCCAGCAAAGTACCCTTCACCTGAATATCCACATGAAGGGAAGAGAGGAAATTAAGATTTTTTTTCCTATGAAGGAATATGCATTCATGAATACTTATGCATTTGTAATTCTTTCTCACCATCAACATGATGCTGGATTTGCATGGACCAGATAGTGTGATGTGCTTAGTGAGGTATTTCTTGCCCTTGGGAATGAGCACAACAGCAGGTTTCTCAGAGGAGCAGGCTGCAGCCCAGGCATCTCCCAATGCCTACAAGATGACATGCAAAACAACAGTTGCAGAAATTATGATTTGCTCCAAAACAAAACAACTCCAAAAGTATTCATTAATACATGAAGTTTTTAGAGGCACGGCTTACCTTGGTGTCATCTTGGAATCCATCCCCATGAGCCCCATAGCTTTGCAAGCTGAACACACTACTGCCAACCTCTGCATCAACAGTAAGCAGGAAGAAGAGTGCAGCAAGGACAGATGCAGAGAAGATGACCACAGTGGAGGCCATTTCTGAAACTGATGTTGTCACAAGTCAGAGAGGAAGTACAGTTCTAGTTTTGGCCTTGTAGGATGTGCTGCTGCTGCTGGATGTGGGGATTGATGAGGAATCCAAGGATTCGACCACCGTGCTATTTATCTGCGCCGAGACGGGTAGGAATTTTTTGGATGTGTTCTACTCAGGTTGCTTGTGGTTGATCAGCTAGTTTGGTGCAGATATTTGGGGTGTAGTAGCACAAGATTCTGTCAGCATGGTTACCAAGATAAATGTGCCTGAATCCTAAGTTTCAGTTGTGCTTCAGCAAGCAAGGATAATCCCTTCCAGGCTCCAGCTCAGTCAATTGTGCTCTTAAATGTCACCACATGAGGAGATAATTAGGAAAAATTTGATTATTTGTCACTCTCATAATGCTTCCCTTAATTATGATGTCACTTTTGAGACTGATATGTAGGATCATTTATATCAATGAATGTAGGTTTGGATAGTAAAAGTACAAAGTCACTTCTTAAGAGTGGCAAATTATCAAATCTCTCGATAATTAGGGCACTAGGACATAATCTTCACATATGATCAATTGAAACATTGAATTTCATCAGTTCTGCTGCACTTCAGACAACCAGACTTACTAAACATTAAATTTTCACATATGATCAATTCCAAATATAGTTTAGTTACACAGGCTAATTACCCTTCTGAAAGTGCATGGCATTAGAAAACATGTGTGTCAAAACACCAGGGGGGCCTATGATGAGAGAAAGCTCATGTTGAACATGCATCTCTGAATCTTTGCTGCCCAGATACTCTCAGACGCAAGCTCATGCCTGAGAAAGGAAACGCTTGGGGCGCCAAGGGAGCTTATCACGGGACGAAATGTCTATCTGGGGGTATTTCCATGGCCAAAGATTTGATCACAGATATCTCACTGAAAGTATGGGGAATGCATTGAGTAAGCAGGTGAACAACCTTTGCTGAATGGGGGAAGGAACATGATGTATTTTTCTTCATTGATGCAAACCTTGTCGATATGGCATATGGCAAATTTTAAGGTACATTAAATTAATAAATATCGTTTATTTTTATAAATCTAATAACTATGATTAAAATACGTCGATGTCTTGTTTTTTTGAGGTAATAGATCACACTGATCTAATGGTCACGATTAAAAATAAATCGACATCTTATCTCCTAAAAGGTAATATGTTACTTTGTATCTTCTAATCAATGGCTGAGATGAATTCTATCTCTTACCTCTCGAAGAGATAAGAGATGTACTGTAAAAGAGCACCGTAGATATACGAGCATGACAAGCATATGTATGTTCTGTCAGTTCATCCATTACGCAGAGAATTTCAGTTCATGTATGTTCTAATTGAATTACGCCTGAACTTTTTTTGAAAAAAGAAATACAGTTTTTTATTTTCTTTTTTTTCGATGGAAAGTTTTCCCGCCAAAATTTCCTATTACCCGTACATAATTGCTCCATACGAAGACAACAAAAGCCTGAGATATTTAGCAGAGAAACAAAATAAAATGGAAAAAACGGTAGAGCTCCAAACCTACTGTTTGATAATCTACAAATTTACTGCTTGAATTTAATGTTTATCATACCAAGCTGACATGGTAGAGCTTCAAATATAGAATTTAACTAGATTTGTAGAGTTGGAAAAATATAGTTTCACTGAGTATATCTATTTCGTGAAGTAAATCCTACTATTCCACTCTCAAAAAGTAAAAATACAGAAACTGTTTAGGGTATATTTGGTACAGCTTCAACTCCGAGATTCTTGCTGAATCTGGTGTTTATATAATATAATAAAATAGTTTAAGTTTTTATTTTTAGTCCAAAATAAAAACTAAATTACTTAACCACATACCTTAATCTATCCATAGATTTAGATCCAGGATTTCTTAGAGCTAGATTGGGCCACTTTCAAATTTTTTTGGATTTAAAGCTGTGCCAATGATGGACTCAGTTTAATTCCAGCTCTGCAAAATTAGAAACTGTTTAACATCTCATCTTTTCTTTTCTTTTCAATCTCCGTAGGGTCGGCCCAACAAAGATACCAGCCCAGCCCACCAAGAAACCTCTCCTCTCCATCCGTAGCGAGGGCACGATCGGACGGTCCAGATCCGCCAGACCACTCTATAAGAGAAGCGCCACCCCCTGCGTGCAAAACCCTCAAGCCGCCGCCGCCTCCACCTCCGAGCAAAGAAGACGTCGCCGCCGCCGCCGCCGCCGCCGCCGCATCCGATCGCGTGTCCTCGGTCTCCGTCCGCCAGGTGAGGATTTCTCTCTCTCTCCCCCCGCCGCGTGCCCGCAGCTCGACGTCCTCAACTCTCTCCCTCCCCAACCGTCGTCGTGTTCCTGTGATCGGATTTACTGGGTTAAACACTAGTGGTTACGAGCCCTGTCGCCTGATCTAGGGGTTCCTGTCCTTTCGCATGATCTAGGGGCTCCTTTGTCCATCATCCGATTCGGTGCTAAGCTGCGTGCTGTGTCTTATTCACGGTGCGGTGCGGTCTGATTTACAATTGTGTTTGCGTCTTAATCTCGGCGCGGTCTGTTGAACCCTAGTGATTACGGCCACCAGATGACAGTGATATAGGTAATAGTTGGGTGGAACTTGCGTAAATATGTTTTTTTCTGGGTATCGTTGTTCTTGACTGTTGTTTACTATCGAATGTAGTTTCTAATCTGGTTTGGCAGTTTGGCAGCGGTGAGTTCTTTCGTTATGATCCCAGTTAGAACGTGATGTCTTTCTAGGGTTGATTTTGAAACTAGGGAGTTATCCTTTTCAGTCTGAAGTAGTGAAGTTACAAATGGACAACTCATAGTTCAATTGGTTCTATGTTCTATGTTGATAAATGGAGTAGTTCAATTGGTTCTCATAATATATACTGTTCACAAAGCAGGCATTTCGCTTTACATCATCAGGGCAGCAGCTCAGTCTTATTTTTTCTTAGGTATATGTGTTCTGAATGGTCAAGGACCTTGTGTCGATTAATGTTTGTGGCTTAAACAATTGTTGCTTTCCAAATGAGGCCCATGACAGATGCAATTACCTCGCTTGATAACAATTATTATGCTGTAATACTTAGGTCAGCCCAACAGGCAATCTATTGTAGTCCATTCTTCCAAAGTTTTATTATGCTGTAATACTTAGGTCAGCCCAACAGAATATGCATGCATTTATGATTGTTAATTGTAGCGAATAAGTGTTTTTTTGTCTATGATAATGTTTGGCATCCTTGATTTTAGTGATAACTGCATTCTAGGCTATTTTCTAGCTATGGAAAATACTTTCTTTTTTCATGATAGTCAAGTGACAGCAAATGATTGACAGTACAAACTTCATAAATCATATCTGATTTGAAAAGTACTTGATACCACTCAGGGACACATATTCAAGGCTAGCAAAAAAGTCAGCTGTTTATCTCTCAATTTATATAGTATTCATCAATTCTATCTTCCTCAATATTTGGTAGTTGAACCCTGTGAAAAATTTGCTTGCCCATCTTTGCAAAACTTGCTTAAATTTCAGGATTGGTTGGTTGTACTCTCTCTTGAGGCTTGTTTATAAGATGTTTAAGTAATGCAATATTCTTTTCTCATAATTCACAGAAAAAATGGTGAGAGTCAGTGTCCTGAACGATGCCCTGAAAACCATGTACAACGCTGAAAAGCGTGGTAAGCGGCAAGTTCTCATCCGGCCTTCCTCGAAGGTTATTATAAAGTTTCTAATCGTCATGCAGAAGCATGGTAAGTCCTCTCAGCGTACAAACCATATTCACTGATTGTTTATAAGACTATAAGAATGATGCCACAACTTGCCATGATTGCAGGCTACATTGGTGAGTTTGAGTTTGTTGACGATCACCGGTCAGGGAAGATCGTGGTTGAGCTGAACGGACGCCTCAACAAGTGTGGCGTCATCAGCCCGCGCTTTGACGTCGGTGTCAAAGAAATCGAGTCCTGGACTGCCAGGCTGCTTCCCTCCCGCCAGGTTTGTTCATAAGAATCAAACTGATAACTTGTTCCGTTATTTTGATCTTTTGTGAAATGTTCCCTGAGTTTATTGGTTGTGTTGTGCAGTTCGGGTACATCGTCCTGACCACCTCCGCCGGAATCATGGACCATGAGGAGGCGAGGCGGAAGAACGTCGGGGGCAAAGTGCTCGGCTTTTTCTACTAGAAATCCTTAGCGGAAGAGTTCCCCAATCTTTCTTGTGCTGCTGGCTGCTGCGTGTCTTTTGTTATTATCCCAAAGCACCAATATTTTTCAAGTTCGAACTTAATTGTTATGTTGTCATGTTTGGATGTCTCCATTGCCGATTGACCGTATAATGTACTCAAAACTGTCGGTTATCTTCTCTAGATCTCTACCCAGTTTCTGTTCTGTGGTTTGTTCTTGCAATTGTGCAATTTGCCAATTGAGTTAAACATTTCTCAAAAAGGCGAATTCGGTTGTCATCCCTCAAATTTGAACATTTAAATTGAACGCATTGTCCGGATCGCACCTCCAGCTGCACACACGCTTGACCATGGTTTGCACAATAAAAGTGAAAACCAATTTTTATATGTGATCCCTTTAAAAAGAGTTCCTCGATAGAATTATTTGTAAAAATGAATATTGTTTTGTTTTAAAAATAACATAACTATTTAATATCAAGTCAAATGGAGGCAAACGTTATATAAAAATATAGATCTTGATTTGATATACAATTTTGTAGTTATAAGTTTTTTCATTTTAGATGGTTAAAGGATCAAATATTCATCTCGTGATTTTTTTGAATGGAAGCGGTAGGAAAGCATCGTCCATCATATAAATTTTACAGAGTGCAAGAGTAAAGTTTGATATACATTATCTAGCAATTAAGATGAAAATAACTATTTTTGCCCTATGTATATATAACATGGCAAATTCAGTTTTAAAATCATGCTTGCTCTTTTTTTAAAAAAAAAAGATGCTTGCATTGTTGGTTCTATATCTCTGAAGATCTTGTTGTTTCTGGCCTCATGGACTATGTTTTTTTAGTTTTAAACAATGTCTGTTCTTCACTGATCATATCATCTGAATCAATCAACTAAGGAACTGTATACTTATGATACAATGAAACTTGTATTTCATCAAATTAGTTCGTATGTGGATTTCTCAAGAAAGAGCTCATCTGGACTGGAGCAAATCTGGAGGAATTAAACTAATTCATATGAAAATACTATAAAATTTATCTCATTAAACATGTGCTGGGTGTATACCAGACAAGAGCCTAAGTCTGTCTCATGCAACAAGGGTTAGAGTATATAAAAAACATAACTGAATGGTTCACATTTGCAGAGGCACAAACCACATTAAAAAAACCATGTTCAGAACTAGTGACCGGAAAACATGTCTACAGGAATGAATTGAGTAACAATGAGACTTTGGAGGAGACATCGCATGCTCACCTGTTTTGTTTCGATTATAGGAGCTGACCTTAAAATCAGCGACTCAGTTATGAGGAAACAGTATATTAAACACGAATGTTGTCAGTGGGAAATGCCAACATGAAGTATATAAAATTATCATAGTGTTGTTAGTAGAAAGCATCATGTTTGCACAGTCCTAAGCGGCATGCTCGATTCAGTCGATCGAGTATTGATGACAGAAAGATCACATCTTAAAAGATGAAACAATCATGTTAGTCTTTTGATTAAATTGACACAGAACCTAAATTAAAGTTTTGTGTTGTGTTAGGCCTGTAGGTGACCTGAGCGAGCTATGGGTTAGACACTCACATGTCCTTTTTGTTGAAACTAAAATCAACTCACATGTCCTTTTTGTTGAAACTAAAATCAAAAGGTTGGAGATTGCGATGATATACGAGAGATTGAGAACTAATTTTGTTTATCCCCGTAAAATACAAAATACAACCTCTAGTCTGCGAGAGATGTTAATAAAACGCACAACATCAATAAATCAAGTGCTTTGCTTTGTAAACCAGAAATCTACATCCTTTCCTACGGCATCTTCTGGCAATTCCCATCCCAGTGCAAAAAGGTAAATGGTATTTTTGCCAAGAACACATTGTTTTTACAGTACCAGCGATACTTGGTTACAATTTTTGTTGTCAGACTAGCTAAACGTTCATGCGGGGCAATTGATAAAAAATCATAATTATATGGACTCTTTTTACAGTACTACCTTTTTAAGAAGTAAGAGGTAGAATTAATTTTAGCTGTACTTTTTTAATCATGATTGCTAAATCAGAATGATCTATTACCTCCTAAGAGAAAAAATGTTAACTTCTTTTAATCATAATCGTTAGATCTATAAAAATAAATAGTCTTTATTAATTCGATGTATCTTAAAATTGGTCAATTATATATTACTTAAAATATGTTATTAGAGGTCCCCTCGTTAGTTCCATGTACCTAAAATCCATTTACATTGGAATTCTACAATGTTAGAAAATCTTAAGGGACAATTAAAAAAACTGCAATAAGAAGTAGCAGGGAGAGTGGCAGATTGGCTATCACCACCAAAAAAGTCTTTCAAGTCCAGAGGGATACAAAATGACTGGAAGTGGTGCATACATCAGGAAAAATTCAGAATTTTAGACGTTCAGATTCAGAAGAGGGTTCGTTTCCGTTTGATATGAATTGTTTTTAGCATACTTTAGCAAATAAGGGACTATTTGAGAAGCTTAACATTATAAGCTTGTAAAAATCTGTAGAAGCTAATCTTTCTCTGTTTTTCTAGATATTAGTTCATTTCGACATTTTAGCTATTAGGTTTTATAATCTAGAAGAAAAACCTAAACTGTTCAGAGATGCTGAAAATTCCGAATGCCGAATATTTCAAAAGTAGTTGCAGCTGCTAAAAGACATAAGTTTCCAATGGACATTCTAAGAAATGCTAGCCTGATGATGGCAACCAAACACAAATTGTACCCAAACATAATGCTGAGAAGCAAGAAAATTCAGCGAAAATTGAAAGAATGCAAACTAATAAATTATTGTGCCCTCCATAACATACAAAACTCGTTGACAATGTCAGACAGTCTCATCAAAATACTATAACTTATCAACAAAAGAATACATATCAACACAAGTAACTTTCTGATGAGCAATATCGTCCTCTGGTCTGTACGTACCTGTAAATAAAGCCACCTCCTAATAGCTTGAAACACAATTGGTGGCAGTGGCACTTTGTATTCTGAAAAAACACAAATGGTGGTATTTTCTGTCTCTAAAACACCCTGCTTTCTTAGCAGTTGATGCCACATGTTTGAGTGTCTGGGCCAGTGACACGAGTGGTGAACGGATCGATGCGAACCCACAGCAGCGAGAAGATCGAAGCGAGGAGGATTGCCCAGACAACAACAATGGTAGGAGTGCGGTTTTGCCTACCCATGAGACCCTTGAGGAACGGGTACAAGTGGACGATCACCCAGAAGGCGAAGAAAAGCTTGCCAAAGAGTGGTCCCCATGATTGGTAACCGCTGTTGATCGCGTACGAGATACCAGCAACGACACCGACCAGGTTGATGATCAATATGGTCGTCGGCGGGATGAGAAGTGTCGTCCACTTGAACATGTAGAGCTCGGCAAAGTCGCCATCTTCATCAGAAGCCTTTGAGGTGACAGTGAAGTTGGTGTCGATACCGGCAAGTACCTTGAGGAGACCCTGGAAAACGGCAAACAGATGCGCAGATATACCTCCAATAACCCAGAACTGCTCATTTCTCCACCACTCATCGATACCAACACCACTCCACCTCATCTCAAGGATACCAGTGGCAAAAATTGAAATGAAGAGAGAGATGAACCAAATACTAGCAAAGTTGCTAATCTGCATTCCAAAAACAGTTCAATCAGTGTGGTTGTTCCAAACTTTTTTCTACAGAAGAACATAAGATGCAATCATTGCTTACCTCTGGGATGATGAACTTCCCTGTGAGCAAACAGATAGCAGGCAAAACACAATATACGAGGAGTGGGACAGATGTCAGTGGATAAATAGTGGTGTTGATGTAGGCGAATCTCTCCAAGAACTTAAGGCGTCCGCCATAACCGTACCATATGGGACAATGACGGCTGAAAAGAATTTCAACGGAACCAAGTGCCCACCGAAGCACTTGGTTAAGACGATCTGAAAGATTGATGGGGGCAGATCCCTTGAAAGCTGGGCGCTTAGGCATGCAGTAGATTGACCTCCAGCCTCGAGCATGCATCTTGAATCCAGTGAGAATATCTTCTGTCACAGAACCATAGATCCACCCAATCTGCAATTCAGGACAGCCTCATTACATCTAACCAGGAACTGCCTTAACACTGTTACACATGTCCACTTTTTACCATTCCATTTGCAAGTTGTAACAACTAACAACACTAACAGGGCAACAGTTCTTTACTTCTCAAAACAAAACAAAAAAACAGTCCACAATGTTGCATAGCAGGGTGTAAATCAACATTGCTGTTATTTATACCAGTTACTAAAAAAGGAATGTAAGCAATGTTCCTGTGAGAATTGCAATGTTACCTCAGTTCCCCATTCGGTCTTGTCCTCGTAACCACAACTGATGACATGGATAGCTTCTTTCAAAAGAGATTCTGGAGTTGCAGATTGAGGAACACCACCATATTCCATGAGAGTGGAGGCAACAAATGCTGCGGACTGGCCAAATCTCTTCTCCAAGCTCATTTGAGACATGAGAAGTGATTTCTCATCATCGAATCCAGCACCTGCCATAGCAATGATATGTCAGCATGCATATATATTGGTTATAACTTACAACCCCCAAAATATATGATAACCACCCTACAAGATGCAAGAACGTATGGACGGTACCTTCAACACCCTCCTCTATATCTTCAAGATTAAATACTGGCACAGAACTGTCCACATGCTTGTTTGACTTCTTATCCGAGCTCTTTTTCTTTGACTTGCTTGCCTTCTTCCTGCCCCCACATAGTGATGACAAGAAACTTCCCTTCTTCTTCTGCTTAATTGGGGGTTCATAACCATATAGAGCTGTTCTGTTGAAAACACAACCAGTTCCCACATAAACTGGTCCTTGGATACCATCAAGGCCCCTCAAGTTAATCTGTAACAAACAGAAATATCCCAAGAAATTATTGAATTGATAAGAAAAATAAAAACTAATGCATCTACTAATCTTTGTATCATTTGTTAAAATATGATTACACTATCACTAGTGGTTACAGATAAGTGAGAATCTTAAAAGAGAATTGCCAACTTACATCAAAAAACACAGTGTTCCTGTTTGCATATCGATCGTTCCTATCAATACCATCGAACCTTTGTGGGAACTGAACATAACAGACACTCCTTCCTAGATTTGGATCCATAAGGAAGCACATAGCTTCCCGGATAGCCTTGCTGTTGTTGATGTAGTGATCACAATCAAGATTCAACATGTATTGTCCATTAGTAAGAACAGCTGAGACACGAACCTGCCAAAAACATTCATCTGCCATTATAACAAAAATGAAAAGAGCCTAGATAGCTTTAGCTTTATTAATATTTTACTACTCACAAGAGCATTCATGGCACCAGCTTTCTTGTGGTGCTGAAATCCAGGACGCTTCTCACGAGACACATAAACCAGGCGGGGAAGCTCATTACCCTCAGCATCAAGGCCACCACTGTGACCAAGGAAAACCTGAGCATAATCAGAAAGAGCAATCAGCAAAGCAATGACCACCAGACAAAAAAGCTACACCAACCATAGTCATAGTAGATTGCATTGGAAATACACGAACCTGAATCATTCCAGGATGGTCCCTAGTATTGTTTCCTGGCCATGGTGTGCCATCTTGCATGATCCATCCTTCCTCGGGGACTTTCTGCGCCTTAGCAACAAGGCCATTTATCCTAATTTTGAACTCTTCATATTCTCTCTGTAACGATTTTTTTAAGATTTGTTAGCATTGGATCAGAAAATAGCAAGATAAATATTCATGTGTTTACAAAGCGAACAAACCTTCATGGCCCGGCGGTCTTTAACAAATGAAGGGTGGACTTTGTCTTTCAAATAATCGATTTTCTGGGAGAAGTACCACTCAGGAGCCCTCGGCTCAATGTTGTACTTCTTAACAAATGGAACCCATTTTCTAGCAAACTCTGAAGTCTCAGCCAATGCATCAAAAGTCAGCATGGCAGCTCCATCATCAGAAACATAGCAAGAGACCTTGTCCACAGGGTAATCAACAGCAAGAATGGATAGCACAGTATTGGCAGTAACAAGAGGAGGTTCCTTCATTGGGTCGACTGTACTGACAAAAATGTCAACAGCAGCCAACTGAGATGGTTCGCCTTCTCTGTCATACCTGTTGGCCGAAGTGAGATTGTAACAGCATCAGCAATATGGATAAATGAAATTTGTTTCGATTAAGTACAAAAGAACAGAAAAGGAGATCACCTCAATGCCAGCCTATCGAGGTAAGTTTCACGGTTGATTGGAAACCACTTTGGGAACTGATCCAATATCCAGGACAAAGCGAACCAAATCTCACATATAACAGATAAAAGCCACAGTGGGTATGCATTGCGTACAGGATTCGTAATACGGTAGTGGAGGAAGATGCATAGAACAACCAGACGCAGAACAATGACCATTCTGTAGGGATTTATTCTGGATGAAGGAAGGGGAACTTTTCTAGAGAGAGGCTGACGAGTTTCATCATTCCTGTAATTCAAATGCATAAAATTAATGCCGTTAGAGATATAAGAAAACAGGAAAATGACCTGATAGTTTTATCTCTAAATATTTCACTTTGTGATCTTTAAGATGCCCATGGTAAAAAAACATCCATATAGTAAATTTCAGTTAGTCAGCAATTTAGGTAGAATCCCCGCATATCACATTATTAGATTGTTAATGGAAAGAACAAGATGTGCAATCTCACAAAAACAGGCTTACTAGTTGTGCAAATGTATCCTCATAACTCCTAAGTTCAGTGACAAACAGCACAGCGCTGGAAAGAGGATGTCAGAACTCACAATAAGGCATCTTCCATGTTGTAATCAGTAGATGCATCGATATCACCAACTCCCCGACCTTCAGAGGGAGCAATGCTTGTTCCATTGGTCATGGGGATTGTGCCCTTATCCTGCTTCATTTTCCAGCCATCAACTCTTTCTTTCCAGGCGACATTTCCAATGCTACCAGAGAATTCCCTTGACGGGTTTGCTGGCAAGAACCAAGAAACAGTAATTACATCCTTGTGTCTCAAGGAGGTGCACATAACGGAAAGTAATACCAAGCAAGAAATAAACATACGTGAGTGATTCACATAAGGAAATGGAGCACGTTTGCCAATGTTTCCAGTAGGAGACATCATATGATGATCAGGAGAAGCTCCAGGGATTTCTCCCGAGATCTGCAAAATCCAATTCAAGGTTAAGCATTTGAGCATACAGGGACAAACTTTTAGCATGATCTGTAACACCAACCTGGCTATTAGTGACTGAAGGGATGTATCCCCGAGGGATCTCACCACTGTCATACTTGGTGAGCCCAATCTCACCACTATCATATTTGGGGCGGCCAACATCACCACCCCCAGCATTCATGCGCCAACTGTGCATCCTATCAGCAATTTTCTGCTTCTGGTCACCACTACCAGATGCAGGGTAGTTGTAATCGCTAACATCATCAGTATCAGTATCCTCAGCTTCCTCCCCACGGATTGCTGGGCTACCTGAATAATTTATACAAAGTTCAGCAAAGCATTGGAAAAACATTTGAATTATCTGTGCTGTCCATGACCACATGACAGCAACTGCAGATTGTGACATCATTTACAAAACAACACTTCAACACAGCTCACACCAAAAATCTAACTTTGTCTTGAATTTCCAAACATCAACAAAGCATTCGACCTTGTATGCCCTTCCAGACAAGAAAGCTACAAGATCCAGCTAAAACAATCCTCGTTTTTACTGTTCTTAACTAAAGGTCCAAACTTTCTCAGGTGTTCTCAATCACTAGAGTTGCCGGCAGCGAGATCAGCGGAAATGGAGAGGAGGGCGAAGAGGCTTATTACCCTTGTGGCGCTTGTACTTGGTCTTGCACTGCGGGCACGCCTGGGTGCCGTCCTTGCGCTCGTACTCGTAGCAGGGGCGACACACCGGGAAGCCGCAGACGTCGCAGGCGGCGAAGACGTCGCCCTCCGCCGTGGTACCCACGCCGTCGCCGCAGATCTGGCACACCTGCCCGCCCCCGTGCCTCCCCGACTTCTGCAATAGAGACCAGCAAAACCAAATCAAAATCTGGACTTTCCTCCACAAGATCCACACAATCCGGCCACGGAATGAAGCCGAACCCAGAGACATTTCAGGGAGCCCCGCATCGCGCTGCCACTCACCACGGCGTCGGCGTCGGCGTCCATGGCGCACGCCGCAACCCGCTCAGCTCACCGGCAACAAACCGAAGCTCCGCTCCGCCTAGATCCGAGCACGGATCAGCACCGCCGCATCCCGCGCTGCAAGAAGACCGACACATCCACAGCCAGATCAAGAACCGAGAACACATCACCGAGAATAAAAACCAAGAAACACACCCCAGCGGAGTGCCACCGGCGCCGAGCGGAGCATTACCTGGAATCCTCCCCGGGAAGGCTTCCACGGACGCGGAATTCGTTAGTGGAGGGCGAGGCAGTGGAGGTGGCAGCGGTACTACTACTAGTAGTAGTGGGGGATGGGAGAGCCGCGCTTAACTATGGTGGCAAGGGGAGGGGAGAGAAAAGGACGGGGCAACAATGGAGGACGCAAACGTGAGTTGGTTTGGCTGTCGCTTTCTACGCGAGATTAGCGACTAAACAAATCTCGCGGCGATCACAGTAACCGAGAATTTAATCGGATTAACCCGCGAGCGTTTGATGACGGGGTGGATTTCCAGGTTAATTTAATCCAGGGGAGGGGGTTGGGGGTCGGGAGTGAGGCGGGAGGTAGACGAAAGGTGAGCTGGAGGCGCGTGGGGCCCACGTGTCAGTGGGCGTTGGCGGTCGGCCACCGACAGAAAAATAACCATGGTGGCACCGATCGCGGCTACGGCGACGAAATTGCTAGGTGTACACTGAAACATTTCTGAGACAATTCCGATTGGCTCCTGTAGTAGCATGTTTCGATACTGAGTAACAGTATGCATTTTGTGATTTAATAAAATAATATAGTATTTTATATAATGTTTTTATTTAAAATGCATACTAATATTTTTAAATATAATATATACAAATAAGTTAATATCTTAAATACATCGTAAGGCTTGAATGTAATATATTTTCTTCTTCGTTTTAGAATGTCGTCCGTTTTAGAATGTAATAGATTTTATGGATCAAAATTTGTTTTGAATATAATAATATAATATTTATAAAAGGTAGCTTTTTTAAAGTACTTAATATTTAACTAACCACTTTCGGATCCACACTTACCTACTCTAAGAAAGGTAGTATAATCTTTTTACTCATATGTGTAAGTCTAAAACTTACTATATTAACCGATGAAATAATGTAATGTTTAGTTTAAGTAATACATGATACATACCTAAAATAAATTTTAACATATAATTTTTATCGGCAAGAATGAAATTGGTTGATATGATAGTGGATTTAACTGAAATGACAAAACCAAAACAGTACATATCAGTTATTCCCCCGGCAGGTACCAAAATAGAAATAGATAGAACTGACTACTTGGTACGTAGGTACATAGTTCGTTCGAAAATGTGGTTGTCTGTTAACGTGAGCTCGTCGGCTCAAGTTCACCCATAACTCCAATTTGTCCACTCTTCAACTCAATTAGACAAGCATGCACACAAAAGAAGAGCTAAATGTATTATGTAATTTAATTGTTTCCATCGTCTCCTTGTAATCGCATTCGTCCTCTCTCTCTCTCTCTCTCTCTCTCTCTCTCTCTCTCTCTCTCTCTCTCTAAACCATCGAATATCGATTAAGGTTGGAAGCAACTTGCCACAATTAGGGCTTGAGCCTCACATGCATGTAGCTCTATACTTCTATTTTTTATACTCCGAGGAGAGATTCTAAGACTGAAGAAGCTTCAATTTTTTTATATTCTTCGCTTTTTATCTCTCGATTTTTGGCTATTATTCTTTTTGTCTAGGATTTTCATTTTTTACTGTCCATATTTTTCTACTACTTTTCCTTTTTTTTCTTAGTTTTTTTGTCAATTAGGGGGGCATGCAACTAAGTTATTGGGCTCACTGAAAGATCACGTCGTAACATGCCTGACTATCTGGCTACTTCAAATATGATTTTCAATGACAAGCACAAGCTAGCCATATTTCGATTAATCCTCTATATATGCTCATCCAAATACTGAGTGACACAACGGTAAACAGCACATTTTCACATTCGAACAATATTACTCCTATATAAATACATATTTATATAGACAGTTATTTAAGATGTATTTTTAGAGACGGTTGTTTAAGATGCCCGTTGTGAAAATCCTTTCCTGCAAACGATATGCTAAGATTTCTACGTATGTTTTCTTTTCAACCAACTGTACAGTGAAATATGAACACGTCTGTAAGAATCGTTTTTAGTAGTGGTAAACCATAAATTAAGTTTGCTCTACTGTACGACTCATAGAACAATATGAGTTCATTAGGGTTTTTATGTGCAATCTTGAGGTCCCTACGCCTATTTCGCTGGATTAAATTTTGTTATTGTATCGTCAAATTCTTGAAAAAAGTGAGCATCCAGTAAGCCGACACAACTGTTTCGAGTTGAGGCTAGCAGCAGCAGAAGCCCATGACCGACACAACAGTGAGACGGGCCGACCAGAGAAGCAGTGTTCGACACTACGGTTTCGGCCGATCTGTTTAGCTGGTAATTAGCGCATGATTAATTCAATATTAACTATCATAAAACTAAAAAGGGATTTAAAAAGTTTTTACAAAAATTATACCCATTCCGTCCAATAAGTTTATAGTTCGGAATTTATCCAAAATATAATAGCCTACTACTTATAAAAAAAATTTATACTATTCTAGACTTGATTACTTATTACTTTACTCGGCCACTCTTAGACTTACACTCACCCATCCAAACATGATAATATAGTCTTCTTACTTTTCTTCTTAATACATATATATAATTATAAAACTTGTTATATTTTAAAATGGATAGAATACTGTTTAGCCATGATAATCTAATGCTCCCTTTGATATATATTATAGTTTTTCTTACTTTTTTATATGTTAAATTTTCTTTAACTTCAGCTAATTTTTTAAAGAATATATATTAACAACTATAAAGTCAAATTAGTTTCATTAAAATTGTTATAATATATATAAATTGTTTTAAACTTAATTAAAATTAGATAAATTTAACTTAAAAATTAAAAACTATAATATAAAACGAGCAGGGACTATAGCTAAAAATAACGGGATGTCTGCCTTTGTTTTTGTTTTTTGTGTTAGGTGTGGATCTCCTTTCGATGCCACCGACAGCCCTGTTGTCGGCCTCCCCAGGGGCATTTCGGTAATTCCGGAAAAACCGTCACGTGTTTCCTTGCACCTCTGAACCTTTCTGCTTCGGTAACAGTCCAGTAGTACAAGGGCTGTGTCTGTCTCTTTTCCGGTTGACTTCTGATTTTACAATCTCTTTTATATTATTTTTGTTTTAAAATATAGTATTTTTAAGTTTAAAATTTAACCCAGTACTTCTAAAAGTTTATTTGTATCTCTAAAATACTCATAAACTTTATTACTTATTATGAAGCATTCACAAGCCTACACATACTTACCCTAAGAAAAATGCTACAGTTTTTTATAAATATTTTTAATATATGTGTCCATGCCTAAACATTGAAGTATTTTGGAAGGAGTAGGATCCAAGCTTATGTCTAGTATGGATCCATAAACCTATAGGTTTCTTCATCTAAAGTAAATAGTCTTAGCACCAGCCTTTTTATATAAAAGTATATTAATGATTAAGATAAATATTTATTTATTTTTTAATAGATAATACTTAATTAATTAATCATGTTTTAGGGTTTAGAATTTATGGTTTAATTATTAAAAATCCTGGCTTATCATGACATATTTTTCAAACTTTTAAAAAGTACAATTAAAAATATGTCTAAAAATTTATTAAGAATTAAGATATTTATTTATTTATTTTTAATTGTTGATACTTAATTAATCATGTACTAACAGTAATGACCCATCATATTATCGGAAGGACATGCAGATACACACCGTTCGCGCACAGCCACGGATCACAAAATCGATCAGCTACCGCGCGGTAGCCGAAGATTAGCTGGTGACCGGTTGAATCAAATCGACTGGTTTTGATTCAAATTTTCAATTTTAAATTGAAAAAAAAATCATATAAATAGTAGGTGAATTAAGATGATTTATGGTGAAATTAGTTTTCAAAAATATTAAAATATCACAAAGTTATAAATCGAACAAGATAAACAAAAATACAAAATATAAAATAATTCACTTTTTAATCTTCTTCAAGTGTTGCTGCTCGATTCTCACTCCAGTTGTATATGAATGCTACTAGGCAACTTTGTAAAAATTCTTTGCATGTAAACGTTTCTTGTTCCCGTGAAGATGTTGATTTCACTTCTTGATATATGATTGCTTCCGGAAAACCTTGAGAAGAATCTTTGCATGTAAACTTTTTTCTTCACGCGAAGATGTGGAGTATAAAATAAACACGTACTCTTGTTTCATGGTTTACAACTAATATTTACGGAGAAATACAGCGCCACTTATAATATTTGTAATTTATATGTGAAGTTGTGAACTTATAAAATTTGTGCAATTTAATTATAAGTGGCTTATATTTACAGAGAAATATAAGCCACTTATAATTAGTGGAGCCATCAATGATAAATTAAAAATGATTAAATTGTCAATTAGCCATGTTGTATTTGTAATTTGTATATAAAATTGTGAACTTATAAAATTTGTGCTATTATAAGTTTTTAATTTATCTTAGAAAATAATTTTCTATAGTTTTATAATTTCAAAATTTTGCTGAAAAATTAATTGGTCGGTTACCGAGCCTAGTACCGTGCCTGTACCATAGTTACCGAGCCTTGTATTATGGTTACTATTTTCATAAACCGATTTGAATTTAAAATTTACTCAAATTAAGCTGTTACCGTTCAGTTACCGTGATAAGCTAGATGGTTAGATGGTAACAGCCCGCATTGTGAACCCTGCGCACAGCATCTCTCTGGCATGAACTGAAGATACAGATGGCGCGATGAATCCATGAAGCTCACGAAGTTTATGCAAGAAGCACATGTGCATTACGACAATTTCGATACCTAATTGACAAATCAGAAATAATGGAGCGATAACTAGTGTAATGACATTTGATTCGCTTATAAACTGTTACATGCTACAGTAAAAGGTAAGTGGTCAAAGACGTGTCAGTTCTCTGGTATATTGGTATCCTTGCATTGATTTAAGCAAATAAAAAAGTCCTAAGATTTATAGGCTAAACCATTCTTAATCCATCTTAGAATAGAACAATGCCTTTGCAATGCCATGCCATACCTAGCAAGCTAGTTGATGTGCATGCTTCAACAGTGTGGCAACTTCCAAGTGCAAATTACTGATTGATTAATACAGTATTGCAATATGACCAATAGGAACAGCTCAGCACCTACACCTGACTCATCATGTGCATAATTGACTTGCCTGTTTGTTCTCCTATCAAAAAAAAATCTCAATCAAAAAATGCAACTAATTAATTAGTCAGAGGAAGGCTGCTTTCCTAACCACCTCATGTGAGTATGTGACTGAAATTGTTCTTCAGCAGATTCCATGTCCTGGCATTGTCACGAGTAGGCCGTTCTAAACAACTTATTTGTGGATTATCAGCTTGAATTACGACGAGTCACGCATTTCAGATTCTTGAATTGTGAAATTTCAAAAAAAATACTTTTTATATAAAAATTGTCAATTTTTTTTGTTATAGAGCTGTTTATCAACTTTTTTAAAATCAAATTTGCTTTTAAACACATTTATCGTCTACTCTCTAAATTGGAGGACTTTGCATTGTGATGAGCAGAGAGGAGATGGATATATAGTGACCAACTTACCATAATACCATCAATATACTTTAAAATAAAATGTGTATCTGGAATTAAACAATGCAAATTGTTTTCTTCCATATGCTTTATTATTGGTTCACATCATTCTGCCATGCCATGAGTATGAATAAAGCCTAGTGGAGACATTGTGTTGTTCATTTTTCTCTGGGCACTAAGAAAGAAAACCAACAATGTTTGAGCAACCTGAACCCTAACTTCTTGTACAGTAGTTAGTCAGTTACTATAGTATATAGAACTTAATTAGTCAGGATCAGCATCCTTACAGATTTGTACTGTTTTTTTCTTCCAGATTATTCTCAAGATAAGATTAGCATATTATAATCATAGAGACATGCACAAGGTGGCAATGGAATCAGAAAGGCATTTAACATGCAAGAATTGTGCAGAGTTTAAAGCACAAATCACGAATGGTGAAATTTGAACTACTTACCCCTTCCAAATTCCAACGCTTAAAGATTCGAAAATGCTTCGTTTAGTGCGTCCTAAAAAATACAAAAAATCAGATGGTGTTTTAACACTCATTGAAAAATATTTCATCATTTTGTTAAAAAAATATTTTAAACAGATGCAATATTCGGTGATTTTGTTTGCAATACCGAGAAACAACGATTATATGCAATACCCTTGTTGTTATGTTTCAGTAGTTAAAACTCAATTTTTTATATGTAGAAATCAATATTTTAACTTAGATTTAGTTGTGTTTCACTTTATTTATTTTATTAAAATATTTTTTATCAAGTAATGAAATATTGTTCACTGAGCGTTGAAACACTATCTATTTTTTTTTAATTTTAGGATATTCGGATTATAGTCTTTTCCTTAAAGATTTGTACAACTCTCATTGAAAGACGCACAGAAGCACTTCTCATAAATAGAATTATAATTTCCTTACCCTAATGCCAAATTGGTGTATGTAATCAATCTGATTTGCACAAAAAAAATTACAGAGTAGCACAACATTAGTGTGCTAGCTCTAGATAGATCGATGTGAGCCTGATGCCAGTGTCCGGTAGATCTACGACGTTCTTTCCCAATCGGACGGCCACGAAGAAAATAGAAAAATGTTCATCACAGAAAATATCAAAATATAAAGAAGCAATGAAGTACGAGTATTTTTATGAAGACGTTATATATGCAATTCCCTCAGTTTAGAGGTAGAATGTCAATGTCAATGTCAACGTGAAGGTGATGCCTCACCTTGTAGATTCCGACTCATCAATATGAAAAGACACCATTGATCCATTATTTTTGCCACTAATTAAAATGGAAGATTTGATGAGTTGCCATAAAAATTCGATTATTTACAACTTTAGTACATAATTATAGATTTAGATAATCTCAAGTGTTATTTACACAAATGTTAAATAATCAAGAATCAAGTAGCCAAAACTTAATGAAAAATCATCAAAATCTCGTTGTTAAAACAGGGCAAATAATTAAACGATCATCACGTATCAGTAATTGTATTGGTACCATCTCTATATATAGGAAAATACACAAATGAACCGGAGTGCATCTGTACCGTCGAGGCGCCCTAAGATGCGTGCCCTATTTTTTCCCGTTGTATCTTTTCTTTACGCCATAAAGAAATTTGATGGAGCCACGATGCAGTAGTCAGGATTCGCTTCTACGACTCTTTTATGAATTTAACAAAAAAATTATGTGAATTAATCAATTCTCTTTAACAGAATTCTTATATGAATTAATCAATTCTCTAATCCTCGAAAATTGCTCTAATCTAAACAATGCCTTCTTCGGTTGCTATCGGTCAACATGGAAAAAAATAGCCGGTGGACATTACTCACTTCAGTCAAGAAACTGAAATAAACAGACAAATTATTATAATACTAGATTATAGTAATCTAATAAATTAGTTTTTTATAAGATAGATTACTATAATTTTAAGTTGAAACGAACAATTCTTAGTTGCTCAAATCTTTGATCTGTTCAGACTTCAGGAGCGTTCTGATTTTTGATTTTTGTTCGTGTGAGGTCTCTGATTACTGAAATGCTCACCTTCTAGTTTAATTTATGAGTTAAACCGGTGCATGTATATCGTTTTTTCCCCTTCGGTTTGTATTCAATCTGGTGGTTTTTTCGAAGATGCAAACGTGTACTCCCTCATTTCCATATTAAGTCATTTAAATTTGTTATAATTAAAACTCTCTAATTTTGATAAATTTTATAGAAAAACACATTAACAACTACAATATCAAATTACTTTAATTAAATATGCCATAAAAATAGTTTAATAGTATATTTATTTGATATTCTAAATATTGATATTTTTTTAAACTTCGTCAAAGTTAAATAAGTTCGACCTTAAAAAAATCAAATAACTTATAATATGAAATACATAAAATATATGTTCATTAATATATATATTTATGCTAGGCCCGAGAAAAGCCCAACCCAAGCCTGACAGTGCTGAAAAAAAATCAGAATCAGACCTCAGGCTCGGGCTTGTTTGTGTTTTTTAAAATTTCTAGCTTTGCGGGCCATAATCCTATGTCTGAGCTGGGCCTAGTACACTTAATGATGAGCACCGCAATCGTGGTGTATTTGTTCATCCGATCTTTTAATAAGATATGATAAGTATGATTTGATAAAAATGATGTTGATGATTTGACTATAATTATATAAGACATTATGTTGTTTTTTAGCGATTGATACACCCACTCTTATAAGATGTTGATCTTGTCAATGTAGATTAACCCTATTTATGTAAGCGGTTGAAAAATAAGTAAGAACAAGATATAGAAGCAACTGAAATTATTAAAAACACACAAATAATATAGGACTACGGACGTGAGGACCTCGTATATAAAAACCACTGATTACAAATCATGTTACAAATCCTATTACCTAATTTGAATTGGACTAACAAAGGTAACATTGATTGTTTCGACAATTTCAAATGACTCGGACCTAATTTTGGCATAGGACTAAAACTATTAGAAAGTAGACATTCTAAGTTTTCTATGAAGTCAAGACTATTTAAATCGGAGTTGGTATGCCATAGTTATGTAAAATTTTAAGATCAAGCGCGTACATATTACAATGTAGAAAAATAAAAATGTAATTCCGTGATGCATACCAAAATAACAAAGAAATTTTTATGTAGAGAAAAAGCATTTTCTAGGTGAACTGATCATTGAGGTATATAGACAATGAAATTAAAATCTACGTTAAACTTATGTAAAATTTTGCTAAAGTTAGAGTTTTGTAACTTGTACAAGTTTAGACCCAGCTTACGAGACTCAAATAAAAACATTTTGACGTTTGACTAGCAAACTGGTCTCTTGTTTAAAATGTTTGAGTTTATAGGAAAAATACTTTAACGATCTCCTCGCAACCTTTTGCACTCAGCTAAAAGCATCATCGTTTGTGACCGGGGTTATCAAGAGCGTGAAATCTAGTAACCACGGCTATAAACTATTCGTCGGACGGTACTTAGTGATAATCAGTTCCGTTATTACTAAACTAAATCCAGTAAACTATAAGTTGACACTATAGTGATGATTTAGATATGTTTTCATATAACAGGAAACAATTAATCAGTGGATATTTTTTCACATTAAATATGATTATATTGTAATTATATTTAATGAGTTTGTATAAATGTAAAGATATATAAGTCTAAAATAACCTATTAATCATAAAAAACATTAACAATTAGTGTTTAATAAAACTAAATCTATAAAGTTAAGGAATAAGTCTACATAATCCCTCACGTATTGTTGATTGGTTACTTAACCCCTAACCTAATAAACCATGTGTTTAACCCCCTAACCTTTTAAATACCGTTTACCTAATCCCCTAAGGTAGGTTTGCAAAGTAGTTTTATTTTGCTAACACGTCACGTTAGACAAGATTGTCACGTTATTCACACGTGCCTACATAAAAAATTAACAGCCATGTCTCCATAAAAAACTAACAGCCATGCCTCCTAAACTTCACGTTCACTCCATCAGTGCCTCGTTCACTCCAGCGTCTTCTCCTCCTCTCTCCCTCCCCCTCTCTTCGGCTAGGCAAACGGCGAGTTGATGATAAGAAGTGGACCATTTGATTGCAGTCTGAGTTGAAGGTGAATCTCCAAAACTTGTAGTTGTGTAGTTTTTTCCCAGCCATGTTGTGTTAAAGAACAAGAAAAGTGAAAACTGGAGCTCCAAAAGTTGTCTAAAAAATAAGTAATGGCAGGATGATGCAGAAATTATTCCAGGCACTGTATTTACAGGACAGAAAAAACTAATCAATAGTAGCATTCTTTTCAGATCTAGTGCTAAATTCACCAAAAATAACAGCAGCAACGCGTTAGGCACCAACCAGCTACCTCACACTAACCAGTATAATTTTTTTTCTATTTCTTCAGAAAGATGGAGGATTCAGCAGTGGCGTTAGCATCAAGGAGATGAGGATAAGGAGACAAGGAAGAACAAGAAAAAAATAATCTTGTCCAACGTGACACGCTAACAGGATAAAACTACTTCGTAAAACCATCGTAGAGGGTTAAGTAAACGACACTTAAAAAATTAGGAGGTTAAATATCTAGTTTATTAGATCGGTGGGTTAAGTAATCAATCAGTAATACGGGAGCAGTTATGTGACTTTATTTCTAAAGTTAATAAAAAATAGAAAGAAGGAGAACTACGGCAACGTTGCTGTTGTAGGTGTTATTTCGAGGGTGACGTGTCCCGCGGCATGCCGGTCGACTCATCACCATTTCCTCTCCGATCCCAATCCCCCTTCGCCTCCTCTCCCAGATATTCTTCCCCTCTGCGGCCGGCGCGCCCACTCATGGCTACGTACCTCATGCTGGGCTCGGACAAGCACCGGCCGGAGCCGTCGGCTCCCCAC
>KE372122.1:994043-1004582 GCA_000418225.1 Zizania latifolia | reverse complement strand
AAAAATATGAATATGATTTTTTCGGATAATTTAGTTTATTATTTTATGCACTTGTAGTTTAAATTTGACCTATTTCAATTTAAATCCTAGAAATTCAATTAATGAATTAAAAATAGCTAACTGACCTAGAAAATACCAAATTTTTACATGGGATAAGATACGTTGTATTTTAATTGTAGAAAAAGTTTTAAGTTCAAACGAAGATTTTATCATCGATTTGCTTTCAAACCAACCCATTCATTCTTTAAATCCTATTTCGTCCTCGGTGAATCTTCAGTTTCTGAACATCGTACGTGACAACTTTCTTCAAATATTTTTAATTTTTTTCACAGCATCTACGTATCATACCATAACATCATGATATGTCTCGTATATTTTAGACTTCATGTGATTTTTTTTAGAATTATTAAAAACCATTAAACTCCACGTTGCCGATCGAGTGTCGTAACCTAGTTTTTTCAAAATTTATTTCAATTTAGTGGATAAAAACTAAAAATAAAAATAGACTCAAAAACATGAATATGATTTTTCTATAAATTTTGGTTTATTATTTTAAGCACTTGCAGTTCAAATTTCACCTGTTGATATCGATTTTTTTCATTTTTTTGTCAAGTGTCAAACTTCGCCGAGTGTATTTTTTTGCTGTTCGCTGAGTGCCAAAAGTTTACCAAGTGTATTTAGCCGGCACTCGACGAACATCCCTCTTTTCCAAGTGCTCGAGAGAATACACTCGATAAACTCTCGGGCACTCGGTGAACCTGCTATTTCATGTAGTGATACTTGCCGGGACGACCAAACAGTAGTAGCGCGTAGTGTACGTGTAAGAAAAAGCCCATTCATGATACATGCATTCGTGTGGTTAACTTATACCGTTATACGTTGTTCATCTTCAATTATTCTTTTTTGTTTCAACAAGAAACAGGTATGAGTCTATATATATATGTTTGGTCACGATTCTAATTTTTCTCTCACTGGGAAATAGTCCATATAATTAATGATGTATTAATGCATGACATTTTTAACATTAAAAATTATTATATATTAATGATTAAAGGTAGTTGCTGAGGGTGACACGAAACGAAGAGTGCCCAGCGCCGGCAACTAGCGGTCACTTGGAGCAAGGAGTGGCCAAGATAGATCCGGGCAGCTGGCTGGGGACTAGCATTGCTGGAATTAATGGGCTATGACTACGTTTTATTTCAGAAATTCTAAATAAATCTTAAAAGCTCACTCATGTCAGAGGATGGTAAAAATCTTTAGTCCTATATTACTAGTGTAGGTGAAGGATGACTAACTTATATAGTGGGATTATATCCATCCCACTAAGCTATGTGCATAGGGGAGAGAAAGGGAGCTCTACACGTGCTCGCTCGACTCGTCGGGCCGGGCTGAGACTTCACGGGCGCGCGGCACCTACGTGAATGGTCGCTGAAATCTGACTCCGCCCCTTGATGGGACGCGGCCTCTTTTTGTCATTCTAATTTTTGATAACTTGATCCATATTCAGGATATGAAAACCAACACGGTTTAGATCGTGATCATGATGCGAGATCGTGCCGTCCTCATCTAAATACCCGTATAACCGCCCGCTACTAGATTATATTGGAATAGATCAACCTACACTAGGTTTTGTCTCTCCTCTCTATTGTGTCGCCGCCGTAACTTACTCCATCCCGCCTGCTCGCGTGCACCAGCGAAAGGGAGAGCAGGTATTCAGAACCTGTCGCCCTTGTGATCCTGCATCGGGAGAGGGCGGATAAGGTTTTTGGAAAGCGCTCCACGCGACTGCTCACGTCCATCATCACAGTGCGCCTTTCGGCTACATCGACCGTCGGTCGTCGTCGGGTACTGTGATCCGACACCAACAGAAGCAACTCTGCATCGGCCACGGCTTATTCTTCGGCTACCGTACAGTATGTGCGCTGCTTTTCTGTATGGTTTTTAATCTAGTTTTGCGAAATCATGATTGCCATGTTCCTATTTACTAGTATGCTAGATCTGTTCATGCTAGTTCTTGCGGATGTCATGATTTATTTAATCTAGAAATTAATACTGTAATTGCCTAATTATCCAACAATCCAAAAACCTTATGTTAGGCAATCTGTAATTTTTTCAATGGCTGGTTTTGCCGATGCACTAAGGCTAGAAAAATTTTCTGGTGTACATTTTAAGAGATGGCAAGCAAATGTCCGTCTATGGCTTACTGCTATGAATGTATGGAAAACGAGACTTGACAAACCTGAAGGCGAACTTTCTTCTGATGAGCAGAAAAAATTCGTAGAGGCCAATAATCTCTTCGTGGGATGCATTCTAGATGTGCTCTCTAACCGTCTGTGTGATGTTTACATCACTAGGCTATGCTTAGAGAAGCATTGCGTATAGATTTTTGGTAGTAAAATCTGAGATGTTTGATATGTATGTTGATATTATTTTAGAATTTCATGATTCAACATTTTTTGATAATATATTTCCTATGAAAGATGTACATAACACTGCTAGATTTTCTGTTGAGATAATTCCTAAACCTAATATACCTGCTAATTTTGAGTCTTCTGAATAACATGATCAGTTTGAGAAAATCCTTGAGGAGGATGACATTGAAGCTCCAAGAAGGAGTAAGAGACAAAGGGTTACAAAATCCTTTGGTGACGATTTCACTGTGTAACTTGTGGATGACACTCCTACTACCATTGCTGAGGCATATGCAACTCCGGATACAGATGATTGGAAAAAACTTGTCCATAATGAGATGGACTCGATTCTATCCAATAGTACATGAGAGCTTACTGAACGACTCTATGGTTGCAAACCTGTGGGTTCTAAGTGGGTGTTCAGGAAGAAGCTTAGGTCTAATGATACTATTGAGAAGTACAAGGCTCGACTTGTGGCTAAAGGTTACACACAAAAAGAAGGCGAAGACTTTTTCGATACTTATTCACCTATCGCTAGACTGACCACTATCAGAGCATTAATTTCCTTGGCTGTCTCATATGGTCTTATCATTTATCAGATGGACGTAAAGATAGTTTTCCTGAATGAAGAGTTAGATGACGAGATCTATATGGATCAGCCTGATAGGTTTGTAGTGAATGGTCAAGAAAGTAAAGTGTGTAAATTATTGAAGTCTTTATATGGTCTGAAACAAGCACCTAAGCAGTGGTATGATAAGTTCGATAGAACTCTAACTTCTGTGGGCTTTATCATAAACGAGGCCAATAGATGTGTGTACTATCGACAATGTGGGGACGAAGGAGTTGCACTATGTTTGTATGTCGATGACATACTGATCTTTGGCACAAATATTGATGTGATCAATGATGTCAAGTCTTTTCTATCAAAGAACTTTGATATGAAAGATTTAGGAGAAGCTGATGTTATTCTCAATATCAAATTGATTAAGGGCAAGAATGGGATTACACTTTTGTAATCCCATTATGTGGAGAAGGTCTTGAGCTATTTGGACTATAAAGACAGTAAGACTTCTCCAACACCTTATGATCCCAGTGTGATACTTCGAAAGAAAGAGAAAATTATCAAAGATCAACTAAGATACTCTCAGATAATCGGTTCACTCATGTACTTAGCTAGCGCAACGAGACCCGATATATCTTTTGCCATGAGCAAATTGAGCAAGTTCATGTCCAACCCAGGTAGTGATCATTGGCATAAACTTTAAAGGGTTATACGCTACTTGGTAGGTACTATAAGTTATGTGATTCACTATTCTAAGTACCCCGCTGTGCTTGAGGGATATAGTGATTCGAACAGGATATCTGATAATGATAAGATTTATGCCATGACTGGGTATGTTTTTACCTTTGGAGGTGGTATAATATCATGAATGTCTTGCAAACAGACCATTTTGACGAGGTCAACTATGAAAGCAGAACTCACTGCTTTAGACACAGCAACTACAGAGGCAAAGTGGCTGCGTGAGCTATTGATGGACTTGCCTGTAGTTGAAAAACCAATGCCAGCTATTCTTATTAACTATGACAATCAAACTATGATAGTCAAGGTGAACAGTGCTAAGGGTAATACGAAGTCATCAAGACACGTTAAAAGACGATTGAAGTCTGTCAGGAAGTTGAGAAACTCTGGAGTAATAAGTGTGACTTGTATTAAAACAGACAAAACCCTGGTAGATCCCTTTACAAAAGGGCTATCACTGAATGCGATAGAAAATGCATCGAGGGAGATGAGTATGAGACCCATATGAGTTGCCATAGTGGTAACCTAACCTATGTGATCGAAGATCCTATGAATTAGGATATGGAAAAAACAAGCTATTGATTAACTAAAGAGAATAATTCCTAACCCTCTCTAAGTAAAGATACAATACTCTTAGATACTGTAAGACATGTTAGCTTTATGCCTTAATGTATTCTGTTGACTTTAATTAGCAAAGATGCTATCCTACAGAGCATTCTTGAAAGAATACACCCATATGAGCCTGACTGTTAAACGTCGTAGTCTATGAGACTTGGGTGATCTCTAATAAGCTCATTAAAAGACCAAAGAGTATGACGCATATGCTCCACCCGCGGAGTAGGCTACTATCAGCCAAGTACTGGTTATGACTTTGAGTGAAACTTGTTTGCACAAAACTTGTAATTTAAGACATAGTCCATTGTTTAAGTTGTGGATGAGTGTAGCCTAAAGCTCTAGGCGAGAGTTCAACTTAACAGTCCTCGCTGAAATGCTAGTATATCAAACAGCACTGAGAAATAGGCAAATCTCTAAATGTGCATTTGAGATCTGGTGGGGGATTGCTGAAATTAATGGGCTAGGCCCATGTTTTATTTCAGAAATTTTAAATAAATCTCAAAATCCCACTCATGCAAGAGGATGGTGAAAATTTTTAGTCCCATATTGCTAGTGTAGGTAGAGGATGACCAACTTATATAGTGGGGTTGTCTCCATTCTACTAAGCTATGTGTATGGAGAGAGAAAGGGAGCTCTACACGTATGCGCTTGCTCGCCTCGCCTCGTCGGGCCGGGCCGGGCTCGGGCACGGGCACAGGCACGGGCACGGGCTAGGGTTGTGGCTAGTGCTAGGGCTTCACGGGCGTGCGGCACCTGCGTGAATGGTCCGCCAAAATCCGGTTCCTCGCCTTGGGGGACGTGACCTCCTTTTGCCGTTCTAATTTTTGGTAAGTTGGCACATATTCGGGATATAGAAACCGACACGGTTTAGATCACGATCGTGACGCGAGATCGTACCATCCCTATATAAATACCCGTGTAACCGGCCGCTACCAAATTAGATCGGAACAGATCAACCTGTGCTAGGTTTTGTCTCCCCTCTCTGCTGTGTCGCCGCCGTAACCTACTCCATTTCGCTCGTCGACGTGCACCGGCGAACGGGAGAGCAGGTCTTCGGAACCTGTCGCCCTTGTGATCCTGCATCGAGAGAGGGCGAATAAGGTTTTTGGGAAGCGCTCCACGCGACTGCTCACGTCCGTCATCACGCGCGCCTTCCGGCTACATCGACCGTCGGTCGTCGTTGGGTACTGCGATCCGACACCAATAGGAGCAACTCTGCACCGGCCACGGCTTCTTCTTCGGCTACCGTACAGTACGTGCACTGCTTTTCTGTACGGTTCTTAATCATGTTTTGTGAAATCATGATTGCTTTGTTCCTGTTTACTAGTATGGTAGATCTGTTCATGCTAGTTTTTGTGGATGCCATGATTTATTTAATTTAGAAATTAATACTATAATTGCCTAATCCAACAAGCATATCTCTATTGTTAGCTTTGAAACTTTGTTAAGATTTTATTAAAATACTTTATAAAATTTTTTTAAAAAAATTAAGAATAGTTAAGTAAGACAGTCTTAGTCTTAGACATTACCAATTTCGATCAGCTGGCTTCCAGCTAAGTAGACAACAGCAGAAGTTTGTTGACCACACGACTGCATGGGCACGTTAATTACCAGGTTGCATTGAGAGAGCAAAACCGTGAAGTGGACGACCAGACGAACTAAAGGGATTTGGGACTTGAGAGGAATACAGCAACATAAAATATGAATGTCTCTATATGTGTGTCAATTCATCTAAAATCGATAGCTATTTTTCATCTATTCGAGTCTCATGGAAACCAAAATTAAAAACGGTCACAAATAAATATTTGCATGTGATGGTTCTAAAGAAAACTAGCACGTCATCGGTTTTTACTAAAAATCAACACATGAGAATCTTATATATATACCGTCTCTTCAAAAACCAGTACATATATAATAGGTATCAATTTTTAATAACAACCAGCACATACGAAATTTTTATATGTATCAGTTCTTAAAAAACAAACGTAACATAGCTAGCTACCAACAAATATAAGAATTTTATAGCGCTGGTAATTAAAAAATTCCATGGGCCGGGAACCAGGCCACCAGGGAACCGGTTGGCCAACAGGTCCGCCTTTGATTAAAGGTGACATGTACATAGTTTCTGACTGTATGTTAGGTACATATGTAAACTATGTGCAAACAAACGACTCTATTGTACGTAACACGTGTGCACATAGTTGTCAACGTAATCCTAATTGGTATACTCTCACTGCACTGCACCTCGGCGAAAAAGGAAACCGTGCAAACGAGGTGGTACACTGTATGTCTGTATAAATATAAATTAAGATCAGGGTGTACATATGTGTCGACAATTGATCGTCAGAAGTTAGTTTCATGTAAACTAGATATTCTTAATGTAAAAACGTTGATATATAATTAAATAAATCATGCACACGAAGATTTATACAGTTAATTTCTAACCTTTTGTCGGATAAAATTAAAGCCCTAATTCTTTCTGTGTTGTCCGTATTACACATGAATAACAAGATTACAATGAAAATAGAAAAGTCTCTTGAGACAGATATACTGGTCTTGTCCCTAGGCGTACCGTCGTCGTCGGATGATGCTGGCTTGCTTCGAGCTTATCGACGAGAGTCGAAGATTCACCTCACCATAAAACCTGTTATAAGTAGCGGTTAATTGGACGTTGAGAGCTCCAATGATTGTTGGAAGTGTTTGATACGTGTTCGATCACCTGTCCTAATCTCCTTAATTTAGGGCATGTAGAGATTACTTGGAGTGTAGAGAACGTACGTTATTGTCTCTTATATTTTCAGTAACGACAATACATTTAGTTCTTTTACTTAATTTAATTTCGTGTTTATTTACTGAACTCTTAGCGAATCAGGATCGAGTAGCTGAGTGCAAGATTCAGTTTTTTGGAAAGTGAATTCATCAGAACCATCGACAATCTGTGCAAAGACCGCCCGGTCCGCTCCTGGCGGCGGCTCGGGGCGGAAACCTCATCCTCCCAGCTGCCACCGCCCATCCTCATTCCTCTCCCTCGTCGCCGCCGGAGCACTTGGCCGGACCTCTCGTGCGACTACGAGGAAGGTGGCAGTGGGGCAACAGACCGTCTGCTTCGTCTAGGCGGCGGCTTGGGCAAAAGTCAAATCCTCTTAGCCGCCGCCGCCCATCCTCCTCCCTCCCCCTCACCGCTGTCGGAGCACACCGCTAGGCTTCTCGTGTGGCTGCGAGGAAGGCAGTGGCGGGATCCTATTCTTCCTCTTTCTCAGGCTGGGAGGCGTCTCAGGGCGCAGGGGGCCAAATCTGGCTGGTTCTGGTCGGCTCCTTTGGGGTGCCCGTGGAGAATCTCCGGCGGGTGTGCTGGTGCGCATAGGAAGCTCCGATGTGGGGCGAGTTGGCGTAGGTGGGGAGCTCTGGTGTGGGGATCTCTAGTTTCTGTCTCTGCTGTGTTGGTCTGTGGAGTCCGACGTTGGCGCCGTGCGCCTACTTGACGGTCTTCTTCTCGTTACCGAAGGGCTGCCGATCTTGGTGGCGTCTTCATTAGTATCCGCCAAGTATCAGCTTCAAGGTTATCGCGTAAGGGTCAATTCTGATTGGTTTCTGCACGTCATGGGATGGCACGCGAGGGACCTTCGGCGGTGGGCTCGTCTGGTTGTGATCGGAGGCGTTGGTCTGCCTTCCCATCACCCGCGTCGAACTCATGGTGGGCGCGGCCAGCTTTGTCTCAGCAGTGCATCGATCGCTCCCTTCTAGCTTCATCTCCTCCCTCCCCTTAGAGCTCCTCCTCTCCTATGGCTGCCCTCCTTCTTAGTCGTGGGGCGCTCCTCGGTTAAGGCGGAGGTTTGGCCTAGAAGAAGCTTTCCTTGCCTGCTGTTATTGTCATCGTGCAGGAGTGATGCTGGCGGAGGGGCGCTAGCTCAGTTGGGCAGCAGGGTTGCAAGGTCTTGTTTTCTCCCCGGAGTCTTTCGATGATAAGGCGCTTGCTTCCAAAGGTTGTTTTGGCTGTTTGGGACAGTTGGAGAGTGTCTTTAGGGTAGGGAGAAAAAGCTACAGGCAAAAGCCTAGCCTAATATTGGGCCAACATCGATGACGCTTTCGAGCGCTATGTTCCTCTCTTAAGGCTTTGTCGGGTAGCCGCCCTCTCCCTCCTTACGAGACACTTTAGTGAAAACCTTGTCTAAGACTCTTGGGTAGATGATGGCGGCGTTTTTTGCGTTGTGACCTCCCTGGAGGTGTCATCCTAAAGTTCTTGTTGCTCGTCTTTGCTGCTCTCCTTCAAGTTCTTCTTTCAGGTTGTGCTTGCTCTTAGTTGGTTGTGAACCTTGCTGAAGGTTTGTTTGTAGGATGTGATTTGAAGAGTGTTGATGTCTCTTCTGCTAGCGTTTGGTCGATTCCGTCTAGCGGCGACTGACTTGGTGTTAGTGTTGTCTTTGGATCGTGTGTTGGAATTGCTAGCCCATGTTAGAGTGTTCTTTTTGTTTTTTTCCTGATTACAATCTCTCAGGTTGTAATCTTGTAATTTTTTTAACTTTATTAATACAATCCTCGTTGTCTTGTTTGGGTTGCTAAAAAAATTGAATTCATGTTTCCATGGATACAACCGTGGAAAGATGAACATCTACCCACATGGAGGTAGTGAGGTCTGAACGCGTGTAGATAAATGATGGTGTCTTGGGTAAAAGCTAGCTTATTGTTTGGAAATTTTTGTGGTTTTTAATTTTATGAATACGTAGTTTTTTATCACATGGAAGATACACACCTCATATAAATGAGTATGTCATCTCGTAATTAATACACGCTTCAAACACGGAGGTGTGCAAGTTTTGCGAGAATTTCACGATAAACAATTTAATTCAGATAGTAAAGAAAGAACACAATCACTAAAAGATGCATAATTCCCTCTATATTAGTCATATTAGTTAGATCAACTTGACAGGTGATAAAATTTATCAATACATACGGTGCAAAAGAATTGGCTATTTTAGAAAAAGTACTAAATGAACTATATATTTTACAAATTAAAACTAGGGCATTCATATATAATATGATAACAAGGGTGCATCTTAAACCATTACAATCCAACCTTATACATTATGGCAAAATATGGGATGAGTCCTTAAGGATATATATAGCTAGTTTCAACATTGAAGCCTGCCTCCAAACAATAATAGATTGATTTCTCCCTAATTACTCCCTCACACAAATGCTCTTAATTCACACCTTAATTAAACAATGTGAGAAATTGCTATTAGTTTTAGGGACTCAATTATCTTAAGACCATCCCATGACGTAAATGTATTGGAGATGTCCTTAGTCCATAAACATTAGAGGTACGTATTTGCCACCATTGACTATTAATATTATGTATACACTACGGGAAATTGGCACTTTGTCGAGTGTCCGGGGTTTACCGAGTGTATTTTCTCGGACACTCGGCAAAGACAAATATTTGCCGAGTGTCATTAAAAAACATGGATTTACCGAGTACCAGAAAAGGCACTCGGCAAACATGTGGGCTTTGCTGAGTACCCGGCGTGGCATTTGGTGAAGCCGCCATCAGGACGCCCTCGGCCATTTGACCCTTTTTTATGCCGAGTGCCACGTCGGGCACTCGGCGAAGTCCACGTGACACTCGGCGAAGTCTACGTGGCACTCGACGAACCCTTATTCGTCAACAACGGGTTCGTTGCACTCGGCGAACCCTTCGCCGAGTGGATTTTGGCGAACGCTTGTTTTTCCTTAGTGATATATTAAGATTGTAATATAGCTAATTCTATTAGTAAATCTATAAATACCTCAAACTACACGATGTTGTAGAAACACGTCACATAAAAATGTACAAGTTGTTAAATAGATAAATGTTAAATATAATATAACAAGTAAGGTTGGATAGGCTACATATGCAACCAATGTCCCCATGCACGTAGTGCTAGCTAGCTTTATTACCCTAAAGTGAACTTGATAGCTAGCTTGGCTTTCAGGCATCTAATCGATCAAGATAAGCTCTATTATCCTAAAGTGAACTTGATAGCTAGCTTGGCTTTCAGGCATCTAATCGATCAAGATAAGATAAGGATCAAATGAACGTACGGACCAAATGTAATTGTTACTCGATCTCTCCCGTATTTTTTTTCTGACTTTTAACTTTATTATAAAACTATTTTATTTTTATTTTTTATGTATCATCGGTTTATAAATCAGCATCTCTTACCTACCTTTTAC
>KE372122.1:979409-990999 GCA_000418225.1 Zizania latifolia | reverse complement strand
CACTAGATTGTCTAGTGGCGATATTATGATCTTAAAGAGGAAGGAAGTGGCGCAAGCTCGAAGAGTCCCTAGGACCAATCCAAGGACCCAGGTAGACTATCTCCACCACACCTCTTGGGCAGGAAAGGAAAGGATCCAAGATCCAAGATCCAAGAATTTATGAGAGGGACGTATCAGACTACCGCTTTCATAGTGGTTTCAATAAGACTATTATCAAAGTGTGATGCTCTCAAAGAGGTCGCCCGTGGGTGAAATGAAGTGGATAAACTGGGCGAACATGAAGAAGAAGAATTCCCCAGTTTTCAATCAAGTTATCCGTGCCTGCCGAGCGAAGAACCTCTATGCTCTCATGGAGTTGTAGCAAAACTGGTGTGAGGAGGCGATATGCTAGTTCTACTCAACCCTCTTTCAAACAGTTGAGGACGATGAGCCCACATTTCACTGGATGATAGAGAGCAATGAGTATGAGGTGTCTATCTCAGACTTCGCCGCTATTCTTGGTCTTAGGAACGATGATCTCAACCATCATCGTCTGGATCAAGAACAAACTCTAAGAGCAGACCGCACTCCGTACCTATATCAGCAGGGCAACCATCATGTGGGCTCGACCAAGGGCCTCCTGTCAATCTTCGAGATCCTGAACAACATGTTCAGAAAGACCCTGTTGCCCAAAGTCGGAGATGCCACCTCGCTGCTATTCAATGCGAGAAATTTGCTGAGTGCTATGAGGGAGGATCGACCTCCGTTCAGCATGGCGCACTTCCTTTGGAACGAGATCTACATTTGTTCGATCTCGCCGGGGAGGAGCTGTGTGTACACTCCGTACATACAACAAGTGATCGACCGGGTCACCTGACTTCGGATGGTTCACGAGGTAGAGTATCGAGACTTCACCCCCCGAGTGCCCAAGACGCCAGTACCCTCAATAGCAGCAGCAGCTCCTCCAGCTGCGTCATTCCCTAGAGGCTCCAGGCGCGCTCCTCCTTCCAGTAGGGGCGACCGCCAGTCCAGCTCTTCATCATCATCTTCTTCTCCAATGAAGAAAATGATGTTGTTGGTGTTCAAGATGTGCCGCAACCTTACCGTGGCCGAACAGCAATGGAGGAAGGATGACAAGCAGAAGCACAAGGCAATAAATTTGCTTCTCCAGCAGTTAGGGCATCCTCCCATGGCGCTCTTGCCTGTTCCTAAGGAGGTCTTTGACCCTACATTCGGAGCCGACTGTACCGGTGACCCCTACTCCTACTTCTTCGGAGCAGAGGGCTCGGGATCCCGGCAGCAGACTCATCAGTCATCTTCTTCTAAGGAGGAGAATGGGAAGGATGATGGGGTTCAGGAGAGCGAGGACGACTCCGAGTGAGCCATCCCGCTATTTCTCTCTTTTTGGTGTCTTTGATGCCAAAGGGAATGAAATATGTCAAAGAAGTCGTCTAGTATCTTAGTTTAGCTTTCCGCTTTTGATTCGAAGTTGTAATCTATGTCATAGACTATTTGGCTTGTAATAGTGTTTTAATGCTTTATCTCTCTTGTATGACATGGATGTGAACAATATGGATGTTTTTTAATTTAATCTATAATTAAGTTCAGATTGCTCATATGCTCATATTGTGATTTCATTTTGCACTTATGTTGTATGACATGGTTATATTGTGATATTTTGAGATAAGTGATATGTGATGCCCTAAATGCGATGAAATGCCATATTTGTCATTGTTGTCATCATTTGAATTTCACTGTTGCATGCATTTAGGGGAGCTAAATTGTTAAAATTCCATCTCTAATGACATTTGAATTCTTTCTTTGATCATATTGCCATCAATCACCAAAAAGGAGGAGATTAAAAGTGCATCTTGATGTATCTAGGCCCCTAATTAATTTTGGTATATTAATGACAATGATGATCAAAAGCTATTAATCGCATTGATGAGATGTATGCAGAGAATTCACGAAAAATGGCGTTACAATTAAATCAAAATTGAAGAAAAGCTCCGTTTAGCCCAAAATAGTCTCAAAGGCGCAAAATGTTGAATTACATATAAATTTGAGTCTAGCATCGCCGTACTATAGAGAGGGATACGTTGAAAGTTATTCCAAAACTTTGTGCTCAAAGAAAACCTTTTTTGAAACCTTTTTGGATTGATTCAAACTCATTTCAGAATTTTCCAGTTTGATCGGAACTTCCGGCTCTACCCGGAACTTCCGAAAAAGTCGTTCTGTATCGATTTATTTTCTGGCCCGAAACTTCTGGCACTACCCGAAACATCCAAAAAAGTCATTCTGTATCGATTTATTTTCTGGCTCGGAACTTCTGACTCTGTCCGAAACTTCTGAAAAAGTCATTCTGTACGGAATTTATTTTAGCCCGGAACTTCCGGTTAAAACCTAGAACTTCCGAAAAAGCTGTTCTGTTTGATTTTATTTCTCAGTCTGGAACTTTTGGATTGATCCAAAACTTCCGGATGAACAGTTGCAAAATATCTTCAAACGACCACTTTTTGAGTAAGGGGTATAAATACCCCCTCAACCCATTTTAAAGAATAGAACTCTTGAGAAGAAATTTCAAAACACTCTCTCACTCCTTCAAAGCTAGATCTTGAGCAAATCTTTGAGATTTCATTTCAGAGTGCAACACAAATCTTCTGGCAAACTTCTTGCTCCATCTTTTGAGAAGATTTTGTGTGGTTGAGTTCATTGGCTTCCTTGAAAAATCTTGAGCACAAAGATTTGAGCCTACTCCTCTCTGCTGCGCCGCCACCGTAACCTACTCCATCCCGCCCACCGGCGTGCACTGGTGAATGGGAGAGCAGGTCTTTGTAACCTATCGCCCTTGTGATCCTGCATTGGGAGAGGGCGAATAAGATTTTTTAAAAGCGCTCCACGTGACTACTCGGTCACCGTCGGGTACTACGATTCGATACCAACAGGAGCAACTCTACACCGGCCACGGCTTCTTCTTCGGCTACCGTACAGTACGTGCGCTGCTTTTCTGTATGGTTTTTAATTATGTTTTACGAAATCATAATTGTCATGTTCCTGTTTATTAGTATGCTATATCTATTCATGCTAGTTCTTGCGGATGCCATGATTTATTTAATTCAGAAATTAATACTGCAATTGCCTAATTATCCAACAATCCAAAAACCTTATGTTAGGCAATCTGCAATTTTTTCAATGGCTGGTTTTGCCGATGCACTGAGGCCAAAAAAATTTCTGATGTACATTTTAAGAGATGGCAAGCAAAGATCCGTCTATGGCTTACTGCTATGAATGTATAGAAAGCGAGACTTGGCAAATCTGAAGGCGAACTTTCTTCTGATGAGTAGAAGAAATTCACGGAGGCCAATAATCTCTTCATGGGATGCATTCTAGGCGTGCTCTCTGACCGTCTATGTGATGTTGACATCACTAGGCTATGCTCATAAGAGCATTGCGTATAGATTTTTGGTAGTAAAATCTGATGTGCTTAATATGCATGTTGATACTATTTTATAATCTCGTGATGCAACATTTTTTAAGAATATATTTCCTATAAAAGATATGCATAACACTGCTAGATTTTCTACTGAGATAATTCATGAACATAATATACCTGTTAATTTTGAGTCTTCTGAACAACATGATCAGTTTGACGAAATCCTTGAGGAGGATGACAGTGAAGCTCCTAGAAGGAGTAAGAGACAAAGGGTTGTAAAATCCTTTGGTGATAATTTCACTATGTACCTTGTAGATGATACTCCTACTACCATTGCTAAGGTATATGCATCTCCAGATGCAGATGATTAGAAAGAAGCTGTCCATAAGGAGATGGACTCGATTCTATTCAATAGTACATGGGAACTTACTAAATAACCCTATGGTTGCAAACCTATGGGTTGTAAGTGGGTGTTCTAGAAGAGGCTTAGGCCTGATGATACTATTGAGAAGTACAAGGCTTGACTTGTGGCCAAAGGTTAAACACAAAAAGAAGGCAAATAATTTTTCGATACTTATTCACCTATCGCTAGACTAACCATTATCAGAGCATTACTTTCCTTGGCTACCTCATATGGTCTTATCATTCATCAGATGGACGTAAAGACAACTGTCCTGAATGGAGAGTTGGACGAGGAGATCTATATGGATCAGCCTGATGGGTTTGTAGTGAAGGGTCAAGAAGCAAAGTGTGTAAATTATTGAAGTCTTTGTATGGCCTGAAACAAGCACCTAAGCAGTGGCATGATAAGTTTGATAGAACTCTAACTTCTGCGGGCTTTGTCATAAATGAGGCTGATAGATGTGTGTACTATCGACATAGTGGGGGGCGAAGGAGTTATACTATGTTTGTATGTCGATGACATACTGATCTTTGGTATAAATATTGATGTCATCAATGATGTCAAGTCTTTTCTATCAAAAAGCTTTGATATGAAAGATTTGAGAGAAGCTGATGTTATTCTCAACATCAAATTGATTAAGGGTGAGAATGAGATTACACTTTCGCAATCCCATTATGTGGAGAAGGTCTTGAGCCGTTTCGACTATAAAGACAGCAAGACTTCTCCAACACCTTATGATCCCAGTGTGATACTTCGAAAGAATAAGAAAATTGCCAAAGATCAACTGTGATACTCTCAGATAATCGGTTCACTCATGTACTTAGCTAGCGCAATGAGACCCGACATATCTTTTGCTGTGAGTAAACTGAGCAGGTTCATGTCCAACCCGGGTATTGATCCCTGGCATAAACTTAAAAGGGTTATGCGCTACTTGGTAGGTAATATAAGTTATGTGATTCACTATTCTAGGCACCCCACTGTGCTTGAGGGATATAGTGATTTGAACTAGATATCTGACACTGATGAGCATTATACCACGACTGGTATATTTTTATCCTTGGAGGTGGTATAATATCATAGAGGTCTTGCAAACAGACCATTTTGATGAGGTCAACCATGGAAGCAGAACTTACTGCTTTAGACACAGTAAGTGCAGAGGCAAAGTGGCTGTGTGAGCTATTGATGGACTTGCCTGTGGTTGAAAAACCAGTGCCGGCTATCCTTATGAACTATGACAATCAAACTGTGATAGTCAAGATGAATAGTGCTAAGGATAATGCAAAGTCATCAAGACACGTTAAACAGTGCTAAGGATAATGCAAAGTCATCAAGACATGTTAAAAGACGATTGAAGTCTGTCAGGAAGTTGAGAAACTCCGAAGTAATAAATATGACTTATATTAAAACAGACAAAAACCTGACAGATTCCTTTACAAAATGACTCACAGAATGTGATAGAAAATGCATCGAGAGAGATGGGTATGAGATCCGTATGAGTTGCCATAGTGGTAACCCAACCTATGTGATCAGAGATCCCATGAATTAGGACCTAGAAAAAACAAGCTATTAGTTAACTAAGAAAAGTAATTTCTAACCCTCTCTAAGTGAAGATACAATACTCTCAGATATTGTAAGGCATGTTAGCTTTATGCCTTAATGTATTATGTTGGCTTTAATTAGCAAAGATGCTATCCTACAGAGCATTCTTGAAAGAATACATCTAAATGAGCCTAACTGTTAAACGTCACAGTCTACGAGACTTGGGTGATCTCTAATAAGCTCATTAAGAGATCAGGGAGTATGACACATATGCTCCACCCGCAGGGTAGGCTACTGGCAGCCAAGTACTAGTTATGACTTTGAGTAAAACTTGTTCGCACAAAACTTGCAATTCAAGGCATAGTCCGTTATTCAAGTTGTGGATGAGTGTAGCTTGAAGCTCTAGGCGAGAGTTTAATTTAACAGTCCTCGCTGAAACGCTAGTATATCAAACAGCAGTGAGAAACAGGCAAATCTCTAAATGGGCATTTGAGATCTGGTGGAGGATTGCTGGAATTAATGGGCTAGGCCCATGCTTTATTTCAAAAATTCTAAATAAATCTTAAAGGCCCACAAATGCAAGAGGATGATGAAAATCTTTAGTCTCATATTGCTAGTATAGATGAAGGATGACTAATTTATATAGTGGGATTGTCTCCATCCTACTAAGCTATGTGCATGAGAAGAGAAAGGGAGCCCCACACGCACGTGCTCGCTCGCCTCGCCTCGCTGGGCTGGGCTAGGGCTGGGGTTGGGGCTTCATGGGCGTGTGACACTTACGTGAATGGTCCGTCGAAATCCGACTCCTCGCCTAGCTGGGACACGGCCTCCTTTTGCCGTTCTAATTTTTGATAACTTGGCCCATATTCGAGATATAGAAACCGATACGGTTTAGATCACAATCGTGACGCGAGATCGTGCCGGTCCCCATATAAATACCCGTATAACCGGCCGCTACCAGATTAGATCAAGACAGATCAACCTGTGCTAGGTTTTGTTCCTCTCTGCTGCGCCGCCGCCGTAACATACTCCATTCCGCTCGCCGGCGTGCACCGACGAACGGGAGAGCAGGTCTCCGGAACCTATTGCCCTTGTGATCCTGCATTGAGGGAGGGCGAATAAGGTTTTTAGGAAGCGCTCCGCATGACTACTCACGTCCGTCATCATGGCACGCCTTTCGGCTACGTCGACCGTCGATCACCATCGAGTACTGCGATCTGACACCAATAGGAGAAACTCTGCACCAGCCACGGTTTCTTCTTCGGTTACCGTACAGTACGTGCGCTGCTTTTCTGTACGGTTCTTAATCATGTTTTGCGAAATTATGATTGTCATGTTCCTGTTTACTAGTATGGTAGATCTGTTCATACTAGTTCTTACAGATGCCATGATTTATTTAATTCAAAAATCAATACTGTAATTGTCTAATTATCCAACAAGCATATCCCTATTGTTAGCTTTGAAACTTTGTTAAGATTTTATTAAAATACTTTATAAATTTTTTTTTTTAAAAAATAAGAATAGTTAACTCAGTCTTAGTCTTAGACATTACCAATTTCGATCAGCTGGCTTCCAGCTAAGTAGACAACAGCAGAAGTTTGTTGACCACGCGACTGCATGGGCACGTTAATTATAAGGTTGCATTGAGAGAGCAAAACCGTGAAGTGGACTACCAGACGAACTAAAGGGATTTGGGACCTGAGAGGAATACAGCAACATAAAATATGAATGTCTCTATATGTGTGTCAATTCATCTAAAATCGATAGCTATTTTTCATCTATTCGAGTCTCATGGAAACCAAAATTAAAAACGGTCACAAATAAATATTTGCATGTGATGGTTCTAAAGAAAACTAGCACGTCATCGGTTTTTACTAAAAATCAACACATGAGAATCTTATATATATACCGTCTCTTCAAAAACCAGTACATATATAATAGGTATCAATTTTTAATAACAACCAGCACATACGAAATTTTTATATGTATCAGTTCTTAAAAAACAAACGTAACATAGCTAGCTACCAACAAATATAAGAATTTTATAGCGCTGGTAATTAAAAAATTCCATGGGCCGGGAACCAGGCCACCAGGGAACCGGTTGGCCAACAGGTCCGCCTTTGATTAAAGGTGACATGTACATAGTTTCTGACTGTATGTTAGGTACATATGTAAACTATGTGCAAACAAACGACTCTATTGTACGTAACACGTGTGCACATAGTTGTCAACGTAATCCTAATTGGTATACTCTCACTGCACTGCACCTCGGCGAAAAAGGAAACCGTGCAAACGAGGTGGTACACTGTATGTCTGTATAAATATAAATTAAGATCAGGGTGTACATATGTGTCGACAATTGATCGTCAGAAGTTAGTTTCATGTAAACTAGATATTCTTAATGTAAAAACGTTGATATATAATTAAATAAATCATGCACACGAAGATTTATACAGTTAATTTCTAACCTTTTGTCGGATAAAATTAAAGCCCTAATTCTTTCTGTGTTGTCCGTATTACACATGAATAACAAGATTACAATGAAAATAGAAAAGTCTCTTGAGACAGATATACTGGTCTTGTCCCTAGGCGTACCGTCGTCGTCGGATGATGCTGGCTTGCTTCGAGCTTATCGACGAGAGTCGAAGATTCACCTCACCATAAAACCTGTTATAAGTAGCGGTTAATTGGACGTTGAGAGCTCCAATGATTGTTGGAAGTGTTTGATACGTGTTCGATCACCTGTCCTAATCTCCTTAATTTAGGGCATGTAGAGATTACTTGGAGTGTAGAGAACGTACGTTATTGTCTCTTATATTTTCAGTAACGACAATACATTTAGTTCTTTTACTTAATTTAATTTCGTGTTTATTTACTGAACTCTTAGCGAATCAGGATCGAGTAGCTGAGTGCAAGATTCAGTTTTTTGGAAAGTGAATTCATCAGAACCATCGACAATCTGTGCAAAGACCGCCCGGTCCGCTCCTGGCGGCGGCTCGGGGCGGAAACCTCATCCTCCCAGCTGCCACCGCCCATCCTCATTCCTCTCCCTCGTCGCCGCCGGAGCACTTGGCCGGACCTCTCGTGCGACTACGAGGAAGGTGGCAGTGGGGCAACAGACCGTCTGCTTCGTCTAGGCGGCGGCTTGGGCAAAAGTCAAATCCTCTTAGCCGCCGCCGCCCATCCTCCTCCCTCCCCCTCACCGCTGTCGGAGCACACCGCTAGGCTTCTCGTGTGGCTGCGAGGAAGGCAGTGGCGGGATCCTATTCTTCCTCTTTCTCAGGCTGGGAGGCGTCTCAGGGCGCAGGGGGCCAAATCTGGCTGGTTCTGGTCGGCTCCTTTGGGGTGCCCGTGGAGAATCTCCGGCGGGTGTGCTGGTGCGCATAGGAAGCTCCGATGTGGGGCGAGTTGGCGTAGGTGGGGAGCTCTGGTGTGGGGATCTCTAGTTTCTGTCTCTGCTGTGTTGGTCTGTGGAGTCCGACGTTGGCGCCGTGCGCCTACTTGACGGTCTTCTTCTCGTTACCGAAGGGCTGCCGATCTTGGTGGCGTCTTCATTAGTATCCGCCAAGTATCAGCTTCAAGGTTATCGCGTAAGGGTCAATTCTGATTGGTTTCTGCACGTCATGGGATGGCACGCGAGGGACCTTCGGCGGTGGGCTCGTCTGGTTGTGATCGGAGGCGTTGGTCTGCCTTCCCATCACCCGCGTCGAACTCATGGTGGGCGCGGCCAGCTTTGTCTCAGCAGTGCATCGATCGCTCCCTTCTAGCTTCATCTCCTCCCTCCCCTTAGAGCTCCTCCTCTCCTATGGCTGCCCTCCTTCTTAGTCGTGGGGCGCTCCTCGGTTAAGGCGGAGGTTTGGCCTAGAAGAAGCTTTCCTTGCCTGCTGTTATTGTCATCGTGCAGGAGTGATGCTGGCGGAGGGGCGCTAGCTCAGTTGGGCAGCAGGGTTGCAAGGTCTTGTTTTCTCCCCGGAGTCTTTCGATGATAAGGCGCTTGCTTCCAAAGGTTGTTTTGGCTGTTTGGGACAGTTGGAGAGTGTCTTTAGGGTAGGGAGAAAAAGCTACAGGCAAAAGCCTAGCCTAATATTGGGCCAACATCGATGACGCTTTCGAGCGCTATGTTCCTCTCTTAAGGCTTTGTCGGGTAGCCGCCCTCTCCCTCCTTACGAGACACTTTAGTGAAAACCTTGTCTAAGACTCTTGGGTAGATGATGGCGGCGTTTTTTGCGTTGTGACCTCCCTGGAGGTGTCATCCTAAAGTTCTTGTTGCTCGTCTTTGCTGCTCTCCTTGAAGTACTGCTTTCAGGTTGTGCTTGCTCTTAGTTGGTTGTGAACCTTGCTGAAGGTTTGTTTGTAGGATGTGATTTGAAGAGTGTTGATGTCTCTTCTGCTAGCGTTTGGTCGATTCCGTCTAGCGGCGACTGACTTGGTGTTAGTGTTGTCTTTGGATCGTGTGTTGGAATTGCTAGCCCATGTTAGAGTGTTCTTTTTGTTTTTTTCCTGATTACAATCTCTCAGGTTGTAATCTTGTAATTTTTTTAACTTTATTAATACAATCCTCGTTGTCTTGTTTGGGTTGCTAAAAAAATTGAATTCATGTTTCCATGGATACAACCGTGGAAAGATGAACATCTACCCACATGGAGGTAGTGAGGTCTGAACGCGTGTAGATAAATGATGGTGTCTTGGGTAAAAGCTAGCTTATTGTTTGGAAATTTTTGTGGTTTTTAATTTTATGAATACGTAGTTTTTTATCACATGGAAGATACACACCTCATATAAATGAGTATGTCATCTCGTAATTAATACACGCTTCAAACACGGAGGTGTGCAAGTTTTGCGAGAATTTCACGATAAACAATTTAATTCAGATAGTAAAGAAAGAACACAATCACTAAAAGATGCATAATTCCCTCTATATTAGTCATATTAGTTAGATCAACTTGACAGGTGATAAAATTTATCAATACATACGGTGCAAAAGAATTGGCTATTTTAGAAAAAGTACTAAATGAACTATATATTTTACAAATTAAAACTAGGGCATTCATATATAATATGATAACAAGGGTGCATCTTAAACCATTACAATCCAACCTTATACATTATGGCAAAATATGGGATGAGTCCTTAAGGATATATATAGCTAGTTTCAACATTGAAGCCTGCCTCCAAACAATAATAGATTGATTTCTCCCTAATTACTCCCTCACACAAATGCTCTTAATTCACACCTTAATTAAACAATGTGAGAAATTGCTATTAGTTTTAGGGACTCAATTATCTTAAGACCATCCCATGACGTAAATGTATTGGAGATGTCCTTAGTCCATAAACATTAGAGGTACGTATTTGCCACCATTGACTATTAATATTATGTATACACTACGGGAAATTGGCACTTTGTCGAGTGTCCGGGGTTTACCGAGTGTATTTTCTCGGACACTCGGCAAAGACAAATATTTGCCGAGTGTCATTAAAAAACATGGATTTACCGAGTACCAGAAAAGGCACTCGGCAAACATGTGGGCTTTGCTGAGTACCCGGCGTGGCATTTGGTGAAGCCGCCATCAGGACGCCCTCGGCCATTTGACCCTTTTTTATGCCGAGTGCCACGTCGGGCACTCGGCGAAGTCCACGTGACACTCGGCGAAGTCTACGTGGCACTCGACGAACCCTTATTCGTCAACAACGGGTTCGTTGCACTCGGCGAACCCTTCGCCGAGTGGATTTTGGCGAACGCTTGTTTTTCCTTAGTGATATATTAAGATTGTAATATAGCTAATTCTATTAGTAAATCTATAAATACCTCAAACTACACGATGTTGTAGAAACACGTCACATAAAAATGTACAAGTTGTTAAATAGATAAATGTTAAATATAATATAACAAGTAAGGTTGGATAGGCTACATATGCAACCAATGTCCCCATGCACGTAGTGCTAGCTAGCTTTATTACCCTAAAGTGAACTTGATAGCTAGCTTGGCTTTCAGGCATCTAATCGATCAAGATAAGCTCTATTATCCTAAAGTGAACTTGATAGCTAGCTTGGCTTTCAGGCATCTAATCGATCAAGATAAGATAAGGATCAAATGAACGTACGGACCAAATGTAATTGTTACTCGATCTCTCCCGTATTTTTTTTCTGACTTTTAACTTTATTATAAAACTATTTTATTTTTATTTTTTATGTATCATCGGTTTATAAATCAGCATCTCTTACCTACCTTTTAC
>KE372122.1:954422-971645 GCA_000418225.1 Zizania latifolia | reverse complement strand
CCCCAGTATCACATCTGACTGGATGAGGTCATCACCAGCAATCAAAGTGTGATCACCTTCAGCATCAGTGACAGCATAATTAATGTGATCAATAATCATTGCCTCCAGATCCTGGCACCATCCAAATGCGTACATTAATAAATGAGGAAAACAGAACGACAGTATATTAAACCATTAAATTAAAAAGGGATAGAACCACAGATATAACATACCTCATCAAAATCAACCCCACACTCTGTTGCAATTCCTCGGATAAGATCAGAGGCCGAAGAATCTGCTGCCAGGATCATATCATGACCAGCATCGATAAATTCAAGAACTGCATTTTGGTCCAATGATCCTCCAAAACCTGCCAGTGAAAAGAACATTAAAATCCAATAGGATTGGGGCTGAACCGAAAACTAAAATGTCATGAGTGTAAAGCAAAGAATTGCAACAAACACACGTATTTACCCAGCCAAAAAAGTCGAATGGAACTTTTTTCCTTAAAATGGTTGAAAAGAATTTGACTGTTAAACTGTAGCAATCAAATCGCAACACAAGCTAGAGCTCTTGCAGTGTTTGAACACGGTAAGATCCCATTTTTCACTAGAGATAAACGACAAAGCATAAGCTCTAATGACCCTTATCCCGTAGATCCTACAAGTGGCGTAGAATTCAACACCCCAGAACCCGATGGATGAAACTACCTATCAGATATCACAGAATTCCACTACGAAACTACTCCAAGAGCACAGATCGGATCAGACGAACGACCAACTCGGCGCCCCGAGGCCGGAGATCTTACGTCCCAGTGTCCCACAGATCGGATCAGGCCCCATCCACCAACTCACTCGATGCAAGGAGGGGGATCTCAGAAGGAGGGATGAAGGTAGGGTAAATTACGCGGGGTGGAGGGGGCGAAGAGGACGAGGCCGTCGTAGAGGTACTGGCCATAGCGGTGGAGAGAGAGCTTGGGGTCGTCGGCGAGACGGAAGTCCAGATCGAACCCGCGCGCCTGGAGAGACCCGAAGAAGGCCGAGTGCGACGACCGCACGGCCAGGTCGTCCACGAGCACCAGCAGTCGCCGCCCCCGCGGGCCCCCCTCCCCTCCTTCGTCCGCCGAGGCGAACCCGACGAGGAGGATGAGGAGGAGTAGAGGTAGGTGGCGCGGCGCCGCCATTGCTGCTGCTGCTGCGGTGGTGGCGGCGCAGATCTCGCGGTGAGGAGGGGGAGGTTTTGTTCTGTGGCTTGTGAGGTTTGGGAGTCGCGGAGAGAGGCGGAGAGAGGCGGAGACGACGACTTGAGGCTGGGGAGGTGGGTGAGCGATCTGGGCCATTCGATCTTGCGATCCGATGGCTTGCATCGTTCCGTGCCGGGGGAACGGTCTGGGCAAGTGAGCAGACTGAGTGTGAGTGTGACAAACGGGCCCCACCTGAGAAGCTGCTTTTCTTTTTTTTCCTTTGGCATTTTCCCTTCTCAGTTCTCAAGCATGGTCGGTAACGGACGAATTTTGTACGAATTTTGATAAATTAAAATAATTTATGTAGAAATTATGTAAAATTTCCTGTGTTTTGAAGGGGAAGTGTTGATTGACCTCATGTCTTTCTTTACGAGAAAAATATTTTAGAAATTGGTGGTAATACTCGAGGTAGGAGACAAGACCTATGATTAAAAGGTATCCTTTCGATGAACGGAACATGAAGTATGAAGATCCTCTTCTCTCTAAAAGTATGAAGGATCCTTAATAGGAAGTTTAACTACAAACGTCCTTAATAGAAAGCTTGTAGCCTTAGATCCTTAATAGGAAGCTCAACTACAAGTGTCTGTTCTCTCTAAAAATATGAAGGATCCTCTTGACCATGACCAGGGTGGAAGTGTCGACAAAAAAACTACACTATGGTGGCATTCCGACCACCTGAGCATGGCAAGACCGCAGGAAACATTCTAACCATTAGGCTAGTCGAGAAATCGCTCTTTATGTGCTCATATGTCTACATAAGAAGGACTGAAGCGAAACGCTCCGGTGATTGAGTTGTTCAGAAGACTGCTCTCTATGATCCTAAGAGCCAACATGGGAGGCCACGCATGGGGTAATCTAATTGTTCGACCAAACAAGAGAGAATATCCACCATGGGTCCCATAGGTCAGCCAAATACAACAGAAAAAACATTTGGTCAAGTTGCATTTAATATGTGTCTCGCTAGAGGTAACTCGTATTAAGGGAACGAGATCTCACATATCCATCTTCGTCATCATAACCAAGCCCTGTTCCTAGGAGAGGTAAGAGGAATATTCAATTTGGCTGACCGTGAAGCCAATAGTAATGAAGCAACTTGAGACCATAAGGATAAGGCAGAAGTGTAGTATGGCTAGATCCATAATGGTATTAATAGTTTGCGGGCGTAGTTTTTCTCCTATGTAGCATCCCAAGTAATATATAAATAGTATTTCACTCAATGTAACAAGCGAAGTAGTCCAGACAACCCAAGCATAGGAACCAGAGCAAGGTAAAACCATTGTAGGCAAGACACATTGAAGTGACCTAAATCAGATGAGAGCATAAACCTAACTCAGTCATCTATATAATGAAATCTTTCCGCACCATGCCAATGCTATCTGGGCAACACAACACAAGATGCAAATCATTCCGGTGATATACATTTACAAGATGTATATCTATTATTCTTAGGGAGACTTGAGCCTAAGTAAACCTTTTTGTTTAGCATGACAAAGGTCAACATAACCTAATTACTTAAACAATCAATATACCTTGCCATGAAAATTGGAATCAAATTCATCACACGGTAGTGATTGGAGCTAGCGACACGGTGGAGTCTGCACAACGGAACGCGAAAGAGTTTATGTATGGTTATGTTTCAGAGCAATCGAGAATTCCAGGTATATTTGTGCTAAAAATATCTGATTTGTCAAACCAATGGTAACGTATGCAATCTGTTCATTGCCATTTCAGCATGCAGAATAATAGTACAATTTATCGTCATCACATTTTTCCTTTACCCATGAAAAAGATTCAGACTACTGTGATGATGGACATCTGAAATGCAAAATGCCTTCCAGTGCTCAATTAATCATCAGTACATTTTTATGTAATGTTTTCTTCTCTCTCTTTTTTTTGACACAATGGCACTGGTACCACATGATCAGCTAATCCTTTTCTGCTTGAAAGTTGGCATGGTGATTACTAGCTTTAAATGATATGTTGTAATAAATTTGGTTTAATATATATACTTGCAGTATGAGTATCTCTTGGTGCCATGGAATATTTGTTATCTAAGCAAATACATAAAAACATTTGAAGTGATGGGTTTCAGTTGACTCTCTAAGCAAGGAAAAATGATTTAATTAACCCCATTATCATGCTTACTATTCATATGTAAAAATGAGACATTATGCCTGCCCCTCTCTTCCTTCTTCGCGGTGGTGGCTCCAAGAATTTTTTTCGTGGATGTTCCTACTCCATACTTTAAAATTTCATAAGATCATAAACTTAAAATGTAATACGATTTTTAAAAAAATATGTCATAAATATAGTAATTGCGTCTCATAACTTTATAAAATCTATCAAAATCAACATTTAAGTTTGTAAGTCACAAAGTTACAACATAAGTAGTTCAAATATACATGAAAGATCTAACATAAATAGAAGATTACAATACTAGTTCTTATTTGACTTTTCATACCTATTGTGTTGTAGCATATGGTGAGCTTGCAATAATTGTTTTTTAGCAAATTCAATTTCTTCACTTTAGGTAAAACAGGTAAAAGAACAAAAGAAAAAACCTTCATGCCTGAAGATGCAAATACATTTTATTTTGAATCTAAACAAATTCAATTGATGGGCATGTTGGAGAGTTTAATTGGGAATGATAATGAATTAATTAGAAATCAACAAAACTTTCATATCTAAAAATCCCAAAAACTATTCTTCATGACGTGAGTAAGCTGCAAATAGGCTAATTTTTAATACCAGAGGTCTAATGGGCCAGATTTTAGGGTAGTCCAAAGCTCACCTAGATCACCCTTGAAACCACCACTGCTTCTTTGGATGAATGACATACATCTGAATGTCTTGAATAAAAGAAGACATCCAATCAATTCTTAAATTATAGTTAGTTATGTGATCCAGTCTGTAGGAATTGGTAAATCACATATTACTATATCAACTGAAAATCAACATGTGTCTTTAGAATTTTGGCCTCTAGGATGGTAATGATTAAATCTCCTAATTTAATGTATGTTTTCGCAGGACATGTTGTTCAACTCCTTTTTCGGTTATACTGATATTAAGAATTTTGAATCAAACAAGGAGCTTTGAATCCAAAGTGTTTAATCACATTTTTATGTATACACAATTTAGCTCTCATATTTGGTTGTCAAGAAATAGTGAGTAATGTATCTACTCTCATAGACTTTTAGAACAAAAATGAATAAGATGGTTGTTTGGTTGCTTCAACACTCTGCTAAAGTTTGAGATACTTTGCAACATTATTATTGTAGACAATGTTGATCAATGTGTGTTGCCCGTGCACGCTTTTGACTGTTTTGCACATTATTTTCACAAGGGAAGCAAGAAAGCACCTTATTATCTGGTCAGAGACTTAAGCTGTGTGAAATATTGGGATCAGCTCAGCACCCAGAGCAAGCAAGCAGAATCTGCCACCTAAACCTTCCAAAAATTTTTGATGATTTGTCATTCTCGAGATGACAATAACATGTAGATCCATCTAAGATAATGGCATGTAGGCTATGATGGTAAAAAATCAAAACCGCTTTTTGGCAGTAACAAACTATCAAGTCTCTCAAAGCTTTCCAGCAACTGCAAAAATTGACATTCTGAATAGTGAACATGGAAGCCAAACTGATTCTGTTGATAAGTTCCGTGAATCTGCTACAAACTAGAAATTCAGTATGACTAATACAAATCGACATCAGCATGGATTAGATCATCTACTTCTCCAGCACACACACGGCCAAATAATTTTTGCCTGCCAAGTAGAACTGGCCATGATAGCTGCAATTATCTGCTAACAGTTACAGCACACTTCTCTCCACATGAGTAATTACCGGGTCCAAGTAGCAATTGAAAATGAATGAGTGCAGCATGTAGCCAGAAGAAGCTTGAACCTGTAACTTTTTCTGAGTCCCCAGATGAGAACTTTAGTCCGAACACATGTGGTATCTTCATTACTTCATATCAGCTCCTGGTCCTTGAAGCTTGACAGTTTGGCACTCTCTCTGTCACGCTTGAACACAACATACAAGGGACTGTAAAACAGGACACAAACACCAAAAGGAACAATCATCATGGTTAGCAGCCCTCTGGAGAGGGCGTATGCGCCTTCTGCTGATCCGTTTGCGAGGTTAACAGTCTTGCTGTTGTAGCCGTATATCTTCTCGGTGACCAAGCCGACAGCAGGAGCCGCAAGTGAGGCGAATGATCCCTCGAATGCACGGTCGAAGGCGTAGATCATGGTTCGGTGCTTGGGAGGAACTACCTCTGCAAACATAGGGTTGTTTGCCGAAGTAGCACACCAGCTTATGGTGATGCCCATGAAGAAGAGAGTGACGGCGTAGGCAGACCAGTAATCAACTGACTGCGGAATGACTGTGAGGAGGATCCACGAGAAAGGAATGCCCATGAAGGCGCTAAACTGAGCACACATGACACGTGCAGAATCTGGAGAGTGTTGTGACAGGCGATCTGCTATCACCCCTCCAAGGAAGGCTCCACTCGCACACCCGATAGCAAACAGGCTATTCAATGCCGCTGAGCTGTTGTTGTCAAAACCTAAGAGGGTTTAAACATCTCAGTTTCAGGGCATTGCAATCATTTGAGATTTTGAGTGTTCAAAAGTACCAATTTGTTGTCCTACCAATGAGTTCAAACCACATTGTGAAGAAAACTATGGAAGTCCATGGCAACGATCCAATTATTCCTTGCAGGACAATGATCTGAAACGTCTGCACCTTCATGACAGATCTTGTTGCTACCCAAGAATCCCGCCAAACAGAAGGCGGAGGAAGAACATCTTTGCTGGCCAAATGCAACCTGGGAGATGAATTACCAAAGTTATGCTCTCGTACTGAAGTGCATCTAGTATTGTTCCTGGTTACCAGCTGCTGGTTTTGATTCTAAGTTTCTAACATTATGCGGTAGTTAGTGCATGGAGAAAACCATTGCGTACCTACCCAAAGCACACCGAATTCAGCACATAAGCAATAATTTTTATCATAGTGAGGTGAGCTACACTGACTGAGGAATATGTTCACTTTTGTATATGTGGTGCAGAAATACCAGAAAAGTAGGTTATGAAAATGTAGAAGGGCAAACCAATGAAATGTACACATCACTCAAGTTAAGCTCATCTATGAAATAGCCCCATGTGAAATAAAATTCCATGCCAGATTAAAATCACACAAACAAAGAAAGTACTATGATGAAGTCATATCCTATCTTGCAGGATCAAATAAAAATGGAAATACTACTTGAGATGATTCACATGTTACTGTGTTGAGCTCTTAAAGACCTAAAGGTCTGTTGAAGGTTTTTGTTCTAAATCTTTTCTAAAATCCAGCCTTGAGTAATTGAGTGGTCTTTTATATCAATGAAAAAAGGAAAGCAGATTATATGGAATGAATCAAATGTAACAAACATAAAGAAAAACAATACCTTTCATAGTCATCATCGTCAAGAAGATGATTACCAGGAATTCTTCTTGGATCAATCGCATATAAGTACACAAGAATGCCAATAATCAAACTGACAAGAGCAACCATAATAAATGCAACACGCCATCCTGGCAGTCCCCAGTAGTCATTCCCAGCCATGATTGTTGCCAAAATGCTACCACCGATGCCCCCTACTGCACCAATGAGGCTTAGTAAGCCAAACCCTGCACCACGTGTACCATCTTTGTAGCTGTCAGCAATGAACGACTGGAGTGCTGGTATTACAATGGCAAGTCCAAGGCCATTTACAGCTCTCCAGAATGCGACCTGCCGAAAATGCTGGCTAACACCAACAGCCCCTGTTGACAAGGCCCAGAAGACAGTCCCTATTGCAAGCACTGTTGGGCGATCATAGTGAAGGGCAAGGATACCTGCCAAGGGAGATGCTATCGACTTCAGAAAGTTCATTAGAAATGTAAGGTATCCCAGATCAGTAGGACCAACATTGAACGCTGAACTGACTTCCTTGTAAACTGCTGGAAGGAGATTCTCGTCAGCACGCTCCATAATGGAAGCCAGATTGATGAGGATGAGAGATACAGAGAAACCAAATAGCTTCTTTGCTCTGCAAGAAGGGAAAAGATTAATACACGGTTATTCTATATTATGCATTGCAAGGTAAATTTCCTCTACAGTTGAGAAAGTTTCATCCAATATTCTTGCATCATTAAAAAGGAAACTTCCAGGTACACACTTAAGTATGTACTGTCTAACTTCATCCCTCATGATTATATTCTGTTCATTTCCATCCTCTTTTCAACTAATATAGTGTGTTCCTTGCTCATAGAGCACCAGATTACAAATGAATTCTTGGGACAGTCTGATCAATGTGAGATTTTTTCTTTCAGAGGTAATTGTGTGCCTCAAATTTCTCAACCTTCATTTCAACCACCTAATTTCCAACTGGATACAGCACAGGCATTAGAATGGCATAGCCATGACATTTGCAGTTTGAACTTGAACTGCATTACAAGACTGAAACCTGACGTTTCTTGACAAGTTGACATGAACCTAGAACATGGCATTAGAATTCTAGATCTTCAACACAGAAGGAACTATTTTATTGAGAACATAATGGAGCTATTTATCATGACATATGGTGGTCTGTCACACGAGCATGATGCTGCTCGGCCGCAGACCAGCCGGAAGCTCTCCTGCAGAGTGTGAGTGCTCCTCTCCTGCCCCATCACTGACCGCTGCCACACTGAATTTGGACGATTCTGGGCTTCGGTCTGGGAGTGCCCTGCCACTCCTGCATGGCTGAGCTACCATCTCTGTCCTGGCTGACACCAAGCTGCATGTAGGCCCTACGACCAGTTTTTGTTGTCAATAGCACAAGCTCATCGCTGATGTGGTGCATCACAGGCACTAGGCACATAGGCACGCGTGTGGAGCCTTTGATAAACTAGTCGACATATTTTCCCTTCCTAGCCTCCTCTCTTTTGTAGGTATGCAAAATTGTGAAGTAAGCAGGATAATAAATGGATGATGTGTCCTTATTTTACTTGCTCTTTAGAATTGGTGCTTTCTTGCCTGTATGTGTAGTAATTGGAAATACATTGTCAGCCAACAGATAAATTCTTAGTTTTAAAAGTCCTGTTTGTATCATCATGTATTAAAGCATCTAGTTGTATGACAGGATCACCACACATAAACACAAGTAGGCCCATTGCCAAATCCAATCATGATTTCCTAGCACAACACAATCAATGCCCTAGTGCATTAACACGCTTAGGTTATTGCTTGATTCAAATGACTCAATCGCCCATTCAATAGATAACTGAGAATCTATAAAAAAAACCAATGTCTTGATATTAACTAACCATGCTACATGAAACAAACATGCCAAGAGAATGCTTTGACAATCATCACAGATCCACGTGAACAATGAAAGGTCTATCAAAGGAGCCACAACTTTCTTGAGGAATGCAGAGAACTAGTACCACTCTAGCCATGAGACTTGCCATTGACATTCCCAGCAATAAGGGGGGACATGGAACGGCAGAAATCAGAGCTTCAGAAAATGTGTTGTAGTGCCCTTTGGCAAGCCCTTTGTACTAAACCTTGCCCAGTTGGGGTTGTTTGAGCTTTCTTAGACTCTTTTCCTTCTTCTTAATATAATGATGCACAACTCTCCCACGCATTCAAGGGAAAAAGTGGGTATCCACTCAACACCCACCATATGCCACATAAGCTAAAGATCAATGGCCATCTGAAGTGCGCAGTATACCCTTAACACATTTTCTCTATCTGAATTGCGCCAGCAACTAGAGCTTGCTTTTTATTGCCCACTGAGAAAAGTGAACAACAGTGAGGTGAATGTCAATGTCAAGCGCACGAGCAGTGGTACTTCCTGCTGTCATCACCATGTTCCTTGTCTACCGGTCAAACAAAACACTGAGCTTCTTCCAAGATCTTCCTGCGCTTTTCCTTTCAGAAAAGAAAAGGCAAAAGAGATGAACTTGGCCACACCCATTCCTGTTCTTGGCTACCAATTCCAGGTACTGATTTGCTGCTACAATCTAACCACCGATGGCCTTACCCACGCATGAAGCCATGGATCTGAATCAAAACAATCACTAAACTTCTCCTACTTGACCCAATACAAAGGATTAAAAGAGGAAACTTTGGAATGATGCTTGCCGATGCAAGCCCAAGGCATCACCCCAAAAGCATTTCTTAAGCTTCTCGTACTCAATCTACCAAATATAACATCAAGATTCCTCTTTTGAGCTAACTAGTAAATAGCCTGTATGTCCATGCAAATGCTAAAACAACTAAAAAGAAGAAAACAAAGCTAAGAAATAAACAAATCCGTTTCGTTTTTCATTTCTTGTCTGAACCAAGCATCACCAAAGATTTCACCACCCCAGCTGCACTGAGCACTGCTACTACTAATAAATCGACAAAACAACATTGCACGGAGCATGCAGGCAGCACAAGATTTAACTGGTTAAAGAGACCAGAAATCCACAAGCCCTGGAACCAAGAATCTCCAAGAGGAAGAAAGAGGAATGGAATGGAGAAGTGACCAGTGACCACCTCATGGTTGACGACGGGGTGAGCGGGGAGCTGGGGATGGAGCGAGCCCTGTGCCTCATAGCCATCTCTTGGAGCTAGCGGAGCAGCGCCCTTCTTCCCGGCCGCTGCTCCTTCCCCTTCCTCCCCCTGGTGGGTATTTGCCCGAGCTGAATCGAACGAAGCTGAGGTGAGAGAGAGAGGAGACGACGCACGAGCACGAGCACGAGCACGAGCATGAGGACGAGCCAACTGTTTTGGAACTAGATTCCTTTCAGGCCATAACGGTTACCGTGATAACTAAAAGGTTACAAAAAAAATTTGATTAAATTTTGTATTTCAAAATCTAAATTCAGATCAGTTCGTAAAATGGTTTCAAATTCGATTACCATGGTATACACTTCGGTTACTACAGTAGGCACTTCGGTTACCGCTGGTTCGATACTAGCTCGGTAACAGTGGTACCGGACTCGGTTACCTCGGTACCCGTCAGATAATTTTTAGAAAAAAATAAAAATTATAAAATCGCATAAAATTATTTTTTGAAATAAATAAAAAACTTACGATTCCACAAATTTTATAAGTTTATAATAAAATATAAATTACAAAACAATATGGTTAATTGGTAATTCAAGTATTACTAACTTATCATTGTTGATTCCATTGGTTATAAACGATGTTGTATTCATCTGTAGACATTAGTTATAAGTCACGTGAAGTAAGAATGTTTGCTTTGTACTCATCAAGCGTGATATTTTATTTGATCAAACATATGACATTAACGATTAAAAAAGATTGAAAATAAATTATTTTTGTATTTTTTTTATTTTTGTTCATCTTGCTTGATTCATAACTTTATGATGGTTCAATATTTTTTAAAACTAATTTCACTATAAATCATATTATTTTACCTACTATTTTTAGGAGTTTTTTCAAAAAAAATAGTTTTTCAATTTTAAATGAAACCAGTCAGTACCAACCACGAGTGGTATGTCAGTTACCGAGCGGCAACCGTGGTTACCGAACGGTTTTGTTAACCCGAGCACGAGCACGAGCACGAGCACGAGGTGATGAGCAGGGTTTACATTTTCGGTGGGAGGTATCCAAAACCATGAATTTCGCTGGGGTTTACTGATTATCAGACAAATTTAAAAATCTAAAATTTGAATTCAAAATCATTTGGTCAGAAGTTTCCACCAAAATTAGAAAATTGAAATTAGTTAAAAGCATGTACCCGTCGTCGGCACCAGATCGCCCCAACCATCGGGCGATCGATGTTATCTCTAGAATCAGTGGAAAGTCATATGGTGTCAAATCAGCAATCAGTTGTTATATCCGAACCCTCTCATACAAACACAATTGGAGTAACAAGGGACATCTAACTAGAGTGGCATTGTTCGACGTCGGGAGACACCTGTCTCGGTATGTGGCAAACAATACTATTGAGGCCTAAGAGTATTAGGGCACAATGTTCGCAATCTCTCTGATGAATTGAACCAGATGGTTGTTGATGTTGTCTTCATAAGAGCTGGTGAACATCACTCAACCAAAGAGTCACAAAATATATACCTCCAGTTGATAACTCACAGTGTTGTCATCTACAAGGTACATAGCCTGCACAAAAAAGAAAGGTCAAAGGTTGTCCAGAAGTACAAGTGCAAGGAGTGAACATCTATCTAGTTGCATACCTCAGGTTCGAGCCGAGGTATGATACCTGAAACTGACGTAACCATCTATGTGTTGAACCATGTGTGTTGGTGAATACCTCATAGTGGTAGCTAATGGAATTGTGCCCAAGAAAATTCTGGGGGAACAGGAAGTTCCGGGTTCTGGAGCATCCGAAAGTTCTGGTAGGACCAGAAGTTCCGGGTCAGTCCCAATGTTCAATTTTCTAGACGAACCGGAAGTTCTGGTTGGACCGAAAGTTTCGGGTTGAGAATTAATATGATACAGAAGGTCTATTTCGGAAGTTCCGGATGGGATCCGAAAGTTCCGGTGGCCGGAAGTTCCGGCTATAGCCAGAAGTTCCGGACCGCGCGAACAGATTAGATCTATTGGGCTTTAATGCAGATTAAAGACCCATGTTGGTGCACTATATAAAGAGGGGTGGGGCTAGCACGTGGAGGCTGCTGCTCATTGTTACTTTACCCTAACCCTAGCCGCCACCTCTCCTCTCTCCACGATCACAAGTGTTGTGATTGATCTTCTATATCTCGTGAGCGGTGCTAGCACGTCGACGCGAGGTGATCCCGTCCCTGTACGTGTGGATACCGTAGAGGCACTGTTGTTACATCGGTGCTCATCTTCTTCCTGCGGAGTTTGCCGGATCATCGGATCGCGTCGTCTTCATCGCCGGATCGCCGACGAACGAACGAAGCCGGGAGAAGAGTTGCTCGAGACCGCGCTACTCCAACTCTACTTCCGTTGCCTGAGCGCGTCTCGTGGTTCAAGGTAACGATCCATGATCCCATTACACGCATGGTTCCTGGGCTAACGGGGTAAATTTTTGAAATTAAACGCTAGCGTAGCCTCCCCATATCCCAACAGTAGCTAGCTAGAAGTGCTAGGTGAACAGCTACAGACCTATGGAGCATGTCTGCACACCAAGTAGGGGCAACATTCTCATGAATGATTGTGTCGCTGGTAGTAGGGAGTCTAAGTAGGTACAACGCATCTTCCGATGTGATGGTCATCTCTCTAACTAACTAATGGAATGTGTGAGTCCCTAGTCTCCACCTATCAACTCAAGCAGTCAACAGGGACCGATTGAAAGGGAGCCTCTACAAGAGGTCCTTCCTATCATGTGTTGCCTCTACCATCCTCGCCAAAGGAGCAATCCAATAGCTTATAACCTGCAAGTATGTTACACAATATTAGTTATAGGAGACTTCTTGAGAACAAGCGAGATTGGTCTAAGTTATTATTGTGCTTACTTGGAAACCAAATAAGAATTAATGATCCATAGTCTAGGTCGGGTCAAAGTGATCCAAGCTCAACTAGAGGATGGTCATCGTCTCCCTGCACTATAATGAACGTCACACAGTGATGCGCATCTACGACATGGTCGAGAAGCTCAAACGAAAAGTCCCTATCATTGGCCATAACTCCACGAGCTAATATTAATTATATAAGTACAATACAAGAAATAAGGTAGTAAGCAAGCAAGAAAGTTACAATTGATGCAAATATTACTCTTACAACTATTGATGAACTACATCAAAATTATCACACACATAGCAAAGTGTGCAGTACAATAAACCTAATGTAGTACTTAAACAAGAATTTTACAATGGATTTATTCACCATTTATACAACCTCATTTTGGTTGCCACCACAAATCATGCATCAACCGTGGATTGACTCTATCCTCCTGCTTCGTTGGACTCGTATGGTTTGCATTCTTTATAAATATAACATACTCTCTTGCATAACAAATATTTCTTTTTGTGCTTATCGACTTTAGATTTATTCATATTGTTCCTTATACGTCTAGTCTTCTATTGACCCACTTTAAAATGTATTAATAACCCGACAACTATATAGTTCTCCACTCTGTATGAAAAATACACTATTCTTCATAAAATACTCAAACAAATATACATCAGTAGGCATGTCGAACATCACACATGCCGCCATACACATGAGTGCATAGTTTGTTGCATACTTGCATGTGCATCTGCACTTATCCCCAATAGTGCACTTATGTACAATAGTCATCTTATTGGTATCCATCTTTCTTTGCCTCTACATATGACCTCAAAACGAAGCTCATAAAAACTCACTTTGATTGTGCGATGTTCCGTTGCTTTCTTACTCTTCTCCTCCATATACTTAGTAATCTTCCTTGAGTATAATACATTCTCATCTCTTAAAACAACTAAAGCAACACAATATCTATCAATGAAGTATCTCGCCGTCTCAAGTATCCCTTCAATAATACCGACCAAAGATAGACATCTCATTCCTCTAATTATACTTAGTTGTACACTCAGCCAAGTTGGTAGTCATAATGTCATATCTAGCTTCGTGTGTGTCGTGCAACAAAGACTACAATTTATTTGGCTCAAACTTAATCCAATCAAAGAGGCATTCCATCTTGACCCTACTTCTCTTTCGAAATATTTGGGGAACATCAGTTGGAAGCTCACAAAGCGACTTAGGTTGATCTTTCGCTTCTATTGTAGTTTGTTGCGTACTTGTTGTCTACTGCTCGTATGCACTATTTAGTTCATCTAGAGTCCTCTAAAGCTCTTTAACTACGGAAATCCTAACATACAAAAATCACTAAACAACTACACTATCTATATTATAATATATTACTAAAAACATTAACATGGTATACACCAAAAGTTAGACGAGCGGACCACAAATTCTACTTCTTTCCCCTCTCCTTCCTCCTTCCTTCTTAACTTCTTTATGAAAGTAGTGAATGTGAGTGAAAAAAATTGGAGGGGTACATCCTTTTTAGCCCTCCCTATTGATTATTAGAATAGTGACAACGCATATGGAATTTTACTGTCACTTAATCAATGGTTGATTTGTTGGCCACATAGCAATGGGAGCTCCTGTTGCCAAACCAACGATCAGATTCTGGCCCTTATTGACCATTGGTTTGGTGATAGAGGTCTTGTCACCATTTTATTTGTTGATACGACCCCTGTCGCTAATTTTGTATTTTTATAGAAAAATCCACCTATAAATATAATTTTTGAATAAAAATAAAATATTTTAAAAAAATTCCCTATTCCTTCGGTGTCGCAATGTCTCGTCCAACAAAAATGAGGCTCATCTATCCCGAGCCAAAAAAGGCCCACCTACCTCGCACTCTCCTCACCGATCTAGGCCATGTGCACTACGCACAGATCCCACACATCACGTGCACTACACACAGATCCCACCACATCACGTGCACTACGCATAGATCCCACCACATCTAGCTCAACGCCCACTTCCGCATCCACCGCATCTCCACCCACGTACACTAATGTGTGGGTCCGAGCATCACCTACTCACCAGGCAACACCTGCATCCGCGCTCACTTCACTTACCGTGCTACTACTTGAATACTACTTACACTGGCACACCATCCGCAAATTGCTCCGAGGCCTCCCGACGCTTGCACCGGTCGACACCGCATTACACTGATACGTGGACCCGGTGCGATATGACATCCACGTGTCAGCCAGCATGAGCGGTTCCCTTGCCCCACCGCTGGGTTGGCCAAAATTCTAGGGTGCCACGTGGGAGGGGCGATGGCTGCGCGTACACGGGAGGGTGTACACGGGGAGGAGGGGTACCAAACCAAACCCTAGCCTTTTTTGCTTGTCTCTCTCCTGATGCTTCGGCTTGCTGTTGCTTCCTCACACCGCCCCGGTAGCCTCACCGCCGGCGACGTGCTATACCCACCGTCACCGCCCGCGCTCGTCCCTGGTGGTTCGGCATCCTTTCTCGGGAGCTGCGGGGATCTCCAGATCTCGCAAGCCTTGCCTTGCGCAGCGCGCATGGCGTCCTCGTCCGACGAGCAGCACAAGCCGCCGGAGCCGCCCGCTGCGGCGGCGTCGACGGCCGTGGCCACCGCCGCGCCGACGCACGCCGAGTGGGCCGCGTCGCTGCAGGCGTACTACGCCGCCGCGGGGCACCCCTACGCCTGGCCAGCGCAGGTAGGATTGCCCAATTTTGGGTCGCCCTCGGGGGAAAGGAGGCGGGGTTGGCTTCGGGTTCTGACTAGGGTTTGCTTTGCTCTGCTTTTTTCCCCACGGATGCAGCATCTGATGGCGGCGGCGGCCGCGGGGGCGCCGTACGGCGCGCCGATTCCGTTCCCGATGTACCACCCGGGTGCCGCAGCTGCCTACTACGCGCACGCGTCCATGGCCGCGGTGAGCGCGCAAGCTTCTGCCTTTGCTCGTTTTCGTGGCCAATTGGGGTAATTGGACTTGGATTCGATCTGAAATTGTTGTTCCTGCGCAGGGTGTTCCTTACCCGACTGCTGAATCTGTAGCTGCAGTGGCAGCGGCGGCTGCGGCAGCGGTGCCAGAAGGGAAGGGCAAAGGGAAGGGTGCCGGCACGTCGCCGGAGAAAGGAAGCTCTGCTGCGCTATCTGGGGATGATGAATCCCGGAGGTACAGTGTTGCGTTCCTGCACTCAATCAAGTGTATTTTTGGTCTCCTTTTTTTCCTTTTCTGTTTGAATTCAATTTGAGCTTTGTTGTGTGCACAGTGGTGAAAGCGGCAGCGATGAGTCGTCAGATATGAGAGATGATGATACTGACCATAAGGTACCGGGCAACTCTCTGACGCAAGGGACCATTTAAATTGGCATGCTTTACTGTAATAACTATGCTTATGGTCTTGTGTGGTGGTTAAATTTGGTTTTCTTCAGGATTCGTCTGCACCTAAGAAGAGGAAATCTGGTAATATATCGACAGACGGTGGGTTGTTGGAATGCTTAACTATGCTGGTTTAGCTTGAGTTGTTTTATTTGGGAAGGTGTGGATGATTAAAGATTGGTGTTTGCCAGGTGAGCCGTCTCAAGCTGCAGTTATGCCCTATACTGCTGTCGAGTCACCATATCAGTTGAAGGCGAGGTCTGCATCAAAGCTTCCAGTTTCCGCGCCTGGACGGGCGGCGCTTCCTAATGCCACACCTAACTTGAACATAGGGATAGATCTTTGGAGTGCTTCTCCAACCTTAGCTGTGCCATCAGGGCAGGGAGAAGCAAATCCTGGGTTGCCGCTTGCGCGACGTGATGGCACTGCTCAGCTGGTATGGGGTCATGAAAGTGATTTTACTGAGTGGCTTGAAATGTCTCTGCATTTTTCATGACACGGGCTTTGTCTCATTGTACCTGAGTGATCACCATATTTATGTCTATGCATTTTTCATCTGAATCTACCTTTTGATATATTCTTATTTTTCAGGATGAGCGTGAATTGAAGAGGGAAAGGCGCAAACAATCTAACAGAGAGTCTGCAAGGAGATCAAGGTTGCGCAAGCAGGTATTGTTCAGAATCAGATCGATACATTCTCATTTGCTGTGAAATGTCATGTCGAGAAATAAACCATGCTCTTGTATTTGTTTGTTGATTATGCTCATATTATGGTAGTACTAGTGAACCTGGTAACATCTACTTTTATGGCACTACAAAACAAAACAAGTAGGCAAAGCGTATGATATGGCAGTTATGAGCCAAATTTGCCAGTAATCGCTGTACACAGGTTGCCCCACTGTTGGCATTACATGGCTTACTCAAGGATCTTTCCAAATGAAACAACTTGGGTTAATTGATATTAACATAGTCAAAACAGGACTTAATTAAACAGCGTGGTAGCTTTATCTTTAACTCTGGTAGTTATTTGTTTGAAGCAATTCTATTGAAGTATATTGGTTTTATGAAAGAGTAATTGCACTCATACTTGTTATGGCGTCGCCATATCGTCGTGGCGGAAAATCGCAGTTCGCCACAGGTCGCCATAG
>KE372122.1:917264-930168 GCA_000418225.1 Zizania latifolia | reverse complement strand
CGCCGCGCGCCTCGCGTCGCCCGCGCTGCTCCTCGCTCTCCTCTCCTCCAGGTATACGGTGCCGCGTCCCCCCGCAGTGGTGGTTAGCGTTCGTGGCCTGAGCGGAAGTAGGCGGAATGCGCGCGTGCTGTGTCTCCCTGTCTCTGTCCGATGGAATCCGCACAATTGCGGATCGCAACTGAATCGTTCTAGTTCGGATCTGTGAGATTTCCCTGGCGACCAAATTGCCAATACGCGACCAACTGCGGTTGTTCAGCAGCCTGTTCGTACATGATCCTACACAGCCGATATTGTTACCCCGGAAATTTCACGATGTAATGCGGATCATTACATGTATATTGGCAGCTAGTCTGTTTCCTGTTTCTACTATTTTTTTCTCGTATTCATACTGGTTGGGTTTTACTGTTTCACCGTAAAAAATCATACTGGTTGGGTTAACAAATGTAGTCCGACATGTGTTTTTTCAGTAGTAATCAGATAACCATCTGGCGAAATCCATCTACGTTAATTATTTTAATACTAACTGCTATTCGGAATGTGCTATAGTATAGAATTACAGGACTGATCGCAAACATTGCATTCTTGGTTTCTCTCTGTTCAGGGTCATTCCTCACAGGTTTGTAAGGCCAACAGCATATAGACTTTATCTGGAGCTCTTGCGGAGACATGGATTCAACTTCTGTTTTCAGATGAAAGCGGCCAATTTCAAAAAGTGAGTTTTCCCTCTATGATTACTCCCAATGGTTTCATAAAGGATACATTCTATGTTAGTCAGAAGTTTCGAAATAATATCAGAGGCACATGTGCAGTGTTCTGATAGACTCATAACTGTTCATTGTTCAACAAATTAACGAAAATGGAAATTTGATACGACATACCGACAATTAGAATTTTAGATGTCTGTCCCTATACATATTTACCACCTTATTGCATTGCATACTTGACATATCAAGCATTTGTACCAAAGAGCAATAATTTGCGAGGTAAGAATCTCACCTGGTTGATAGGGCTAGCTGTCCTGGAGTTGGTTAAGTGTGTCACTTTATTTTTTGAAGTCACACATAGTTCTTTCATGTATCTTTTTAAAAAAGTTCCTTTGTAGCTACATGTCTGGTCTGTTAGCTTCCTATGTTTGTGTCTTGCATAGGTATCTTCCTGCAGCTTATTCCTGTACTTGCGTTCTACCTGCAAAGTTTACTAATACTTTCTCATATTTTTGCAGGATCATGCAATTAATAGATGATAACCTTGGTCTCTCCAAGATATTTGGCTTTTCAACATGCGAACCAGGGGTTTTTGTTGTTGAATTTTCCCTTTGCATGTTATGGCAGTTAGTTGATGTCGCGTTAGATGATGAAGGCCTATTAGAGTTGACTCCAGATAAGAAAGCTCAATGGCCAACTAGGTCAGAAGATGTGAGTGCATTTGATGGATCTTTCTCTGAACAAACAGAGAAAATTGAGAAGTTACAGAAGTTGAATAATGTGATAACTATAGAGCTTATTGGGCATCTTCTTCATGACAAAGTAATTACTCATATCCTCTCATTGGCACACAAAAACATGTATGTCTTTTCAACTTCAAGTACTATTTTACTGAGTTATTTTGCTCTTTCTTTCTATTACTAAAACAGTGAGTTTATCTTTTATTAGTAATTTAGTATTGATCAGTGATAGTAACTTAATTTTCTTTCTAATGAATTAGTTGATGGCTTAAATGGCCCTACATTCCATATGCACCATATAAATTGAAAACACTCTTTATTACCTTAATGTTCTCAAGTCAAGGTTCTGTGTCTTCTGGGTCTACAGGCTATTTGCCCAAGATTCTGCAGGAATATATCACCACAGATTTTCTTAAACGACTGGAATGCTAATATTTGAACTAATACTCTAGAAGCACTAAAGGTTCTTAACAACTAAGATTGATTACACCTGTGATGTTCAAATGATTTGCTTTAATATTTTAATAACCAAAAATAATCTTTGGTAGAAACTGTGGCTATGGGGGGACAAACTTTGCAATGTCTGCATGCCAATATTTTTATATTATTGCTGTTGGTGTTCATATCAAGTTTTCATAACTAGACTAGAATCACACAGAGATTAATTATTGGGATAACGGAACATTGGGAGAAGGGACTTTTTGTTATGTAAACTGCCAAAGTGGGGAGCAAGGGCATCCTGAAGACACCACAACTGAATACACTTACTGTTTTTCTTTTTCCTTTTTTAAAACCTGCGCCTTTAATATATGTCATTACTAACAATTCTTGATGATTCAGGCAAACTCAGTGGGCAGCGTTCAGTAATAGGCTACAATTGCTTATTACAAACTCATCTACCTTACAAACTTCAACGATAGCATTGGAAGTGTTCCAACAGTTGAATATAGATGACTGCAATATCTTCAGAGAAAATAAACATTGGTTGCATAAAAAACTCCATCCCATAGTGGCTTCTAACCCTCTATCTTCTCCAAATGGACGGTGTCTTGGAGCTAGCTATTCTGCACTATGGATTCCTATTGATATGTATCTTGAGGATTGCCTTGATGGTTCAATAGCTGCAACGAATTCCATTGAGATTTTAAGTGGTAATTTTTTCCATCAATAGAAATGAAATCCTTTGGTTTTTTAGTTCATATGAATTTTTCCCTGTATTGTTGCTTTCCAATGTTCTTTTTTTATATATAATGGATTCCCCCTGCTTTATAGAAAGCAAAATAACTTTCTGCCGTTGTTTCTCTAACTGAATGGGAGTTTTTGCTCTTCGCAGGTCTGGTCAAGGCCCTTCAAGCAGTTAATAGAGCCACCTGGCACGATGCTTTATTGGCCCTTTGGATAGCATCACTTCGCCTTGTACAAAGGGTGAGTCTTCATGCTTCATTGCGTGTAGTCAAACTTAAAACTGTCTTTCATATCTTCATCTAGGATGTTAAAAATCAAGCAGGAAAGAGAACCAATTGAAGGCCCTGTGCCTCATCTAGACACACGACTATGCATGCTGTTGTGTATCACAACACTTGCAATTGCTGACATAATTGAGGAAGCAGATTCAGAACTCAACAGTAACTGGAAAGAAAAGAGAGCAAGTGATGATCTACGCAAGGAATTGATGTTAAGTTTGCAGACACTTGGTGATTATGAAAGTTTGCTTGTTCCTCCGCCATATATCATCTCGGCAGCTAATCAGGCTGCTTCCAAAGCTGCAATGTTTGTTTCAGGAATCAATGTTAGCAGTGGCTACATGGAAAATGTCAATGACAGGACAACAAATTATAGTAAGCAGCTGCTCTTTAAACATTTTATTGCAGAAGTGCAAGTATAATTAGTGATCTATGTGACACTTTTAGCTCTGGAATTATGTATATGAACTTTAATACCAATCTTCTTTTAATTTTGATCAGCTGGAAACATGTGGCATTTGATTGTGGAGTCATGTATTTCAAGGAACTTGTTGGAAACATCAGTTTACTATTGGCCTGGTTATATTAATGGTCATGTCAACTCCATAACTCATGCACTCCCAAGCCAACTTGCTGGGTGGTCCTCTTTCATGAATGGTGCACCGTTAACTCAGTCATTGGTTAATATGTTGGTCGCCACTCCTGCATCAAGGTGTGTATCTTTATCCCAGGAAATAACTGATGTTAACTTGCCATGCATTTGAAATTGGCATTTCTCATGAGAAGTCCTCAGCTACTTAAAAAGAACTGTATGTTCCTTGTCATGATCATCATTTGCATGCTTGTCTGTAGCGTTGAGGGAAAAATGTCTAAATTAACCTGCCAGTCAAAAACAGTGTCGATGAATGCGTCGTTTGGATATACTATGCTATAGCTTGTGTTTTCTGTCAATTTTGTCTCTGAGCTGCTGTAATTTCTATGACTGTATATATGGATCTTGGCAGTTGGCATATCTAGTAGTTAATGCTCATACTGTTTTTGTTAATAAATCACTGAACGAAGCTCATAAACGTTATGGAAGCTTATCAGAGGTTGAGAAGTTGTTTGAAGTTGCAGTCAACGGGTCTGATGAAGATAAGGTTTCTGCTGCCACTATTTTATGTGGAGCCACTTTGTTACGGGGCTGGAATTTTCAGGTTAGTTTTGTGCCACTTGCATATTATGAGCTGTTTTGGTTGGTCCTAGTTTTATGATTTATTTCAAGGGGAAAATCTTTTTGCAACTGAAAGATCCTCTATTCTCTCTTCTAACACTCCAAAATGACAAATTTCTTTTGCCACCACTCTGTTTGTGCCCTTTTTGTTTTCGCCACTCACAATTCTCTTTGGCTGCTGAGAAAAACACACAAACATAAAAAAGATCAGGAAAACCAAGACCAAAACTTAGAAGACTATAGAAATTCAAACATATGTAAATAGAAAACTGGAAAATGTACAAGAAACTAAATATTTGATATGAACATAACTTCAAGGTTTCGGGAATACATGACTGGAAAATTTTACTCTAAACTAAGGGAAAAAAAGCAGAGCAGACATTATGTTTTTTGCAGTAGAATTCTCAAAATATTTTCCCAGTTGTTAATTTTCTATATAATATGAACCTTAAGTTTTTTTTTGTTCAAAACTGGTCCTTGGATTATTTTTAAAATTTATTCTTAATGGTCAAAGGGAGTTGGCCTAACAGTCATACAGGGAAGAATACCAATCATAAATTGAATTGAGATTGGCAACTCAATAATAAATGGGGTTGAGGTGGTTTCACCTCAAATAAACCTCTTTATTAACAACTTGCCTTGGCAAAACAGAGAAGTGCCATATTTTATCAGTAGAAGAGAGGATAGATATGTATGTAAAAGCAGCTTGCATATCCATTTTTAATATCCTTAATTCCTGTTGAGATAAATTAACATCTGCCTGTCTTGAAGTTATTAATTTTCAGATCTGCTCTTATCTTGCAGGAGCATACAGTTCGATTAGTTGTCAAACTGCTCTCAAGTTCAGATCTGGTTGATTTATCTGGAAGAGAGAGCCAGTTAGTAAAGCATGGTCCAATGCTCAATGTTATTCTCACTGGGATATCTCCTGTAGACTATGTTCCAATCTTCTCGTTCCATGGCCTAGTATGGTTTATATACTAACCTGCTTTACTTCCATTTGCTGGTTTATATTTACCTTCTGATTTTGAATTGTGTGGGTTTCCTTAAAACAATGAACAGATTCCAGAACTGGCTGCTGCACTCATGGCAATATGTGAAGTTTTTGGATGCATGTCCCCAAGTGTTTCCTGGTCACTGAGAACAGGAGAGGAAATGTCTGCTCACACAGTCTTTTCAAATGCATTCATTCTACTATTGAGACTGTGGAAGTTTAACCATCCACCACTTGAGTATTGTATAATGGGAGATGGTGCTCCAGTTGGATCTCAGCTTACTCCTGAGTACCTTCTGTTATTGAGAAATTCCCAAGTTCTATCTGTCCGAAGTTCAGCTAAAAACAGAAACAACCAGAAGCAATTGCCAATTACTTCAAGTCCAACGTCTGAGCATCCTATTTTCATGGATTCATTTCCAAAGTTGAAGTTATGGTACCGACAACACCAAGCTTGTCTGGCCTCAACTCTCTCTGGACTTGCTCATGGCACACCTGTACACAAGAATGTAGACAGCCTTCTCAACTTGATGTTCAGAAAGGCCAACAAAGGGAGCAATTCTATTGGTTCTTTGTCTGGGAGTAGCAGCATAAGTAACTCTTCGGGTCCTGGTGATGATTCACATCTCTGGCCTCAGTTTTCTGCTTGGGAGATACTGGAAGCTGTTCCATTTGTGGTTGATGCTGCTCTAACTGCTTGTTCCCATGGAAGACTGTTTCCACGTGAACTGGCTACAGGTTTGTTGTTTTCAGTTTAGCCCAATAACGCTGTCAATCCTTATTTGAGAATTAAAAGGATGGAGGTGTGAACTTTATTATTTAACCACTACTATGTGCTATGTGACCATTGCCGTTTTATTCTACCTTTCTCATTTCCAGGACTCAAAGATCTGACTGACTTTCTGCCTGCATCTCTCGCGACAATAGTAAGTTACTTTTCAGCTGAAGTAACACGTGGTGTTTGGAAACCAGCTTTCATGAATGGAACAGATTGGCCTAGCCCTGCTGCCAATCTTTCTATGGTTGAAGAGCATATAAAAAAAATTGTAGCTGCCACTGGTGTTGATGTTCCGAGGCTTGTCGCAGGTGCTTATTTCTGCTACCATTTAATTCATGTATAAGTGACTAATGCAGTAATGCTTTACTAACATTGTTCTTGTCACACAGCTATGCTTTTACTATCTTTTAACCACTGTGCATTTCCAGTATTAATTTGGTTTGTATCACAGGAGGAAGTACTTTGGGTACACTTCCATTGCCATTGGCTGCTTTTGTTAGCCTCACCATCACATACAAACTTGACAAGGCATCAGAGCGTTTCCTTAACCTTGCTGGTCCAGCATTAGAGAACCTTGCTGCAAGCTGCCCTTGGCCAAGCATGCCAATTGTTGCAGCACTGTGGACTCAAAAGGTGAAACGGTGGAGTGATTTCCTCATATTTTCAGCTTCACGCACGGTATTCCACCATAACAATGACGCAGTTGTCCAGCTCCTCCGAAGCTGCTTCACTACCACCCTTGGCATGTCGTCTACTACATCAGTATGTAGCTGTGGAGGCATTGCTAGTCTTCTGGGTCATGGTTTTGGCTCCCATTGCTCCGGTGGCCTCTCACCAGTTGCACCAGGAATCCTTTATCTCCGGATATTTCGGTGCATTAAGGACTGCTCCATACTTGCGGAAGATATACTCTCCCTTCTTATGCTTTCAGTAAAAGACATAGCTGAAACAACAGTTTCGAAACATCGATCTGACAAGCTAAAGAAGACCAAGTATGTGATGAGGCATGGCCAAATATCTCTTGCTTCTGCAATGACGCAGGTGAAGGTGGCAGCATCGCTAGGAGCGACACTCGTATGGTTATCTGGTGGTACAGCCCTTGTCCAGTCTCTATTCCAAGAAATGCTGCCCTCTTGGTTCCTATCTGTGCAGAATCTGGAGCAAGGAGGAGCAAGTGGAGGGACGGTATACAAGCTGGGCGGCCATGCACTCGCCTACTTCGCAGTGTACTCTGGGATGTTCGCCTGGGGCATTGACCCGACGCCGGTGTCCCGGAGGCGAGAGAGGGTGATGTGGTCGCACTTTGAGTTCCTGGCAAGCGCATTGGATGGCAAGATCTCTCTTGGCTGTGACCTGTCCCTGTGGCGCGCTTACGTCTCAGGTTTCCTGGGGCTAGTGGTGGAGTGCACCCCATGCTGGATGCACGAGGTGGACGTCAAGGTGCTCAAGAGGCTGAGCAGAGGGCTCCGGCACTGGAGGGAGGACGAGCTCGCCGTCGCGCTTCTTCGCAGGGCCGGCCCAGAGGCAATGGGCGCCGCCGCGGAGATGATCCTGGGCAGCGAGTGGTGACGACGCCAATGCTGCTGCTATGGCAGTATGGCATGGACACCCGTGGATAATTGAGCAATGTGCAGTGAGTGTGCATGGTTGAATTCTTGGGATAACTGCTACTCTGCTAAGCACTTGGCTCTCTTTCGCTAATGCTAGCGTCGACTAACTACCATCCATCTTGCCGCCCTCGTCTGGTTGAAGCTCGTCTGCTCGTGCAAGGAGGATGGCTGTTTGTATATGTACATGAGGTGTGTTAAAAAGTGTAAGTGTTCTGTCAAGAAACCATTATAACTTAAATTTCTCGTCCTTTACTTTTTTTTAGATGGATCGTCTTTACTTTCTCCTTTCTTGCCGTGTCTAAGGGTCCGTTCAAAATGGATGAAGAAGAAGTAAGTTTATGACAATTATTTAAGAGTTTAAGCGGATGGATAAATGACTTTAATTTTTTTGATAATTTTCATAAAAAGTATTTGCAAAATTATTAGTTTGGGAAGTGTACACACTTATAAACCATCGTAAGCCTGTTGTAGTTTTAAACGGGCTCTAAATTGTGTTACTGCAAGTTAGCATAGGGCCTGGTTTGGTGTCGTCTCTCTTTCTTCGCTTTGAAGTTGTTTGGTGATCTTTCAGTCTCTCTCCCTTCCCTCCTAGATGAACAAAAGGCGATTGAATTGTGTTGGAACCACGTGGCGCCTGTCTTTCTTGTCGGATTAACCGAAGCAATCAACGATTACTCGGTTAGCTAGTGAGCCCGTGAATGCAGCAGGGCAAGCACACTGACTGCATCAGAGCATCTACTCTATAAATACCACCCCTGGATCTCATATAGGAGCTGTCTAACTGATCCCATTGATAGTGCTGATGCAGGTTGGGTCCACCAACCGACGCAATTGTAAGGTATTTCTAATTCTTCGTGTCACCTAGTATCTTTATTATTAAATAGACTGTTATATAAAAAAACTGATGTGACAAGTAAGTTAATGAGGAGAGAGAAAAAAATCATAGAAACTGGGTCTCATGCAAGAAATCAGCTTTTCACGAGAACCAAGAAAAACAAAGGAGGGGATTAGAAGAGGAAGGATAGAAAAGATAGATAATTAGATGAAAATATTTTTTGAAGAAACTATCTATTGGAAATATGGTGTTTACGGATAGAATCTTACATTCTCTTTCATCTAAGACACCACCCATAGACACTATATGTTGGAATTGCTCTTACGAGTATATCACTAGTAGAATAGGATCTGGCTAGTCTATTCGTACAACCTAACCTAGGAGAGATAGCAGGTACTCCGTGCATTTTAGAATGTAACAAATTTTATAATTTTAAATTTATTTTAAATTCTAATACCTGTAAAATACAATTTTTATCTTCAATCCACGTAAGTACGTAACAACTCTCGGTCCGTACTCACCCGAAGAAGGACATCATTGTCTGTTTCTCATATATTTATTTGAGCCTAAAACCTCCTACGTGACAAAGGGAGTAACTCGTATGGTCAACTAAATTTTTTTTCATAGTTATTACAAAATAAAAGGACTCGAAGTGATACAATAACGATTAAAAAATTACCTACGAAGTTTGAATTATGCAATAGCTAAACTAGATAACATTGTTGATGCCTTTTGAACCAAATCACTTGACTGCAAAATAAAAAAGACAAAATTGTAACCAACCAATCAACACAGATTTTGTTAAACAAAATTTTCCGGTACTGTTGTCTGCAAGAGTAATTCTGTTTTCACATGTAACCTAAAATATGATATTACTGTTCACACACTTTCCTCAACACAGATAATTTTTTTTTTCACAATTTTCTATTGTTATCATTAGTAACTGCATTCATACAGTTGGTGGCGAGAAAAAAATAAACTAAAATCTAAAAACCGAATGAAACCAAATTTCAAGTCTTTTGTTTTTTTTTAAAAAAAATTAGTTTTTAAGGAAATTTGGTTTTTGATTCGGTTTTTAGATACAGAAAATCGAACAACCGAAAAAACTGAAAGGATTTAGAATTTCCTGTGCTCATGTCTCAATAAGTTAATATATTGAATTACAATATTGTCAGTGAATTACCGAGCAGTCCACTTAAAGGGTACCCGATGTGGTGAATAGAAGATTAGGAAAGTGTGGTACTCTCGAACCTAATGGTCGACTATAAAAAACAGGAGCCGAGATTTATACTGGTTCAGGTCTCCCGAGGGATAATAGTCCTATGTATAGTATTTTGGTGTATTATATGATGTCTAGTCTTACAAAACAATGCACTTAAGTGATAAAGGCTTAAGGCGTCGAAAGTAAGATGATGATCCTGTCTCTAGGAGGTGCTTGTTTCCCTTATATAGTTAAGAGGTGAGCCTAATAATCTAGGACTCTACTCTGAGTCGGCTTCTCTTATGTTCGGGATTACATACCAAACACAGATCCTATTTTCCTAATTATAAGAATTCTGGTACAAACATATCTCTCCATACTGGATACATGGCTTAGTTTCCTGGTTAGGATCTAACATTCTTTATTAGGATCGAACCCCTTTTATGAATCATACCGGACTCGGCCTGTTTTTGATCTGGGCTGATAAGCCCATTGTGTGATACCTAGGGTCACATTCTCGACAAATATAATTTTAGTTTTACATAGCTTACCAAATAATGATTTAAATGAGTAGTCATAGCATATTTTAGTTAAAACTGAAAAATAAACCGAATTATTTTGGTTCTGGTTACTCTGGCCCTGTTTTTAGTTTCTATCTCTAAAACCAAATTTGTTAAAAACCTTAAAAACCAAACGAAAAAACTGAAAAAACAAACTCAAACTGCCATGGCGATGCAGTAACTAATCTGAAAGTTAAAAAAAGGATTAGCATACAATTCACATGTATCCCCAAAATAGGGCTTCCTCTCCGGGAATTAACCCCAGCTAAAAGGCGCACGCACGCGAGGGGGAGAAATGGCGATGGCGATGCAGCCATCCTAGCCTAGCCTCGTCTCCTCCCCACCCTCCCCTCGATGGCCGCCCCTCCCGTGCCGCTCCTCGCCGCCGCCGCCGCCATAGCCTCTCTCGTCATCCTCGTCCTCATCGTCTTCGCCTGCCGCCGGTGGTGGCGGCGGCGGTCGCGGGCGGTCGAGGCGGCGCCGTGTGTCGCTCCCCCGGTACCCGGCCAGGTCAAGATCCCACCTTTCTCGCTCCCCCTCCCTGTTCTGCTGTCGCTTGATCCGGGACCGAGTCGTCGCCTGGCTACGAAATCACGGTGTTGTTTGATTGACGTGAATCGACGCTTTCGTGGCGTATTGTGCTCAGCATTTGGGCGCGGCCGGCCCGTGAGGGCTTGTTCTAGCAAATCTCTCTACTTGTTCTTCGTTTCTCTGGGATATGGCCGATGGGTGGTTGTTCTTTGTCACTTGAATTGTTTCTTGTGAATGGGGTACACTCTGATTGCTGGCAAGTCGTGGAAGATGGATGCTATGGTAATCCTTGAGGAAGTGTATAGGCTTCTCTTTGGTTTTCTGCCACTAATGCGGCTGCAAATCCAGCTTATGTTATGCCCATTTGGAAGACTTAGTCTTGCTTATAGAAACAATACATTACATGCTATAATTCAATTAAATGAGTTTTGGTAGAGAAACAAGCATGAGTAGAGTAGTTCGATTAAATGAGTTTCGGTAGAGAAAGGATTTCGTTAGCGCATTGATGCATTTATTAAAAATGAGGAAACAAATGCATGGCATTCTACAAATATTCTGAGGACCATGTTTTTCGAAAAAGGAAATTCGGAAATTGTTGGAGTAATCCAAACAAGTGTATCTTGGAATTTCATTTGAAGCCCTTCTATGGTTCTGAACAGTGGATACCGGGTTTGTGACAACTTAGCCTCTGAGTGCATCCATGTTGGATACCAGTGGTACCATGTAAACGGTTATTAAGAATTCCTTATTTTGTAAATTGTGTAAATCAAGTGTTTACAGTAGCAAATTACTGTGGAATAAGTATAATGCATTAAATTGTGAGTATATCAAGTGTTGTTGCTACTTTTAACTGAAAATTTGGATGACTTCCCTTTATTTGTTTTGGAAAATTCTAGAAGGAACACATTACAAAAAGGAAAAGAATTAACAGACATGCAGAAAAGGGGGGAAAGGAGGGAGGGTGACTTTGCCGTCTTCCCCACGCCGCTACCCCTTCACGAGATGGACGCTCCCTTACCCTTCCCTGTGCGTCCATCTGCTGCTTATATTTTGCTTCCATCTTTGTCCATTGGATTCCATCCATAAACACCCGCTGCTGCACTTTTCTATCTGCAGCACATCTTTCCTGCGGACTACCCGCACTCTGATCAGTTACCTCTGGGTGATATTTCATCCCTTGGCCATCCTTTCCTCTTCTCTGTTCTGCAAGTTCATGGAAGCACTCCACATATCAAAGAAGATGGGGCAAACAACGGTGAGCTGGATATGCTATCCCCCTGATATGTTGGTTGAGTTTTTGTGAATCTTGATTTTTAGTCAGTAAGGTGTTTAGTATCACTGATACGGCATACGATGCGCAAATCAATTTTTGGAAGCTTGATTCTATTGTTTTGGTTGGTTCCTTGTTCCTGAGAAGAAAACTTGTATCATCATTTTACTATCAACCTAGATGAGATTATCTGCAGTATTGTCTTTCTTACTTGTATATTAGATTCAAGTTATGATGAAATTTGTAAGTATTATAGTTTCACTTATTGTCGGGTTCAGCACTGGCATGGTTTTTCCCTACTTAGTAGAGATATGAAGCTATCATAAGCTATTCTAGGGATATGTCAAAAGATGTACGGTGTGCCCCACACTCAATCGGTGGTGGATCCAGGTATTTTTCTGAGCTTGGGTGAACCCATGCATGGATGATTGTGAACATCATTGGACACTGAAAATGTAGGCCATCACACCCGCCGGGGTTGCCGGGCATTGGATCTGCCCCGGCACTATTGACTTTCACTGTTCTCTCTCTTGCATTTTTGGACAGAAGTTAAATGATTTATTCAATTTCATGGACCATCCAGAGTAATTCACTTATGCATTTCATTTTGATGTGAACTCGCTTAAGTAATTTTTCTAGGCTGATGAAAAACTCCACTGAATATGTTACTTGTATGCCAAGATGCTGAAGGGGATGGAGTTCCACATTGTTTAATCTTCTAAAACTGGTTATGCTAAAATCCAACTGTACACTTATTGTTTCTTGATGAATTCCCACCACATGATCTGCATTACACTGATTGTAGTGTGAACATCTATGTATTTTTTGTTTGATGATTTGCACTCTTCATTTGCAGAATGAGGATCTAAATAAGCCTCTCCTAGAAAATCTGGATGATCAGAATAACGATTTCCTGGGAAATGTTGTTGGAGAATCTTCGAAAGCTCAAACAAACAGGAGTAATACTTCCCCAAGAATTCATGGAACAACTGATTCTGTCAGGGT
>KE372122.1:903385-917254 GCA_000418225.1 Zizania latifolia | reverse complement strand
AACCCTGTGCTACACAAGGTATGCATAACAATACCCAAACATTTAGTTGCCTACATATAAAGTCAACTCTCTTCAGTTTCTCTTGTCTTTATTGCATTGCACATTTCAGGTAATAGTATTTACCAATGTCAAATTTTCTGTTACAGAAATTACTATGGATTTTGCAGGAGAAATTCATGTGATCGATGTTACAAACGATACTTCTGAAGAGTTCCATTTGGGAAGCACACTGAAGTGTACAACACAGACAAGTTGGTCAACACCTTATCAGAAACACAAAAGAAGGGGTTCCGGAGAGGATAATCAAAATGGAAACATTTCTCTAAAGGATAATACATATCGTAAGATATCTCTTGAACCTGATTAAAATGTTTTAGTAGCCATGACTTGCAAAGATTTGCATTTGTATGCCTACCTAATCGAATCTTTTGCTAGAAATGCAGGAAGCCACCTAGACTTAGAGGTCATAGCTGGGCCATCTCATGGAATAAGTTGTTCCCGACAGTCAACTAGTCCTACAATCCCAATAACTCTTGGAAGGGTTCCCCCAAGTGATTTGGTGTTGAAGGACTCTGAAGTGTCAGGGAAACATGCTAGAATAAACTGGAATGCAAAGGCAAGTTTTTCAGGATTATTTATTGATTTTATTCATCTCTTGCGCCTTCAACTTAGTCACTTAGTGCTATTTGATTAGTTGTTCCTAGCCTTGTAAGAAAAAATTGTGTACTGATGTTTGTGATGAATCTTAACAGTACCATTTTTAGTGATTTTCTTTGGTAAAATATATGCTTTTGTTCAATGGCAAGATGCAGTTTTTATTTGATTAGAACCTAGCTGACTTAATTTTATCCATGACTGATCAATGCTGAGAATTGAGATGGCAGGATGGTATGGCTAACCTAATGTAACAAGATCCTGAAATCGCACTTTTAGAGAAGAAATTAGTTTTGAGTGTTTTTATTTAAACAGTTACTCGATGCTAAACGGTTTCATCTATATCTTGAATCGTAAAGAATCTGTTTCTGCAAGAAAGGTTTGTCATATTACTTTTTTTGAGCATTTCTTTTTTGTTATCTAGTTATTAATGAACAAATGCATATTTCCTTGAGTGTTACCGTGAAAAAGTATTCTTAAGCATTTATCAAGTAGGGAATTGTAGAATGGAAGGCTAAGGTTAACTAGTATTATCAGCTATGTGCTATTACTGCTATAAACAAATCTACCTATCTTGCATGTATTTGCATAAGATGAAGTGATCATTCTTATGCAGACATTGAAATGGGAAATTGTGGACATGGGCAGCTTGAATGGGACATTCTTGAACTCCCGGGCAGTTCACCATCCAGATGTTGGGTCCAGGCACTGGGGTGAGCCTGCTGAACTAGCAGATGGTGACATTATAACTCTAGGAACTTCATCAAAACTATCTGTAAGTGTTTTATATGATTGCAGCACCTCTTCTTGTTTCTCCAAGTTTGCTGATATGTTTGTTGAACTCCCATTTTCTTTCTTTTGAGGCATAGTTGGGCCAATGTACTAATTTCCTGCTTAGGTTTTTTACATTGTCTGAAATGAATATTTCAGAATGGATCAAGAGATGGCATGTCTTCTAGAATTATTTCATCAAATATAATTAGTGAACCCTAAACCCTACCCATGTTATCTTAACTGTCTGTAATGTCAAACTGCTTGCATTTTTTAGATAAATAAAGCTTGTAGCTGTGTTTCAAAATGAAAAGATTAATTTTCTGTCCTGTCCTATGATATGTTTGTGAGTTCTAACTTTTGTTGGAGTATACCGCTCTCCTGGAACAAAGCTACTCTGTCCTGCTTCCTTCCATTAACCCAGAAGAAAATGCTTAATCTAATGAATTTCCATCTGTCTACCTGTTGCTGCACTAGTGTCAGTCTGTTGATCCAATTTTGATACCTAAATGCTTATATGGAAGTATGGAACACATTTCTTTACGTTTTTATCAGTGCCCTTCTGTTCTAAGCCTGTCTGTTGAGCCATATATCAGACTATCGCAAGCATAATTTTTCCTTATATTTGATCCTAAATTCCTAATCAAGTTGAAAAGGGTCTGCTCCCTCAACTCAACTTGTATCAAGATTAGCTAAATTGTTTTGATTGGAGATGAGGAATTGTGTAACTTTGTTTCATCAATCTATTGTCAACAAATTGATTACTCCATTCAGAATACTCTAGCCATTACAAGTTTTTTTCTTCTTGTCCAAGTACTCCAATTCATATGCTGAACTATGTATACTGTATTGTTAAATCAAATTCATAGTTCAAGTTGCTCTACAGCATATTGAACTTTATGGTAAATTTTCAATTGACTGTTCTTTGGTAGCATTATTAATTTTTTTAATAATTTATGTTGTTGTCTCACTAAAGGTCCAGATATCACTGCAAAATCAGCAAGTTCCTGCTGGAATTGGTATGTCATCTGATCCAATGTTCCGTCGAAGTGGGAAGAAGATTCAAATGGAGGATATAAGCTTTTGCCAGTGCCCTATGCAGGGTGTTGAACAGGTAGTGATCACTTAACTCTCATAAACACATATGCCTGTTTCTGATACAAACTGGTTTTGCAGTTTGGACTCCTTGGAATTTTTGATGGACATGGTGGTGACGGAGCTGCCAGAGCTGTCAGCAAGTTAGTTGTTCATGCCCATCTATATTTAATTCAGAGCGTGCATATATTTTATTCTAACATATGGGGATTCGTGTACTAGCTTTTATCTATCGGAACTTGCTCTTGTATTTCAGTATTTGTACTCTGATTATTTTATCGTCACATAATCACTTAAGAACTGATGTTTTCTCCCTTCTTGATTTCTAGGATTCTTCCAGAAAATGTGTCAAATCTTTTATCTGACCATGAGACAAAAGAAAAAGTTCTTTCATGCTCTGATGCTTCTGATGTTCTTAGATGTGCTTTCAGTATGACAGAAGCTACAATCGATCATGAGTATGAGGTTTGTTCTCCTTTTCTCTGAATAGTTTCGCTCTATGAGATGAAATTGTCAAAGTAGTTTTTCATTTAAACATCCTTGCCTGCTCCTGTAGTGATATAATTTGTATCCAAGGATTGTTCAAGTGTTTGCATTGCAATGCCGTTTAATCCTTTACTATTATACTTATGTTGTTACACTATACACTTTTAAACTGCAAAATCAATAACATAAGTTGGAGACTTTTTGTTGTCATATGTCTAGTTCTGTGAATGAATCACAATCAAGTCCTGTTCTGTGGATGAAGTGCAATCAAGTCCTGTTCTAGGACTTACACTTAAGCTTTGCCATCGACTTGCATTAGTCTAGAGTTTCTTTTCTTGGCACTTGGTAATAAGCAAGACTCCCAAAGCTCTGTGGGGTTGCCTACTGCTATCTTCCTAAGTTCATTTATGAATGTGACCAATTGTTGCCATTTCAAGGTTCTGACACGTCACTACTATTAAGCACTCATTACTTGCAATTATTTCCAACAATGGATATTCAATTAGTATTTCCTGCTAGTAGTTGCAGTCTCATATGTCATTTGTGAGCAGTATGCCTAACTACTAATCTCATCACCGATCCCATTCATAGGATTATTCAGATCATAGTTGTTAAGGCGGTAAGGTGGGGCAAGGTGGCCATCTACCGCCTTACCTTTTAAGCGGTAAGGCATAATGTGAGGCGACGCCTTACGCCCATAGAAAATATAGGATTTAAGAAAAAAATATCAATAGATAAGTATTAAGTAGCAAATTCCAAATAGTAATATTAATATAGCATGATAAAAGTATCAATAGAACAGTAATAATATAGCAATGTAGCATAATAAAAGTAGCAAATAAGTTCAACACCTAAATCCCCAACTATCCCATCTCTCAAATATCAATAGCCATCATCGAACTCAGTAGCGGTGAAGAAGCACTTGCTGCACTAGACATTGTTGATTATTGTTGTTTCCTCTTTCCTGTTTGTTGATGTTCACAACAGAATCAATATGACAATAAAACTACAGCAATCAGAATATAAATCTACATCAATAAAACTCCAACGGAGAATTGTAGAGAAACCGGTGCATAATGGAATCCTGAGGCACGACAATAGTGTGAGGAGAGGCAGGGGAAGGCCGAAATTGACTTAGGAGGAGACAATAAAAAGACACTTGAAAGGATGAAATATTTCTAAAGATTTGGCCTTGAATAGGAGTGCATGGAGAGAAGCTATTTATGTGTCTGAACCTTGACTAATGACTCCTATTGGGTTTTAACTCTAGTCCACCCTAACTTGATTGGGATTGAAAGACTTTGTTGTTGTTATTGTAATAAAACTACAGCAGTACAGCAACAAGACTACAGCAGTGCAGCAATCAGCAATCAGCAATCCACTTAACAACTCTGGCTATCGTAGTATGGTTTGACTCAATAAAACTGAGAGACAGAGATTACCTGCCAAAATCGCAGAGTGCCAGAGCACAGAACCTCGCCGTGCCAGTCCTTGACGATGGTCCTCGCCGCGCGCAGCTTGCCTCTCCGTGCCGCTCGCCTGATCCGTCGCCTCTCTCACACGATTGAAGTTTGAGATACCATGGAAACCCTAGTGGCTGTGACTGTCACTGGACTTTGTGGGCCGCATAAGGCAAGGCGGGAGGGCAAGGCGGCGGGATGCCTTACCACCTCCACACCACCTTACCACTAAAGCAACACCTTAATAACTATGATTCAGATTTTAGGAAGTTTTGTTGCCAAACTTTAGATCTTGTTGCTAACTTCATCCAGAAAATATTTTTATTTGCTAATGTAGTTTCTGATCCCATCCTGATGTAGATTATAATAAGTTTTTTTATCCAGTTTAGATCTTGTTGCAAATATTGTCTAGAAAGTAGAAACTGTATATACTAGGTAATTTTCCAGCTTACAAGGCCAAAAATACTTGAGTTTTTTCTTTTCTTTTCTAACCTAGCCTAAAAGTGTTAGCAAAGATTGTTTTTCCTGGAATTCTTGTAGTCTGGTTATTTTGCAGTATCAATAGGGTTTGCATTATTGATATTATTTTGCCCATCAAGGCATCAATAGGTTTGTGCCTTTTCTCTTCAATTATCTTTGTCTGACGACAACTGCTGTGGTTTATGATATTTGTTCGTAATTTTCAGGGATGTACAGCAACAATCCTGCTGATTTGGTTTGATCAGCACAAGGATTATTTTGCCCAATGTGCTAATCTTGGTGATTCAGCTTGTGTTATGAGGTAAACAACATTTTGTTACTAATTTCATAATCATTCATTCTGTTGACTACGTGCTCCAATTTTGCTTAGCAACTTCCTGTATAGCATCTGCATAATGCTTACTAAGGTTTGCTAGAGAATAACTGGACTATTTTTGTCAGTGTCGATGGGAAGATGATTGAAATGACTGAAGATCATCGAGTAGCTAGTGCAACTGAACGAGCTAGGATAGCAAGAACTGGACAGGCCCTGAGAGCTGGTGAAGTCCGGATTAATGGTATGCTATTTTTCCCATTTCAAGTGCAACCCCGAATTTACCATAAATCATGAAAGCCGTATTAATGTAATTTTATTTCTCCAGGACTTAATCTTGCCAGAATGTTTGGAGATAAGTTTCTAAAAGAGCAAGATCCACGCTTCAGCTCAGAACCATATGTGAGCCCAGCTTTTCACATTACAAAAGCATGCACAGCTTTTGCAGTTATTGCTAGGTAACATGATTTCTCAATGCTACCAAGGTAATGCTTACCGATGTAATGCATCCGTCATGACATTCCAGTTATTTTTTTGCATGCTTGCAGTGATGGGCTCTGGGATGTTATTAGTACTAAAAGGGCAGTGCAGCTTATTGTTGAGGTGAAAGAGCACTGTTTTTATTGGTGTTAGTTATACATTATTCTTTTAATTTGTAGTCTCATGCTTGTCATATGTTTCAGGGTAGGGAGAGAAACAGTGGTGACAGTGCCTCAGCTCACAAAGTAGCCAATCGTCTGCTAAGTGAAGCTAGGAATTTGCGAACCAAGGACAATACATCAGTAATATTTGTAGATTTTGACGTTTTGAGAACAGATCATTGTACTGCCAAATGATTGGACTATTTTTGGACACCTTATTCTAAGAATCATCTTCCTGGCTGTTGCTCGTGGCATTCAGAATTTTGCTCAGGTTATGGTGTCTGATGTTGCAATATTATCAGGTGTTGCTACACATCCTGTTACTGTACCTGCTTCATAGACTGCTTGATCATTTGACTAGGTGGTTGTTATAAACAAGAAGGCCAAGCTTATACTTGCCATATTTTACCAGAGTTAATTTCTTGTTGAGGGCATGTCTGCATGTTGATGACAAAACTTATCAAAAATTCTATTTTCAAAAAAAATATAAAAGTAGGCCATTGTCGACATGTTTAAAATATCGAACTCTGTCAACAACTACAATACCTAATACTAGGTTGCTAGCCTCCTGAGCGCTTTAGATGCAAATAAGATTGGAGTAGGTTACTCTCTGACTAAAGTACAATCAGGTCAGAGACGACACAATGCATAGAGTTGCTGTCTTTGTTCAAGAACATCTCTGTGTCAAATTCATCGGTCTTGGTTCTCTTTGGGATTCTTCTCTTTTCGTTAGGCCAAGCAAGCTGCTCTCCAACGCAAGCCAAATCCAGCTTTTTTTATATCTACGAATCGAAGCTAGTCACTTCAGGAGCCGTAGCTACAAAAATTACCCTCACGATAGTTGCATCTGCGCTCAAATGCCCATGCCAACATTTCTGTCGATCTTTGAAATAGCGACAGCTTTCTTTTGATTTTTGAAATAGTGACAGGACTCTTTATTAAAAATATTAGACTATTCTATTTTTAATAGACATTACATATTTAGGTTAACTTTTAAAAAAATTATAAAACTACACATATGTCGACATCTGAAATATTAACCTTTGAAATGACGATGTACTTACGAAGTTACAATAGTAAACATCTGTCGACATTTAAAATTTCAATAGAGGTTCTATCGATCTTTGAAATATCTACAGGACTATTCATAAGTCGTATCATAAAGATTGACAGAACCTCTATCGATATTTCAAATATCGACATATATCTACTTTTATATATTTTTTTTAAAAAGTTAATCTAAATATGTAATTTCTATTAAAAATAGAATATTTTTAAAAATATTCTCCAACCGTAGAAAGACAATAATTTAAATCATTTCGTCCCTCGTCTATATTAATATATGAAAACCAATAACGCTACATCACCGGCCGTGCAATCTGCGCAGCATCAATTCACCCACTTGCCGTTCCTATCATGAGCCCAACCATGCACCATTTCGCCGCATACAATATAAGCAGCTAAATCAAAGTTAGCTACCACCACCAGATAAAGATAATATCCATGCATGCAGATTATCTCCACTAATCCGAGTGATCAAACTAAAAACTCTAGAGTTGATGTCGACAAGAAGCCTGAACTAATTAAACTAATTGGAATCACTTTAATTAAACAAGGATTCTTGTACAAGTATTTCACAAGCTAGTTTCTATGGTCTCAATTTGTTGCTGTGAAGAGTTAATTAACTATCTACATGGTTCACAGAATATTGTAATTAAAGTGGTGATGAGAAAATTATTTTCAAAATTTTATCATTAAGCCTCCAAAATCTGATAACCTCAACACACCTAAATAGTACTATGGGTTAGAGTAGTATAAAATCACTAAAAAGCGTGTTATAGAGAGTATTTTATGTGCTAAGATGTGCATCCCCTAAAGGCTATCTAGTACAGAACATTTGAGAAAAATCTACGTCGAGATGATAACAACCCGTATACATACAGTGATGTGTATTTATAATAATAATAATAATAATAATTGTTATATTTGTTTCATTAGCATGTCTTGTGATATTCTTCTTCATAACTTGTGCATGTCTTCATTTCATTTCCGTGTGTTGTCCCTTATATTAGGACATATAAATCTTATAATTAGTAGGTGGATCTATAATTAGTATTTTATTAGTAGATGACATCCTTCTATACTAATTAGTAGACGGCTTGGGCTGTGTCCTTCAAACCTATGGAATGTAGGATCTTTGTTGGCACTTGCTTAGCTAACCACTATCGGAATCCATCACTTTATCGTATGCTCAGTGTATATGATAAAGATCTAAAAACACTTAGCAAAGTGTTTATCGTGTATAAGACTTGACAAACAGTCGAGCCAATAAACAGATATTTATCGAGTGTTTTTAACTAGGTTTGTCGAGTACATAATAAAATACACTCGTAAAACCCCAATGAAACTCACATATAAATACTATCCCAACAAATCCCACGAGCCACAACCAATATTTCAGAAGCTAACTAACAAAGCATCTTGACCAAGTAGTTAAGTAGCTAATTAGTTGCCTAACTTCAAACACCACAAAACACACCATGTCACAATTGGTGCCCACGGCCGCCATCCCGAGGCTTGTACCGCCGCCGTCTATCGACATCACGATGCCCGTGTCGTCGCCGCCACCGCCGCCGCTTTTCAGTGTCAACAGGAACATGGGTGGGACGGGAACGGGGAAGACGCGCCTCGCTGTGGACCTCGCGCTCCGGTTCGGCGGCGAGGTAATCAATGCCGACAAGACGGAGGTGTACAAAGGCGTCGACGTGGCCACCAACAAGGTCACCGCCGAAGAGTGCGCCGGCGTGCCCCATCACTTGCTCGGGGTGGCGCATCCGGCCGATGCCGAGTTCACGGCCGTGGACTTCCGGCGCGAGGAGTCCCGCGCCGCGGGCGCAGTCACTGCACGCGGCAGGCGGCCCATCATCGCCGGCGGGTCGAACTCGTACATCGACGAGGTCATCGACGGCGACCGCCGCGCGTTGTGCGAGCGTTACGACTGCTTCTTCCTGTGCGTGGACGTGCAGTCCACAGTGCTGCACGGCTTCGTCGGCCACCGCGTCGACGAGATGTGCGGCCGCGGCCTCGTCGACGAGGTCGCGGCGGCGTTCGACCCGCGGCGCACCGACTACTCCCGCGGCATCTGGTGCGCCATCGGCGTTCCGGAGCTCGACGCATACCTCCGGTCATTCTCCTCCGGCGACGACGAAGAGCGCGCGTGGCTGCTTGCCATTGCCATCGAAGAAATCAAGGCCAACACCCGCCAGCGCTCATGCCGGCAGCGCGCCAAGATCCAGAGGCTGGCCGCCGGCTGGCCTGTGGCGAGTCCGCCGCGTCGACACCACGGAGTCCTTCCGGCGGCGCTCCGCCGCCGCCGCCGTGGCCTGGGAGCGGCTCGTCGCTGTTAGATAATCAACTTTTCTTAAAGTTCAATAGCTTAAGTAAGCAGAATAATTAGCCGGCTTGCATTTTCTGCTAGAGGAGTCCTGGTTCTAGGCGGAATGGGCGGACCACTTCTGTTGTGATCCAAACAAGAAGGCAATAGCAATCGAGAAAACGCTGCTTTGGTTTCGCAGCACAAAATTCTGTTCTTGAGTTGTCGGCGAGCTACAGTACACGTGAGAGTTCATCGTTTTGCCGTGAGCGATCCACTGAAGTCTGAAAACTCTAACAGTCGCCGCGCCATGCATTCACGCCGTGCGCTCATTCTTTCAAGATGATTTCACCGCCGATCACAGCAACGCCGACACAGCTCCGATGGTCTCCACGTTTGCTCTCGCCGCTGCCGCCGCCGCCGGCGTCTATTCTCTGCTCTAAACGTACATAAAACTCCAATTCCACAGGAAACCAAGGGCTAAGTAATAGGGCCGTACATAAGGGGAAGAAGGTATGTCACTGTTTAGGTCCTAAAATTATATGTTACACTGAGTACTAATTAACAATGTTGATCTATTAGATAGAAAAAATATAACAACACTTGTCTACGATAGTTAATTAGACTAGGAATACGTAAGACATGTGGTTACGTCTACTGACTTGTTTGACTGCTTAGATTATGAGACCTATAAACTAGCGACGGTTGATTTTCTTCTCGCCGTTTTCCTTTTCCGGGCTGCTGGGATGTTTTTTGGAAGGTAAGCATACAGTTTTCAGCCATCACGTAAAATGGCTGAATATATAGGCTCCAAAGGAAATGTGTGATTTTTTGGGGGAAAAAATCACTTGAGTTGATAAGAATAATAGATGTGTGCCTATCGAAATTTTGGAAACGCATGTAACAATTATTTATCACCCACATATCTCGATGCAACTTGCAATTCACATGATCTCTGTACATGCTCATTCATCATGAGCTCAATACTTTTTTTTCATGTCTCTTCTTTTTCTTGCCGCTAATTCGTCTGCCTGTTTTGGCCGGCGCTAGTTATCACCATCCATGGTGAACAAGAACATGCCATCTTTGGATGAGAAGGAACAATGTTTGCATCTCAGTGTGCTTTCCAGCCTTGCCAATAGCACCTGATTTGACACAATATCAATCTAGTAATCGGATATATATAAGTTGTGTGTGTGATTCGTTTTTTCTTTCTATGAAAACTGGCTTTCGGCGCACTTTGATTGCAAAGCAATTTAACTTCGTGATCATTGTAATGGAATATCATCATACCTAATATGACAAATTAACCTTTTTTCGCAGCATCAAAAGGATCTAACAAAAGGATGAAATTGTTGCAGTGCTTTTCGGACTTTGGGGTTAGAACATCTAAGAAAAAAAGAGTAAAGTGCGCCTCAAATGCACACCAGGTAATGATGAATCCTAACAAAATTGTAGAAAGATGGAGCTAAAATTGTAGAAGAATTGACCAACCTTTTTTTCTTCTGGGATAAAGATAGTTCATGCTGTCACGCATCAAGTGTATGACCAGTGCAAAACTTCCAAAACATCTCACTGCATGGTCACATCACAGAATCCAATCCTTTTTCATGAATTTCATGGGGGAAAGAGGCAAAAGAATATAATGGCTATGGAGTTTGGATCACCCATGGAATAGATTGCGAAATGTGATACATCACAGTTCATACAGACAATGTTTTCCCTGCTGGGCATATCAAGTTCATACTTCATATTAGGATTTACGAGAGATGAATTCCGTTCATTAAATAAAGTGTCTGATTGCTTGTGATTTATCAAGATAATATACAGACAACACAACACATTTGGTGTTATGAACATTGATAACTACATGTGAAATATTACAACACTTGCAACTTACGAAGAGTGTCTTGAAAGCAAATCGTGAAGTCTTGAACTCTTGATTACACTGTTTAACCGATGCTAATTTGGCAAACACAGAAATTTGAGATGTAGTATAACTATAATTTACAAATTTCAAATATTGTACCTCAATGTCATGAAGAGAACTAAACAAATCGAAATATTACTATAAAAATTGATCAAGAAAAGACGCTTTGCTAAAAGAGAAAAAAGGATAGACAAGCTACATACGTCTGCTGTATCTAGCTCCATGGATCGTCCCATCCTTTGGGACCCTCTCTCTTAACAAAATCAACAATGGCCCGGACTGCCTCTTGCACCCTGTTGGAGAGAGCATGGTTTCCCCATTCTATTTCAACTTTCTCTGCACCTCCCAGCGCGCGACATAGTCTGTAGTGAAACATACAACATTAGTATGACACGATACCAGATTAGTATCTACTACATATTGGTTACTGTTTTCACCTGTCAACAAGTGCCTCCTTATCAACATACTCCGGGACATATTCATCCCCCATTGAGAAAATAACCTGCAGATGAGGCACTTGCAAGATATAAAATTCAGCAGCCTCGGCATAATGTCTTCAGAACTTGACTCATACTTCGACCTATAACTATACTAAAAAAAGTATTTTTTTTTTGCAGCATGACTTACCCATTATCGTACAGTAGTTGCAGATAAAGGGGTTCCGGGATGTTTGTTACACTCAAATTTCCATGGCTTCCTTCCTTACAATTCCTAATTGTACCATTCTAATGCAGCTTTCAAGTGCTTTTATTTCCTCTTAACTAGCTTGCTTAATATGGTCAAAACACAAAATAGCACAACCAAATCAACCCACTATGAAAATCATCCATTTATGATTTAGGCGTGCATAAATTACAAGAGCCAGATGCTCAAATTTAGGTTCAGGACTAAATCTTCCTGTTTGTGTACCTTCACAACATTTCAATAACTAAACATGCAAGTCAAGTACTCAACGTAATCAAGCTTAGTTTTATCGCATTATAGCATTGACATGGACAGAATATCTGACACCAATGCAAATTCAAGCATTCAACTCTTGCCAGTCATAAAGCAGATAGTGAAGCAGTTTGTTTTCTTTAAAAGGAAATCCAAGATGATCAGCATAAATTGCTTCTATAACTAGAGACAGTCACAAAGGACCACAGAAGGATGACCCCAAGTGATCCATATAATAATCAGAAAAGAATGACACTGAAAAATGTGACTATAATATTTAAACCATTTCTAGCAATGGTTCACTCACTACAAAATGTGATGTTTCTATGCGCGTTTACAAAACCAACCAGTAGAAAGGAAGAATACCTGGCACTGTGTGGTTGACATATGACCAAGTCTCTGCCTCAACTGATCTTCACTAAGATCTGAGCTAAACATGTCATCATCACCCATATATGCACAAAGGGAGTGGTACCTACACATTATTTGTATGCATCAGAATGCGACTGAACAAAAAAAATCAATTCCTCATGGATATTTTGTTAGATCACACAGACAGACTACGAAAGGGTACTAGGAGATATGCTGGCAAATAGATCCAATAAAAAAACAGATATGCACCTAAAAGAAGTGATATGATATTGGATACACACATAACAGGTCTCCTAAGAAATCCATAGAAACAATACAGAAAAGTTAACTTTGCATCATTTTAAAATAATAATAACAAGTCTAGACTCCCACTCAATATAGTTGACCATAAGCAACATTAAGGACATGTTTGCTACAGCTCTAACTTGGAAGATTCATGCTGAATCTGAGGGTTTGTATAATATAATAAAATAGTTTAAACTTTTTTTAGTTCAAAATAAAAACCAGATTACTCAACTAAATACACTCAATCCATCCACAACTCTAGATCCAGGATTTCTTGAAGCTAGGTTGGACCAGCTCAAAAAAAATTTAGATCTAAAGTTGTACCAAACAGAGCCTAAGTGGGACACAAAAATGATGACTAACATTGATGTGTGATAATGTGATCTACTTTATGTGTCCTTAACAATAGAACCTAGCTTCAATGCTTCATTCTATTCATGTTTGTTCCATTCTTGAGGATAAATTTTCATCATTGATGATTTAACCTTTTATCTGCAGATATTGCTCTGCTTAACAAAACAAGATAACTCTCCCATGCTATATGGTCCATAGGGACCAGCAGAAAAATCAGATCATGAGTCATCATAGCCCATGGAAGTGCAAGAAATTGTGTATCTGAGGTCATCATCACAATCTAGAGCACTACAATAGATGCTACAAAACTCCCAACTAAAGATTTTTCTGACATACAATATAAGGTCAAATATCCAATAGCTACAACAGAATGTGGCTCCTCGTCTAACTCTTTACGCAGTAACATGGTTCTTATGATGTTGCCTAGGCGGTAAGGCATGATCTGGGTCTGGGCGTCGGGGTCGCCGCGTCTGAGATTCTTATGGCGTCGCAAGTCGTCGACTTAGCTGCTGTGTCGTCGACTTGTGGCGAGGCAGACGCCGCATGGCACGCGGGGAAAAGCAGCTCGTGCAGGAAAGGAGCGGTGCACGCGTGGGAAAGGAGCTGTGCGCACGCGGGCGGCCGAGGGAAAGGAGTGCGTGCGCGAGCGGCCGAGGGAAAGGAGCGCGCTGGGGGAAATAGCGGTCTGTACGCGCGGGCGGCCAAGGGAATCTGGAAAA
>KE372122.1:874316-896527 GCA_000418225.1 Zizania latifolia | reverse complement strand
CTCTACAACATTTTCAGAAGGCGCAATCTCGAGCTCCAAAACTTCCTAGACGGAACGAAGGCGACGAGCTGAACGAAACTCATCATCCGACGAGGGCGGTCCGTACCTGCACGGACTGGGGCCCGTACTTGAACAGCGTCCCCTGCAGCTGCTTCCTCCGCCCGACGGCGCCCGGACCCGCGCCGACCATGGCGGCGACCACTCCTCCCCTCCCGCCTGCGGCGGCGGGGCCATCGGAGATGGGAGCGGGCGCGGAGGCGACGCCGCCGGGAGGCATGACTGAGGAGGAGGAGGAGGAGGCGGGCTTGCCAGAGGCAGTGCGGGAGATTCCGGAGAACCAGGAGGAGGTGGAGGACGGGGAGGTCATGGCGGCGCCGGCGGCGAGGTCACCGCCGCGAGGGCATCACGGGATCCACCGGGAGGGTCGCACGACGACTCGGGATGGGCTGCTGCTCAAAATCGGATTTTTATTTATTTATTTAATTGAATGGTTGAGGTTTTTTTTTAGGGTGACACCAGCCGCATGATTAGGGGCTGCATTAATCTCGGTGGTTGGTAACCTTGGCACTCATCTGTTTGTTAGTTTCCATTTTGACCTTTTCAGAGTGGTTTTTTCATTGAAAATATGAAATCCTTCTTTTTAAACAATTTTACGGTCTTCAAATGTTTCCATTCATTATCCATCCATAAATTTATTAAACAAAACACGTAAAGTTAGTAAAGTTTATGACTAAAGTATATACTCTCTAATTTCAAACATAAGCATATGTTAGTTCTCTAATTTCAAACATAAGCATACGTTAGTAGAGTACTTCGAGGTTGTCACGTGTAAAACACAGAGAATGTTTGACTAAAATGATAATGATATTGGCCAAGGGTATAGAGATGCAGATAACTCTCTTTATTAACTTGTTATTAAGTATGGGCATTTGGTTTTATATTGACCTTAGCAATATCATTTGATTATCGTTGGAACAAAGGTACAACACGCTACAAGATTTAAAAAGGATGTGCATCAATCATCTTAGTTATGTGTGATGGACTACTAATGGATTCATATTCTAATTTATGCAATATCTTAGAGTTTGTTTGGAGCTCCACTCCATTTTCAGTTTCACTCCAAAGCTCCATAGTAAAGTAGATTCACAGTAGAGTAGAACCTAATTTATGTTTTGTTTGGCTAATAGACTAGCACTAACCCTAGAAAAGATGGGTTAGGACATGTAATATCTATTATACCTTTAATCTAATTTATATTGATATAATATTAGAGTATGGATATCTGGGAGGGCTCCACCATGATCCACGGTGAAGTTTAGAGCTGAAGCCCCCTCAACAAAGACCTTAGTAAAAAAGTTCATCACAATTGTTTATATGATCCCAGGTCATATTAGATGTTAATTTGTGACAAAAAATACTGTTTGACAGATGGTTCTCCATTTTCCTTCAGAACAGTACTACTCCTATCTTTTATGGAACATTCAAATCAAGCTTGGTAAATAAAAACACAGAACACACTGCAGAATATTCAGATCAAACCTTCGGTGATTAAAGTGGCAGATAGCATATAAAATTTCTTGACATCCACATGTTCTTGTGCTTGTGCTTATTTGCAGACAAATGGCTGTTTTGTGGCGCCATCAAAACATGAACTCACACAGCATCATGTTTCCCAAACTACAAGTCTCACAAAGGCAGGGCTGATGATCTCATCATCACTAACACCAAACATCATCCTAGCGCAACTGTGTTCCTAAAATTGCTGCAAATTATCATGATGTAAAACCTATAAAGAGTTATCAAATATGAAACAAAAATGCAATTCCCTCTTTTAAACAACATGTAAGACTCCTATACCTATATTATGAATTATAACAAACAGAGCTCCAAAAGAACCAAAAGCAATATGCAGCAACTAAGCAAGCTATCAACATAACCAAACAAAAAAAAGATTACAACAATAAAACAACTCATTCGTCCAGTTGGTCATTCGTGTGTTGAATCGACCACACGCCCTTGAACATCCCAGCTGACTGGAGGGAGAAATCCGACACAACTCGGAATAGCTCCGGCAAGTTTGTCCGGAGGAGGCTGAGCGACTTCTCCCTGACAACCCTGCACTGCCTTACATGCTTCTCTTCCAAATCTTTCAGTGAAAGCTCCAATCTTTCCATGGCGGCTTTCCGTTCCACCAGCGGATCAGCTCGTGCACCGTCAGGGTTATCGTCCTCAGGAAGGTTACCTGCTCTTTTATGCTTATACTTTTGTTCCCAGTCTTCGAATTGCCTCCTCTTCCTCCCATGCTCCCTGCTAATGTCACCAATCTTTACCCTAAGCTTCAGTTCATCTTCCTGATGCACTAGGATAGTACGTATTACTTCTGCAAACGTATTTATCGCCTTCTTTGCAGCCTCATCTGGAAGCTTTCCAAGGATGTCATGCCAAAAATGCAGCAGCCTCTTGATGGGAGGCGTGGTCTCCTGTGGCTGTGATGAGTTCGGCTTCAGGTTGGTATCAATGGGGATTACATTTAGCTTGATCCAGCTGTAGAGGCTCCCCACATACTGCTTCTGATATGTCATGAACCGGTCAAACTGCGTGTGCCATTCCTGAACAATGTTCCACAGCTGCAGAGTCCGATCATGGTGCTGCTCACTTGTTTCCCGGGCAGCAACCGAGATGTCAAACGACTTGAGCTCTGTGATGATCTTGAGCTGTTCTTTGTGGTGAATGTACATTGCATCCCACATGTGCCACATTCTGCCGGTGTGAAAAACAACATGGTTAATTTCTCCAGATTCTACAACCTTTTTTTTGTTAGTGAACGAAGTTGCTATTGCATAGCGCGCGGGAGAAGTCATTTTAAAAGAATAGCACTGAGTATCTCACTGAACAGAGTAGATTAAAGCAAATTTGCAAACAAAAGAAAGCTTACCCCTTGACAAGTTCAAGAAGTTTGGGGTATAATTGTTGGTCTCTCAACCGGTTAATTTCTGCAATTGTTGACTCCATTGTTTGCATGTCAACTACATATTTCGTGTGCAAGTGACTAACAACAGATTTGGTCTTCTCCAGTGATGAAGAGGCGACACCACGCTGCTTCTTTCTGTTGAGAACAGCTAGCTTTCGTTGGTATTCCATTTTGATAACCTCAAACTCCTGTCTCAGGTATATAAACAGTTTAGATCATGAAACAGGTGCCTAGATAAGGATAGGAATTGTCTTTTAAAAGAAAAAAACATGTATAGGTTCCCAGAACAGATGGTTGCATCACCACGAATTCCACAAACATATCGCAAAATTAGCAATGCAAGAATGGGTTCTTGAATTAGCAAGTTGTAAGGTTTTTACTTCAATGAATGAGTGGCTGCAAAGATTTATATTTCGAAATAGTGGTAAATAAAACATTTCTTACCTTGACTTCATGGCATAGTTTTTTCTCCCATGCAAGCAGCTTATCAAGAACGGTTGCGTGTGTTTCCCATTCGTCGTCGTCCAATTCATTCTTCGCATTTTCTGGTTGGGGTATCCCTTTAAAGGAGCGATTCCAAGTGATCACTTGCATCACTCTGGCAGAATGGTCGACAAATCCTAATAGCATAGAAGAGAGGTGCAATTTAACAACATAAGGAAATCAAAGTTGTACATGCCTGTTTTCTCAAGAAAGTTGTCCATGTGCATCTACAAATTACTCTTTCCGTTCCACGATGTAAGTCATTTGATTTTTTTCAAAGTCAAACTTATTCAACTTCGACTAATTTTATAAAAAGATATACTAACAATTGCAACATCAAATTAGTTTTATTAAATCAATCATTAAATATGTTTTAACAGTACATTTAATTGATATTGTCAATATTAATATATTTTACTTAAATTTAGTCAAAGTTGAAGAAGTTTGATTTTTAAAAAATCAAACCACTTATGAAACAGATGTAGTAAGTATGAAAGGTTCACAAAATAAATAAAAAAACTGGGTACGTGGAAAATAACTCAAGCAACCCCTAAAAACAAGCAAGATAGAGAGACTGCTCAACTGAACCTGAAAATGAATCATAGAGTACAGGCCATCAATAATTTAAATGTAAACACCTCACAAATCATTCCCCTGTACCTGCGACCCAAGTGGACTAGATGCTCTGTTAGGTCACCGCTTTCGTGCTCTATGCAGCTCCACTGTCTATAACCATTCCATTGGCCCATTTCAATAATTAACAATGCAATCATTCTGTTGTTCTTGACACCGCAAGACTAGTAATGTATTCAAAGTCTTAGACTATCGTGTGGAACAGGTTATTAACGTGTTCCACAATTACCACTAAAAAACGCCTCTCAACTTTTTCTATCCGAACTTGCTCAAGCACATGCTCTGAATCAAGTCAACTAGCAGTTTTTTACGATAGATTTGATAATTTGCTATTCTTAAAAAGTAGTTTCGTATTTTTATCATCTAGAACTATATTTATTGATACAGATGGTCGTACGTATCACTATCAAAAGTGACATTATAATTATAATTAAGGAGACATATTGAGAGTGACAAATGTTTTTTTTTATTTTTTAGGGTCACATGAATGAATTCATGATCTCTTGCGTTAATCAAACTCTTCTGCAGTGCAATGTACGGTAAGATGCTGTTCTATCCAACAAGTGAAAAGTGAAAAAGAGTTGTGAAATATTGGTCAGGTCAGATGATGGGACGATTGCGAGGTACCTCGTGTCTCGGCGAAGTTGGAGTGGTAGTGCATCCGCGCGGCCTCGAGCATCTTGGTCACTTCGTGCGCGCTCTGCGACGCATTCAAGAAGTGGTCGTCGAGCGCGTGGAGGATGTCGCCGAGCCTCGCCGGCTGCGGCGGCACCAGGATCACCGCCCGGCCCTTCTTGCCCTCCCCCTTCCTCGCCGCCTTCTGCGTCAACACCCGGCGCGTCAACGTCTCCGTCGCCGGCCTTTTCCCCTCGGCGATCTCTTTAGCGGCCGTCGATGGCTGCAGTGGCGGGGGCTGTTCCTCTGGCGCGGGTTCCCTCTGCTCGGCCGCCGCCGACGGCTCGGCGGCGATGGTGTCCAACGTGGGCGGCGGCGGCGGTATGCCGTCCTGGGAACCGAAAATGTACTCGTTCCAAGAACCCCCGTCGGCCGCCTTGTGCTCCGTGTCCAGCGGCAGAGGCGGCGGGGAACGCGAGGGAGGGGACCGCTGCGTGGGAGGCGGCGGCGGCGGGAGCTGCAGCTGGGCTTCCTCCTCCCCCCGACGGCCGGCGTCATCACCCTCCCCCTCCCGCTCGCCATCCTCCTCCTCCTCGACGATCGGCGCCTCGCCGGATGGTTTCTTCTTGATAGCCTGCTGCAGGTGCAGGTCGGGCGCGCTCATCGACCTCATAAGAGGCCCCGCATCCTCGCCGGCGCCCGGCGGCGGCGGCGGCGGGAGCACGGGCGGCGGAGGCGGGAGCGCGAGCGCCGCGTCCACCACCGCCTTACTCTTCCCACCCGACGACACCATCGCCGCCGCGGCCGAACCAGACCTCACCACCATCCCGCCGTGCGCCTCCCCCTCCCCGCTAGCGTAGTCCGACAGCGCGGCGCCGACGTTCTTGAGCGCGGCGGCGTGCCCGGCGTGCGCCCCCGACAGCGCGTGCCTCGCCTCGACGGCCGCCCGCAGCAGGTTCTTCCGCTCCCGGCACCGCGCCACCGCGCCCTCCGCGTCCTCCTTGGACTGCGCGCACCCCATGCCCGTCGCCGCGGTGACCGATCGGTTTGCTCGGCTCGGCGGCGGCGAAGTGGTGGTGATGGGCGAATGATTTTTGTGTGTGCGTGGATTCGATCGATGTTGATCCTTTTTGGGGTGGACGGGCGGGTGCTTTTGTGCTTTGGAATAAAGCGGGTCGGAATCGGATCACTGGACACGCACACCGTCGGCACCTTGAATAGGACCGGATTGGATGTGCACCATAATATTCTATCAATATTTTATTTGGTTTAATATTTCCCCTAAAATTCGGAAACACATATCTCACGTATTTATATAAAAATAAATACTATCATATACACATACGAATCAAATATAAATCAGAAATATTTTCCTAAATTTCGAAACCGATATGTCATGTATAGATATGAAAATGGATGCTATCGTATATAAATACAAATTGAATATAAATCATAACGAATATGGTTACAAATATTTCTTGAGCATGAAACCCTCTTAAACCGTGCTTCTCAAATTATGAGGGTGATACAACTGGTTCTTTAAAATTTTGGTCAAATGAGATGAGAATAATTTATTTAACACTTTGAAAAAATAATGTATTAATTCTTACCGTGTCAAAGATACAATTTTCTCTTTAATAATAGAACTACCAATTTTATATAAGGAATACCAATAAGTTTACAACTCACACAATAGATATAAAGTAATAGTCCACGTACTCAAACAGAATTACATAAATTCACATGATATACTGATTAGTTAAAAGTCTACATACTCTTAAACAGAATTATAAGTTCATATGATAATATGGTATAATGATAATAAGATATAGTTTAATAGAGTGATAGTCCATATACTCAAATAGAAGTTTGGGATTTAAGGTTTAGTCCACATAATACGAGTCTATACATTTCACTATGAATAACAAATGCAGCTTATTAGGGATGTTAATTATACAGTGTATGTTTTTTTTAAGAATAGCTTCGATTACTTACACTGCCGTGAACACTCTAAAAAATGTGGCTGTCCGCCTGGACGAATCAAAGGGTGCCTAAGGCAAGGGTGGCGTCGTAGGGCGGAATGGACAGGGCGGCAATGTCGATTGGCACATGGCAAGTCAGTAGTGAGGCAGACGCAGGCAGCCACAACGACGCAACCCATGGGACGCATGAGCTAGGAGCAAAAGCAAGACAAAAGTTTAGAGATAGGGTTTTTCGTGCACAAATCTTGGATCAATTGTTATCACTTATTGAAGTTGGGTCTAATAGAGGTTATATTCGACTATCTAAATTTGTATGTATATCTGTTGTTGGATGCTAGACATATTATATTCATATCTATATAAAAAGTTGTATTTGTATCTGTATTTAAAACTATTCGATCCAATATTATCTATATATGTATCCACCTATATTGGATAGAAATTATTCGAATCATTTTGACCTTAGGACCCAGGTGCCCATGTTCACTTCTAAACATCAAAAATTCCCATGAAATGGTTTTACCTCTTAACTCAGGCAAGCATTCCTTTGAAAAACCTTGATGTTTTAGATCCCGAAATTTCAATTCCAAATCCTCAAGCAATATAAATTATTTCTTCAATGGCTATATAATATAGAAATAAATTAGTAGCAAGAAAATGGTTAATGTCCCACTGAAAATCAACAGGTTCCTTTGGTTATTTGAGGGGGAATTATGTCTCTTTTAAACTATTTTTATTTAAATTTATAAATTTATATGAAAATCTAATGAAATTTCTACGCTGCAAACAGGCCTTTAATATACATAACTAAATCCCCTGACTAAAATTTTTGATCAATTATAAAGAAAAAATATAATGGGTGAACTCATGATCAAAATGACCAAAACATTTAGGTGTGAGACTGAAAGGGCGATGATAATTCCTTCCAACCCTAACAAAATCATGACTCTTATCCATAACCTATTCTTCTACATTTTGTTTCTACAAAGTTAGAGCAATAATTCATGTTGCTTAATTAAAGCAACCCAATCCATCTTAACCGCTAAGCATAGCTAACTCAACTAGATGGCTATCTGTCACAAGGGGAACAAAGTTGTACCCACTACCCAACCCTAAACCAGGGCTAATGATGCCATCAGTTAAAGTGAATTATGCCCCATCTTTGAGCCAAGCGCTGGTGTGCTGCTACTAGATAGAGAATTCAGAGTACACCCTAGCTACTGCACTACGTACTTAGCGAACAAACTCTCTTCGTCTTAAAATATAATTATCAACATTTAAAATTTATGCTAAAATATAGATACTTCTGCATACTCATCTCGATCAATTATAACAAATTTTCATTTAATTTATGTACATACTTTCTCATCATAATCAATCGCAATCATCTCTCAATTAATTTCATCATATTTTTTAATCTCTCTTAAAAAAGTATAAATTAAAGTAGCTATATTTTAGAATAGGGAGCAGAAGAAGAGTAGGGAAGAAGGATTGATAAAGGACTTGCTGGATTCTATTCTTAGGTGCTGCTGTCTCTGCTGACCTGGAACTTTACACTGTCTCTCCTCTTTCTCCCTAATCTTCTTCTTTTTCCTGACGAAATTTCTGCCAATCTTTCGTTCGATTCGTTGCTTCAGAAGAAATCAACACGCCTAGTAATCGACACGATCTAAAGTTCCCAGAGCAGTACACAGCTTAAGCTTTAGCAAGGTGAATTCTAGGGTTTGTTCAGTGAACGGCCTGGATTAAGCGGCTAGTGGATTAATAAGAGCATGTTTGGTTCTTCACCAATATGAATCTTGCTAAAAAGATTGGTAAGCAGAAAATTTTGGTATTGATGCTAAATTTCTGGTAGGACATGCGAATTTGGTTTGCTGAATTGCTGGTCAAATTTTGGCAAAAGTTCTTTTGTGCTTTTGATAGCCCTAAAAATTTAGTAACAAACCAAATGGATGTATGCTTGAATACATTGCTATTGCAAACTATTTTGGGTTGGTTTGATTGGGCAGTAAATCAAATATAACCATATGTACGTCCTCATCTGGTCATAAATATATCAGTTGTTGTTCATTTTCTTTTCTAACAGGGAATAATGCTATGTTTTTAAATATTTAGATTTGATATGTAGAAGTGAAATACATATATAGAGTTGTTTTGAAAAGTATTTTCATAATAATACAATATGGGGCTCTATAAATACGCTGCAACAAAAATGTAGGATTACAGTTATACTACGAGAGTTACGAATGTCTAAAACTATATTCCCAATGTCATTTTTACCTTATAGGGGTCAAACTATTTATGTCACGCTTTTGAAAGTATGATTTCTCTAAAATATTCTTCATCGGTATTATTTAGATTACTTTTTCTAATATATTTTTACCTTTATATGAAATCTAATTAATCTATGAATTAATTAAGATCGAGCTCCATTCAGCTATAAAGGATGAGCTTATCACAACTAAAAAACTGACCTTTTATCTAATCTCATTTATACCTATTATAATTAAAACTTGTATTGAAAGTCTCCTACAACAGTCAAAAAGACATAAATAGACATGAGTAGTTATAACCGATACTAATATGACATCTATTTAGTCGCTGATAGACAATACCGATTCTAAAATTGGAACAATTAAAAGGGTTTTTCAACCGATAGTAATGACGCGTTTGTAGCAGTGGATTATGATCAGAAATGTAAAGTATTGTGTATATGTCTTACAAGTGAGCTAGCCCGTAAATCTACTTACAAGACATTTATCTATCAAGGACACTCATGCACCAATTACCATCCGGCCTCCTCCCAAACCACCGATTTAATAGCCTCTATCTGGTTACACATCTTTGTTGTAATACTGGATACCATAGAAATGTCAGTATATAATAGAATTGGCCATTAAAGATGCTAATGGCAATTTCATCCGTATCACTGGAAATGAATATGCACCGACAGAATATATGACAAATAATTGAAATAGGGTTGATTGTCTATTTTTAGTCGAGATGGTTAGGTCCCTCTAAATAGAGTAATATCATATATCTTATTTTTTTGTTAATATTAATCTAGCCTAGCCGACGAGATTTATGTCTCAATCATTCTAGTATATCTGATTAAATGGCTCGATTGTTTGACATCTATACGTCACGTCGATATGATATTTTATTGGATGGTCAGGCCTCTCTTTTTTTTCAAGTATAAATTAGATTTCCGGATATGCAACATTACTTGTATGATCCATTATATATATTTCAATGATAGGCACACGTTCGTTGATGAGTTGAAATCTTGGCTTGGCGCGCGCGGGAAATCACGGTTGCCGTTAAATAACGGCCAGCCTCCGACGGCCTCACAAACTCACACCTATCATATCCGGTGGCCACCACTCGTCGCCTCCCTCCTCTCATTCCCCTCCTCCGATCCAATGGCGTTCTCCTCCACCGCCGCCGCCACCGCGGCAGCCGCCTTCGCCTCCGGGCGCCGAAGCGCAGCGTGCCGCCCGTCCTCCCAATCGTCCTCTTCGTTCCTCGGCGCGTCGTTCCCGCGCGTCGCCGCGGTGAGGCGCTGCGCGGCGTCGGGAGCGCCGGCGCGGAGAGCGGCCGCGGTGACCGTGCGCGCCCAGGCTGCGTCGGCGGGTGGGAAGAAGAGCGTTTTGATCGTGAACACCAACGGCGGAGGGCACGCCGTCATCGGGTTCTACTTCGCCAAGGAGCTCCTCGCCGCCGGGCACGACGTCACCGTGCTCACCGTCGGCGAGGAGGGCTCCGACAAGATGAAGAAGCCGCCCTTCTCCCGCTTCTCGGTAAGGCGGCATCAATGGCATCTTGGTAATCTGTGGATCGATGGTGAGGTTTGTCTCTGATGGAATTTCGCGGCGGCCGGCGTGGATGCAGGAGCTGACGAGCGCCGGGGCGAAGACGGTGTGGGGTGACCCGGCGGACGTCGGCGCGGCGGTCGGCGGCGCCACCTTCGACGTCGTACTCGACAACAACGGCAAGGACCTCGACGCCGTCAAGTACGTCAGCATCCCCTGCTTTTGCCTCAAGAGTGTGCAGGCAGCCTGACCGTCACGGTGTCCGTCGCCGTCGTCGTCTCGCAGGCCGGTGGCGGACTGGGCGAAGGCGGCCGGCGTGGGGCAGTTCCTCTTCGTCAGCAGCGCCGGCATCTACACGCCGACTGACGAGCCGCCGCACGTCGAGGGGGTAAGAACAAGAACTCTCCAAATGCAGAGCCGGCGGACTCCATGACTGACTAGTGACCCCATCTCGACTCGCCGGCGACGTAACGCAGGACGCGGTGAAGGAGAGCGCCGGGCACGTCGGTGTCGAGAAGTACATCGCCGGCGAGTTCGGCAACTGGGCCTCCTTCCGGCCGCAGTACATGATCGGCTCCGGCAACAACAAGGACTGCGAGGAGTGGTTCTTCGACAGTAAAAAACAAATTTCTCACTATTTTTGCAGATTTTCAAACACAATACGAACGAATTTGAACAAAATTCTCGAAATTTTGCAGGGATCGTGAGGAAGAGGCCGGTGCCGATCCCGGGGTCGGGGATGCAGGTGACGAACATCGCGCACGTGCGTGACCTGGCCAGCATGCTGGCGCTCGCCGTCGAGAGCCCCGGCGCGGCGGCGGGGAAGATCTTCAACTGCGTCTGCGACCGCGCCGTCACCTTCAACGGGCTGGTCAAGATGTGCGCCGCGGCCGCCGGCGTCGATGCCGAGATCGTCCACTACGACCCCGCCGCCGTCGGCGTCGACGCCAAGAAGGCCTTCCCCTTCCGCAACATGGTACAGCCACACTAAACTCCTCATGTAACACATGGCATTGCATTTAGTTACTGCAGTCACTTTCAAAATCTCCAGCTTACCAAATAGTTTAGTCTAGATTTTTTCGTTTGTAAAACACAATAGATATAGAATCCATGAATAAACTAATATTTATAAGCTACGAAACAATAAGTTCTTTAGATTTTTAGCAACTAATTATTATAATCTTAGGGTATGTTTATTTTAGCTGAAGATTCTTAGTAGATAGCCGATCTAAATATCTAGCTAGCTAATCTGAGTAGCTAGATAGACTGAGTGTCTAGATGATGAAAATTTAGAGAAACCAGTGTTTCTCAGCTTCTAGATTTTAGTTTATTTGTAGATTCTATAGTTACTGATTCTCACAATCTGAATCTAGAATTTAAACCCTTTGTTTCAGCTTTAGATTATAGAAGTAATTGCAGCTGCCAGAAGCTAAAACAAACAGGTCATTAATCTTTACAAATAAACATACACTAATGCTCCGTTTGATATGGCAGCTATACATCAATAAGAAATAAAAAATAATTATTATTTGTCACTCTTAAGATGTTTTCTTTATTATAATGCAACATTTAAAACTGATGTGTAGAATCATCTATGTCAATAAATATGGATCTGAATGACAAAAATGTGAAACCACTTTTTCAGAGTGGCAAATTATCAAATCCTTGAGAAGAAATAGGGCTTCTTACTATTATCATTTCACTACACCACAATGCTAAACGGAGCCTGAGAGAAGCATATGTTTTGTAACAAAAGAAAAGAAAAGAAAAGTGAATTTTGTTCTCATACGGTGGTGTGTTGTGTGTGAATTGTAGCATTTCTACGCGGAGCCGAGGACGGCGAAGGAGGCGCTAGGGTGGACGAGCACGACGAAGCTGCCGGAGGACCTCAAGGAGAGATTTGCTGAGTACGCGAGCAGCGGACGGGGGCAGAAGGAGATGAGCTTCGACCTCGACGACAAGATCCTCAGTGCCGTCGGTGTGCCAGTCAGCATCGCCGCATAGTTATTACTAATTACAGAATTTAATTAAATGCACGGGATTTCTTCTGCTAATTCTCCTCTCTCTCTCTCTCTCTCTCTCTCTCTCTCTCTCTTCTCTTTCTTGGGGCGCATTCCAAACTTGCAAACGGGAAGCATACAAAACTACAAACCAAACCATATGGTAGGAATGCTGCAAATAAGGGAATTACGAGATGGGTTCATTTCTCCATATAACCAATAAGAGAATGAAAAGTAGAGATGTCAATATGAAAAAAAAACCATGTTTTCCTTTTCTCTCACCCGTGAGCTCTGTCGGTGCGCACATCGTCTGCTTTGTGCCCTGGTGCAAAAGCTGCCCTCAGCTAATAGTACTGAGCGATGACGTTCACCTGTGCACAATGTGTGGTTTGGATCCTTCACAAATGTCTAACTTACAGACGAAAATCACACATCTGAACTCAGCATACATATTTTTTTCAGCTAATCAGATTCACGGATTCATCATTTTGTCGTCTTGACTTTTTCATTTGATAAGATCCGAGTTGAAAAGTATCAAGACAAGTCCATTTGACTCGTTCTCAATAACTAAATTCAACTTCGATTCTGACAGAACAGACAGCAATGCTCACAGCATCAGGATTTCTTTTTCTTTTTAGCCGCTTTCTTCTTTGAATCTTTGGTTAGACAACATCTTGTATTATCAGCACACAAGGTGCAACACACCAGTTGATACCGCACGGTGTGAACAAGTGGGGACTGAAAATGGTAGCAGCGAGAATCAGAAAATTACAATTCCACCGATTCTCGACACCAAGACTAGGTTGATTGTATCCTAAGTAGTACTGAGCATCAGGGAGCACACACACATGCCAATATGTCATGTTCTGGAACCAGGCACTAGCAAGCTAAAAGGAAAGCAGAAGTTCCCTGATGCCTGAGGTGCGGTCATCTTGAGCTTGGATCAACACGACCGCCATCTTTACTCCAGTTATCATGCCAGGTGGAGAAGTCCGTTGTAAGGGCTTCTCGCATCCATGGGTATCTACTCCGCTCTGCCGCCTCACTGAGAGTGAGCCAGCTCCTCTGGCGGGTGCTCTGTTCAGGCCAGGCGGTCAGCTCTTCCTTCACTTGAAGGGCAAACACCGCAGCTCTGCACATCCCTTCAGGGCAGAACTCGTCTTGATGTGTCTTGCTCTTGAAGTCATAGAAGCCCAATAATTGCTTATGCACAGAGAAAATGTCACAATAAGTAAAGTTAGATGGTAGGATGTATAGAAGGGAGTAAGTGTTGTTTAATAATCAGCCACGCACACACCCAAAAGTAAACATGTATTGACTAAGGAAGCATAAAGTTGATCTGAACTTGGCTACGATGCTGCTACACATTAAATGTAGACTAAAAATCCATGCAAGTACCACTCAAATCTTTTGACTTAGCGTGCATTCCTAAATAAACTTCCTAGAAAAAATCCATTTATAATGCAAGGATCAAAATAAATGTGAGTACTTTTAATTTATACCAGTCAAGCATTATTGGCTGCACTGTGTTTGTAGATTATGCTCTGTCTAGTACCAAACAGTATAACTAAACTAATATCTCATGTAAACAAAATCAAGGTTAATACAGTAGCAGAGTACACAACGTAATAGCAAGAATAGTTCAGGACTGGATTATGATCTGAACTGAGTAACGGCACAAGAATGCTTCCTTAACCAACAACGGTTAGGTACTTAGGTCCTAAGATTTATGTTTACTGACGTCCAACAAATGCTATTTAGTATTTACATAGGAAGCTTATAAAACATAGGATGTTGAGGACCAACCAGCTTGTTAGTAAAATGTTACCTGACTCTTTAGTTAAATGGCCATAGTTCTTAAAAGCTGAAAATGTTGACAGGTTGATGCCAACATCATCAAATGAGAAACATCTACCACAGGTAACACATAGTAGCTTTGCATATTCATATCCTAACTACATTTAAGGATCAATTTCAGGGTGCAGTGATGGACACAAGTAGTTCTCAAAAGATGGTAGGTCTCCATAAAAAGAGAAGATTATATGTGACTGTATAAAAAAAATCTGAACTGCATGTACACCTCACAAAAAAACTGAACGCAAGGTTTACCAGCAAACATATGATTGTGGGCTGTATTAGCGATGTTCTCCAAAGAGAAGATGGGGTAAAAGTGCCAAAGGGTCTCACCACTAAATCTCCTCGAACTCCAGCTTCTTCAATAGCTTCACGAGCAGCTGCCTCTTCAACAGTTTCATCATTCTCCCATCCTCCCTAAAGCAGCATAGTATATCAAATAAAAGACCCCACATCACAGAACTACATAATATATAAGAAAAAACAGATAGATAATAGATTTATTCTAAGTTTTACTAATAACTAAGCAATACCCCTTGAAGATCGAATATCATAAAGAATACCAAGCAATAGTTCAACTCCGCCTATGTTGTCTCAACATAGCAGGTCCCAAACCCTGGTAAAGGAGGAAGCAGGGTCCCTTTCCCATAAAAGGCTATGATAGACTTAGCGAGCCAATGAAAAATCTAACCACTCAAATAGAGATGAAACCCAAGATTGGGTTTTAACTCTAGTCTACCCCAACTGGCTTGGGATTGAAAAGCTTTGAAGAAAAAATACCAAGCAATAGTTCATAGGCAAGATCATCATAAGATTGGCTCTACCATTGAGACCTTACTGGCTAAAACTCCACTCTTTGGCACCTGATTTCAGTACTTACTTAATCAAGTTTTGGACATATATCAATTATCTTGCTTATGCCATCAGATTAGAACACCGGTACTTGGTTTTCAATCAAGGAATATACATTTCTGGAATGGATAGGTGGATAACAGATATTGAATTAGATCCTAAATAATTACCCATCAATTACTTTGGAGTTTGGAAAACTAAAGCACAAAGGAATTAACATCACAGATGTTTCCATATACCATGTTCCAAAAATTGTCTCCCTTAGTTAGAGATGTTTACAATTTTAATACCTTTGGAAATAGGAGACCAGGCCCACTCTGGGAGTTAATCATGAGAACTTCAACAAGTTTCTTGTGTCCATCATTAGAAGCTTTATCATTATTATCTTTATATCTAAAAGGTATGCACCTGCATATACAAGAAATGAGTATCAAATAAATTGCAAATCATGATAACATTCTTCTCTAGGGCATTTAATTATGTAACATCTTATAACAAAGATAAGAGAAACAAGATTCACAAACACAAACTATACTAATGTTGACAATAGTGTTTAGTTGAGTTAATAACATCCTGTTATGAGGTGAGTTAAGTAGAAACTCAACCACTCAAGCCCTAGTTAGCTGAGTAATAACTTTCTAAATGCTTGGTTAAATGTTTAACTGCTGCTCCAAATGTAATTTGACCTCAAACCATTTGAAACACAGAAAATAGTTAATGCTCATATCGCTCATATCACTAGCAGTAAGCACTTAATGCAACAACATCACTATTTGGAACATCGCGCCAACAGGACAAAGCTGCAAGAACAACAAGCATGCCAATTGTTCTCCTCGTTTCTTTTATAATATCTTGTTGATACTTGATACAAGTATCTAACTGCACAGATGGGAGCCAGAGGACCTTACATTACTACATAGTCCTTCTATGGCCTTAAAAACTCATCGGTCTGTGCGATATTCTGGCCCATCTCACACATATCTGCGTTTTGTTACGACTTTTTTCATTGAAAAAATCAAATAAAAATGGGCTTCTTCCTTCTGAACAATTTAAGCCAAGAGGGATGCCGAGTCTGAACAACACGTTTTGGCAAAGCTTGTAAGGAAAAAGGCATAAACTTATAATTCACACTACAGCTAATCCAGACATGCATGTAACAAGACACCAATTAGGAAAAAATTGAGCAGGACCTCTTTCCTTCAAAAAATTCCCTATCTACGACGACGGGCAACAGCCCACGACAAATGCTGAATCAGTATCAATCTTTACAAAGATTCACCTAATTAATGGTACAGTCTGGGACCAAACAGAGATACCCCCAACATATTTTTCCCCCACAAGCATCCTACATTGCCAATCATGTGGAGCCGGTAAAGAACAAAGCACTGAAGCAGTAAAGCAAGAAAACGATAAGCAGGTCGCCATCAGCAGGTGCTACGGAGCTAATTTAATGGCACCCTGTTCACTGTTCATTGATTAAGACCACCCTGCTCCCATAATTTAGCCACCATGGACGGCTGGCCCTATTCTCCCCCCACAGCAGCAGCAGCAGCAACAACAAGACGATTCCAATCCTGCACAATAACATGCATCTAATCCTGCACCCCCACAGCCCGATACGCAGAACACAGTAACCTAACCTACGACCAGATTAGCGACAAAAAAGTGATTTTTTTTTGTGGGGGATGCAGGACGGCAGGAGAAGAGAAGGGAGGAGAAGGGCAGTAAAGATTGGGGCCTTGAGGGGGGCGCCCACCACCCACCCACCCACCCGGCCACAAGGCGACGGCCATGCTCGTAGCGCTGCTGGTGCCGGCCCGTGCGTGCCACCAGATCGCACATGCTGGCCGGCTGCTGCTGCCCTACCCGCACAACCTCTGCTCCCCCTCCTCCCTCTCCGCCGCCGCCACTGCACGCGCGAGAGGGAGAGAGAGGGAGAGAGAGAGAGAGAGTCAGAGAGAGCTCGCGGTAGGGTTGCGCGGCGATGGGCAATGCGGCGGTGGAAGGAGGAGGAGAGGGCCTCGAGAGGTGTGCGCAGTGCGCGTGCCGGTTTGCTTCGTTCCTTCCTCCGACTCTGTTTTCTCCTTCTTTTTTCTAATTCCGGTTTTGCCCCTATTTTACCCTTTTAGGACTTTCTACTACGTTTATTTTCCCTTTTTAGGAGTTTTTTTACTACGTTTCTTTTAGCCTACGGTCTGTCTACAGATCTAAAATATATATAGAGTTGTAAAACTAAGTAAAACCAATTTTAAAATTAAGAATTTAGTAGCATTTGGTTCTACTACAGTTTTGATGAAAAACAATATAAAAGTGAGAAGTAATAAGTCTACGTAACCCTCACGTATTGCTTATTGATTACTTAACTATTGACCTAATAAATCAGGTGTTTAACTCTCTAATTTTTTAAATACTATTTACATAACCTCTAAGTTGATTTTGTAAACTGGTTTTGCCCTACAAGCGTGTCACGTTAGACAAGATTGTCACATTAGTCATACGCGTCTTCATAAAAAACTAACATAAAAAACTAACAGCCATACTCTCTAGACTTCTCGTTCCCTTCGTTAGTGCCTCCTCGTTCACTCTGACGTCTCCTTCACGTTAGACAAGATTATGGTGTATCCTGTTTATGTCATATATAAATAGTTTATACCTACAAAATTCTATTGTGTGGCTTGAGATAAAAAATCAGATAATAGCCAGGAAAGTCTACATAATCCCCTACGTATTGTTGTCCAACATGATATGTAGCAGAGCATATTCAGTTTACAAAACCATCTTAAGATTAAGTAAACGATATTTAAAAGGATATAAATTAAACACCTGTTTTATTAGATCAAGGATTAAGCAATCAATTAACAATGAGTTAACTTAGACTTATTCTAAGTTAGAATTCTACCAAAGGATTTTATTTTGTTTGACTTGGTGTATCAATCTATCCGTTTCTTTTTTACTTTCTTTCTGTGGGTTGTTATCTGATTTGAGAATATAACACGCAGTTTGATTTTTTTGCGTTTGATAATTTCTTGTCTTGCCCATGTTTTCTACTTAGCTTGCCGGCCAGCCGTTGTTTGGTAGGTTTTACGGGGATATGATATTTGAGTTTAGATATCGTGTTTTACAAAGATGTTGATGATAAAATAAATTGTTTGTTCGAAGAAAGTTATTGGCTAGTTTTGTATGGTATGGGAAATTATTTTTCTTGTGTTTGAAAAGGTTTGCACCATGTGAAAATAAAAGAAATGAAAACTTGCATCATAATTGTTAGTTTTGCTAAAAACTTAAACATAAGTAGCACATAAATCCAAGATCTATTTGTCTAACACATGATTGATTAACATAAAGCAAAAAACGGTAAAATCACATATCAGCGTTAGTAGTAGCCATTTTTCTCTCTGAATCAAATTATCGGATTGTCGACAGCAAGGATTTTATCTTCTACCTCCTAGCAGCCTCTTAGCAATCGGTACTAATGGGGTGTCTAATAGATACGAAAGCTCTTAACTTAGGGTCCGTTTGGTTTGGTGGCGAGGATGGATGGGATGATCCCATCTATAGATTTCTGAATGAGATGATACATGTCAGGTGTTTTGTTAGATGGATGTAATGAGATAATTTTTTGTTTGGTTAGGTGTATATAACTTGGATGAGACAAGCCTAAATTTAGTGGGGCCCATTTATCAAATATATTTTTTAACAAAAATATAATCATATGAGATCTTATTTTATAGATTAAATTGTAATTAATACAATGATGTAATTAGATTATAAATTGGATAAATGATTTGAATATTTATAAACGAAAAATTAAATGCATCCTAACCAATCAGGAGATGACATATCATTTCATCCAATACTGGATGGACTCGTCCAGAAAAATTTCCTGAATCTCTCCATCCAGCATATTGAAGGAATATTCCTCTCGGTGGCCATTCCATCCACCTTCGCCCTCCAATCAAACAGCTAACTGGATGGGATGCCCTATCCCATCCAGAGATATCCATCGAACCAAACGAATCCTTAATGTCTTAGATATAATGAGTTATCATAAGTTAGCCAACTACCTAGGACTTATTTATATAGGTAAATTGTGGAGATAAGACTAAATTCGTATAGTATACGACAGATTCTGTATTTCCCGATTACAACACAAAATCTCCATTATCTTTTTATTTCTAACAGAGTTCTAATGAATTACAAGTTATTTTCTTCACAGATCACAACTTTTATGTCCAACAACAATAATTTTATATAAGCTAATACTACTATATTTAGTCATTTATCTCCAAAACAAAGGAAATGACTTGAATATTACATTTTCTTTTAAACTAATCTATCACTAATAACTTGTTATAAATTGTTTTTGCAATAGTTAATTGTAAATTTACATATATGAGCCATTTTAGTCATTTTTCTCCAAAACAAAAAACAGACTAAGGTGTGCCTTTCCACATCTTTGATCTACATTGTGTCGGAGGACAAATTGCTGACCAATTATTCTACCGTTGAACATGCAAAAAATCAAACGTGGCCCAGGGTGAAACAAAAAGTGGGGCCTATCAACCTTTCGCATGTGGCGTGTAGTCACGTACACATGATTATTTGCCAGCATTATTGTGTTTGAGTGTAAAATCAATCTCCACGTAAGAGAGAGCAAACGAGCATCGTGAGCCGTTTAGAACTATAGACGACAACATTTTATTGTACTCGATCCGTGGCTATATGTGTATACCTATATATACATAATGTAGCATGGTACATTAAATAAATTAACTACTTATCACCATCTAGACATACAACTAATTATTTGTCATTTAATAGAAGTCAATTAATTATTTATCGATCATCCAATAGTTATGTGCACGAAATAAAATGCCACTTTAACTATTTGGTGTGTATTTTATCTACTAATTCGGTCTATTCACTTCCATGTAAAAATATACATGGATCTCTTGTTGTTGGTGAAAGATAATGTTTTGTAATATGGGAAATAATAAAATCGATATTAATTAAGATATGTTTTGTAATTAAGCGGCAAATATAAAGAAAATAGTTGAAGTGACATTATTCGATACACTCAACTATTTAATAGAAAATAATTAATTAACAATAATTAATTAATTGCACATATTAAATATTTAAATTCTATAATAGATATGACATTAACTGCACTATATAAAATATTAGCTTTTACTTTTTCACATTATGTAAAACTTTAAACTATCTTTTATTCGTGAATATTAAACAATTTAAATTAAATTAATATATAATTATTTGTTAAAAATAAATAATATATGTTAATTAGAACTAAAACTTTCTATAACATATTTTTACTTTATTATATATATATATATTTATCATTTATCAATATGTGTATAAATTGAACCTATTTATTAGTTTGATATACTTTTTTCACATATGAAGAGGTATTTCATTCCGTTTCATTCCGATAGATATTTGGTTCTGTATTTGTATCTGCTTCTTATTCGGTTCGTATTTATTTTCGGTACTATCCGGTTTCGTATCCATTTTTAAAAAATCTGTATTTGTTTATGTTTCCATTAAAAAATACAAAAACTAATATGACAGCACTTATTCTCATTCATTTTCATCCTTATAGCCTACCATATGGAATACACCATGCTCACACGGTCACATAGTGACGGTACCCTTCTACAAGTCCTAATTTGCACACGCAAGAACATTGAAATTTAGCCCACTAAAATACGAAGCAACGATAATCTACATAAAAGTTTCTGGTGCCACTGCATGCACCCTAACCTGTGATATGAATTAAAAATATATCTAACCATAATAAGATTTTTACCAACGGTTAAACAGATAATCAGGAATAATTGCCATCCCTAGACCTAGCCTGGCTCAGCCTATTTAGGTCCATTTAAATTAAAATGGTGAAAATAAACTACAGCTACACATGCTTCCACGGTATATTTGGGTCCAATACAGTATTGACAATAGTCACTAGAAGGCACCATAATTCATACAAGACTTCAAAGTTTCCTGACGTTTTAGATAAAGAGAGAGAAAAAAAGAGTACTATACTGAACCACCATGACTTTCCTACACAAAAAGCCACGGTTAGATTGCTCCCAACTTCTGTTATCTTACAAGCCATGAGCACATGACTGATCAAGGCATGCTCTTCATGTATAACCAATTACAAAGTGTATAAAAAGTGCCAGCACTTCAGTAGATATGTTGGCTTGCGCTGTAAAAACGAATAACAATGAGCCCTGTGCACAGGATCTTAACATTCTGTGCTTCCATTAATTTCAACATGTCACCTTGTCGGACTTTCGGGAGATGATATCAGTTGCTGTGGGATTACAGACAGAACAAACTCATCATCTACCTGGAGGCTGGAGAGAAAATCACTTATGCCACTGAAAATTTCTCTGATACCGAATATGCCACTGAATTTTGTTTTATGTAACTGCTTTCAAAATTTATGCCCAAACATACCAGTGGACATTAGTCATGCTGTAACTGGGGTGTCCCAATGATAATTTATACCCCCAGCCATTATTCGACAACAACATACTCAGTTCATGGAACATTAGACACATAGTTCCTTCAATCTTGATGGTAGCTAGCTCATCTGAAAGCGTTATAAACAAGTCAAGCACACAAAAAGATCTTCCACAAAGGACATAAAAGAACAATTCTTGACTAATGAATTTATTCCTGAAAACTTGGTGAAATAGATGAACAAGCAAACTGATCAAATCAGCAAATTTGAGAACAAAATTGACATGGTTCATGATGATAAAATATCACATGTCAACTTTCAAGGAAAAAGTACAATTTACTACCATCAACTATGACAAAGTTCGAATAACCTCCTGAATATATATTTTTTATTTAACCCCCTCCATTTCCCAAAACAATTCACTTTTCACCTTTTAATCCGGTTTTGCTGACTGGGCAATGACGTGGCGTGCTGACTGGGCTCTTCTCGCGAAGATGGACAGTGACTGGGCAGTGGCTA
>KE372122.1:832677-858898 GCA_000418225.1 Zizania latifolia | reverse complement strand
TGCTGCTGCGGAGAGAGGCTTGTGGCCGTGCGGGAGTTTTCCAGATAAAGTTGGTGATATTTTTTACTACCATTATTCAGATAAGCCCACTTATTCTGTAGAATTATGAACTTTTTCTAGGTAACTAAGAATTACAAAGTTTTGAGGGGTGTAAATGTTATTTGTCATCGAAGGCCCAAAGTCACCCTAACTAGGGTGAAACGAAAGTGATTCAGATAGTTTTCCAGAAAAATAAATTTAGATCTAGATTTTTTATATAATTTTTTTGATATAGATTTAGATTCTAATTTTTGTCTCGGATACAGATACGAATATGATATCACTAATATTCGATGAATACAGATATGAATTTAAATAATCCAGATAATTTTTATTTGAATATCTAAATAATTTTTTTCAGCTACACCCTATCTCCTGCCGCACACTGTCTCCACCTCTTGTCACGGCGTGCCGGTGCTTGCCGCGCCGCCCCAGCCCTGCTGCCGCGTCCTCAGCTGTGGCAGAAGGAGCAGAGAACAGGGAGGATGAGGAAGAAAGAAGCAGGAAGCAGAGAGGAAGGGAAAAAGAAGAAAGAGAAAGGGTGTAAGTGAGAAAAGGAAAAATAGAAATAGAAAAGAAAAGAAAAGGTTATTTTACATATTTGGAGAATTTTATAAATTGGGATATTTCTAAGATTGAAGTCTAACATTTTCTACTAGACTAAAAAGGAATCAAATCTTTTGAAATATTTTAAAATTCAGAAAAATTCTTAATTTAGAAAGCATTTTAATTAAAAACATCTTATTATATATATATATATATATACATCTGTAGGATTACATATAATAAAAGAGCATTTTAATTCATATTTATATTTGATTGGTATCGGTATCCGATATAGTATCAATCCAAATCTAAATAAAAAAATATAAAAAAGAATATAATATCACTGTTCGTCCGTATAAAAAAATATAAAAAAAGAATATAATATCACTATCCGTCCGTATATCGTTTTCACCCCTACCCCTAACCACGCGCAATCGTTAGAATCCCACCGGCGGCTGCGACCGCCCGGGCGTGCTCCGCGACGGGCTCCGTCCGGGGGCACTCGAATCCGGGGCGATTTTCTCCAGGACCACGTCGCCGGATCGGGAGATTCCCCGGGCGGTCTCTCTCCCCCATCCCGAGCTATATCGCCTGCGCCGCGCCGCGCCGCCCACGCCGAGGTGAGGTGAACTATCCAACTCGGCGAGGGGAATTCCTCCCTGTTGCCGAGGCGGGAGGGATTTCCTACTCATGTCGCGGTTGATTAGGGGGGAAATTTGCGTTCTTGAGGCGGGGAGTTAGGAAAGATTAGGTCTCCGATGTGTTGCTCAGTGCTCACCTAGTCACCCTACCTGGATTCCTCATCCAAGGACGGTGGTAGATCAAATATTCATATCTGCTACTTTTGCCATGCATCAATCCTGCCAACTGTTATTGTGGATTTAATTTAACTATTTAAGGTTTCCTGTTCTGTTCTCTGCGTCGTAGAAAGTAGCGATTTTTCTCAATGATATTCATGAAACTTGATGAGTATACGCAGACAAACAGGAGCAGCACCTTCTGAGTTTGCACTTCGCTTACTTGCACTGTATGATACAAAAACTACAGATCCATGGATCCCTCTAGCCCTGTACCTATTTTCTTAGTTGACTGACACAACAAATATTAGCAAAACGAGGCCAAATGAATCGCAAAACGTTATTGAAACATGAAAACGGAAGCCTCAATTTCTTTGAATCTTGACACTTACTAATTTTCATGGTAATGCATTGAAAAGTAGTAAATGTGACAGGATAAAAGCCATAACTACTTCTGGAGTTAAAGATAATGAGTCATATTGTATTTCTTTTTGCAGTTTTGTCTTAGATCTTTGTTGAGATTAATATTTTATTACATTTACTGAGGATTTGATTTATTCTGTTAATGGTTCTTGAAGTTGAGTTAGACTATGGATCTGGAGACAGAGAATCGTCTTGCTTCTTTACTTCTTGAAGAGGCACGGAGGTTGCAGTTAGAGGCTGACAGGGAAGGTGTTCAGGCATATCTGCGAAAGCCCAATGTAAGACATCGTCCAAATTCAAGGTTTCTCACAGCCACAGTTCGTGGAGTTCAGCAAGGTTAGCATCATGTTTTGAACTTCCATTCTTTCATACTCCTGCTGTTGATTACCTATCCAAGACATCTATAATTGTGTAGTTTCTTCACTTGTTGCTAGTTGTTTGGCAGATTTATCAGGAATTAATTTTTTAAGACACACATATGCAAAAGAAAAGGCATGTTCTATACATTAAGGAAAATTATAAATTATAATCATGGTTAAACACAATGTAGAAAACCAGTTTTGTAAAATTACTTCCTGTCTACAAGTTGTTCACTTGATAGAGTAATGACTACCTCATAGTTATACCTGATCTTGCTCCTTTTCTTGTTCAAACAAATCAATCGGTGCTCTTGTTCTCTATCTATGTGTTGAATTGACATTTGTTCATTGCAGCAAACCGTGTTGTGGAGGTCGATGAAATGTGGCGTGCCAGAGAAAAGGAACTTGAACTGGAGTCTAAGATGAAAACAAGAACTCACGATCGTCGTGACTCCAGAGGTGAAAAACGCAAAAGTGACTTGACAAACCAGAGTTCTAGTACAAGGATTCAACAAGAAGACATAGCTTATAATAGTTCTTACTCGGACCAAGAGGATGGTATAGGGGATGATGAAATTGAGAGGTTTCTTCATTCAAGGTCAGTAACCTCCATTGTTTTCTTGATGCCAATTTATCTATCTTTTGATGGTTGTAGTACCAACATGTTCTGCAATGTTGTTGACAAAGAGGTCACTTTACTATGCTAGGGTGAAGCGAGGGCGAGGGGCCATTGGTTCTAGGATGGATGAGCCTGGTCCATTCCTTAAAGCACCACGTAATCAAGACAATGGACCTTGTCCTGATATACGGGTGGAAGAAAAATGGGAACGCCGAGTACAAGGCCCAGAGAAACCACACTTTTTGAGATCAAAGTCTCCTGATGACTATTGGCATAGGGAAACACTGGATGGAGAACCTTCCAGCCTAGAACTGCACAAGAAAAAAGAAAAGAAAAATGAGAAGAACTCAGAGAGAAAAGATGAGAAAGAGAAAAGAAAGAAGAAAGAGAAGAAGAAATCTAAGCATTGCCACCATCACCATCACAAAAGCTGGAAAAGGGAGTGACTGTTCTGCTTGCTGAGCAACAACAATGTACACAAGAAAAGTGTCTTAGCTGAAATTAGCTGCTAATTGCTACTATTACTTTTCACTTAAACATGTTGTACCCTAAACTTGAATTGTGTAGACTGCAATATTATTCTTATCACCCGCAGTGTTGATGCAAAGCCATAGGTTCTGATGTCTTGGTGCACTCTTTGGTCTTATGCATATATCTTGATTGATTAACATCCAACAGATTTGTTCTGTTTTTTGGTCAATGGCAATGGCCAATATCCTCATTTGGAATGAGGTGGTCTTGAATCATGACATTTTGATGGCTAAATGTGGTTCATTGCTTTATTAAACCTGTTACAGCCTCCAATCTTAGCTAGGGATGACTGTATGTTGTAGAAATTGCACTAATCTGCATGCTGTCAGGCAGGACCCATGAATTGTACTGCCTGTGAGAATCACTTTGAAAACATGTGCTTTGGGGAATTGGATCTCTTTGGAGTCCCTCTTTACTGGCATTCTAGGTTTGTGCTACACAACTAAGATCTGAACTCCATTGGATTTACTCTTTGGTCCCTTATGGGTGTTTCACATCAGTTACTTCCAGTTCTGATTTATAATACGCTAATCCATAATTTAGATTTGAAGACTGCCAACCGAGTTTTGCTGTATGACCATAACTTTGCACATAAGATATATGTCTTGAAAATATATCTGTAGCTATCTTTGTGTTCCAAATCAGTAGTCCTCGAGAGTTCTTCCCATTTTCTGTTCATGGCCAGATAGTGCAGCAGAATCTGTGGCACGGTATTTGAATATTGATGAAATGATTGATCATATTGTTGCACAAAGGTTTACAGGATTACTACATGGAAAAAAAAAGAAGAAGAAAAAAGGAAAATCCTCTAGAGGTCACTTCTGTTGACGGCTGAAGCCATTCACTGCAGCACTAGTGGAGATTTATGGGGCTCTGTACAGTGTAATGGAATGTGCATGGAAGGACTGGATTCGTCAAAATCTATCTGCGATAATGATGAAGTTGCAACTCATCAGATCAAATGATTAAGAGCATGCAAGCAAAAAAGTGAACTTAAGTGTTAAATAGGCGCGCGGAATGTGATTAACTGATCATATAAACATCATTCACAAACAAGCACAGGAGCAATGATATAGCTTAACAACAAGAGTAGCTTTTGCAAGCGAAAGAGAATTATGCTGGAAAGTTAACAAGGATCAAGCACATAATAATACCATAAATAAAGTTGTTTCATCACAAAATTAGATGTTAATGACATTCAGCCTTCAGGAGTGGCTAGCTATTCTAGTCTAGTTATTGTCATTGAAATAGATTGAAGATTTCAAGTAGTCAAGTAAAAGTTGATTCATCTTGATCAGCAACACTCCATTTAAGTACAATTTAGACCTTATAGCTAGGCCTGTTGATTGCTCAGTACACTACAGCAAGGCAACAAAAATTGAGAGTACTTTGGGCTAACTTATACAATTCCTTGCTCATTGTCATGAAAGCTATTAATACTCCTGTTCGATAGTGCATGTTGCCTGTCTTGAACATGCACACTCAGACCGTAATTTTTGTAGATGTGAATTCAAATATATAAAATATTTGTATTGCTAAAAATCATGGCAAATCTAACAGTTGAAAATGCCAAATCAAATACCATGATGGTCAAAGTTATGGAAGTTTGATTGCGCATTTTCTGAACCATCGTATATTCCTGAATGGAGGCAGTGCTAACATTTTAGAATTTTGTTGGGAACTACAATACCTAGAAAAATTTAACCTCCCAAACAAGATTTAAATTTTAGAGGTGAATTGTGACATTGCATCAGTTACTTTTCTCTTATGCATTACAAATAACCCAGCCAAAACTATACTATGTTGTCCTGTTAGAAATGGAACTTCAAGTGACATTTCAAATCTTCCCCGCAAGTTTTTGTTGGCCTCTTTTTACTATAAAATAGTAGAGAATGGTCAGACCTATATCTGATTGCAAATTAGAAATAGCTAAAATTTCAGGTTGAACAGCTGAGATTCTGTCAGCGAAATATGCACATTGCTTAACAGTGGAAATTACATATAAAAGCATCAAAGTCTTTTCTTTAAGGGAAAGCATTGTGCTATGCAAGTTACCCAATGTTCAGATGTATTGAGCTAGAACAAACCACCAAGGAAACATCTGAGATGATCACCTGCATTAATGAATCAATAATGGCTCAAGAAGATTCAACCAACACTGAAGGGGCTGATCTCCCCGCTCCGCATGGCGCGGGCAATCTCATCGGCGATCACCAGGAACGTCGACACCCAGGAGGCGAGCACCGCCCACACCATGTCCACTATGTAAGCTGCATGCGCCCATGGCATCGTCATCCTTGCTCCTTCTCCCTCCTCAACTCCTCTCTAGCCTTTCCTCACAGCTGTTGCCAAAGGAGGCAATTCGACAAACACCTAGCCTGCAAGCATACAGAGATCAACAATCACCGCCAACCATGGATGGGCGAGCCGACAGGATACCATGGCGGTGAACAAAGATTAGGTCTTGTTGGCCTCCAATAATCGATCGAATTCAAATAAGACGATGTGATTGACAAGACACAGAATAATCACCTCTAATCTTGCAGAAATCCAGGCGATGGGCAACCCCACCATGCACGAACTGGAGCGACCTCCAATTTGCACCAATCCTTAAACCATCGCCGTGAATTAGGACCTCGTGTGAATTCTTTTTCTTCAGTAAGATGCAACCAAACCCTTGCCCTCTTCACCTCCTGCCTGGCTCCCAATTGGGGAATCTTCAGAATAACATAGATGAGAGACAACTGGGACTGTTCGCCTTTTCTTTTGACCCCAGATTCTTGCCGGATTAACCAGCAAAGCATGGGTCTTTAAACCAAGACACAACCAAGAAGAGATAAGGCTGCAAAAAAAGATAAAACTTGTTTCTTGCTCTCCCCAACCTCTTGCCTCCCTTCCATTCCACACAACTCCTCTCCCTGTCAACTTGGTCAGTTAAGCAGATTCAAGAAACTGCTAGGACCTGCCTCACAAGAACCAACTGGAGATTGCCACATAGAGTCCCAGTCCCTATGGGACTCTGACCCCGGAAGAGGAGGAAAGCTTCTCATCCAGATTGGATGATCCAATCATCATTTTGTCTATTTGTTTAGAGGATTAGATTAGACAGTGGAATTTGGACAAGTACCTGCGTTTTGTCCACAGGTGAGGTTTTGCCAGTGGCAGTTTGCCTGACACCTGTCCTGGTCAGCACAGGAACAGTGCAAAGTAGCGATTGATTTGATACATAAGAGCATCCCAGCACGTTATCTGAATTTAGACATCTATATTCTAATTTGGATGACCATCTAAAAAGATTCTCCATCTATATTTCAACACACTTCAACAGATCATTCATTTCACACTATTCTATATTTTAATAATATTTTTCAACTGTCATACATTTATATTTTTTTCAATGACTATAGTTTAAATATAATTCGTAACCACAAAACGAATCATTCAACAAATCTATTTGTAATTTGTGATCACCCGAACAGTTACTTTCAAATTTTTTAGGGATTATGGATCCGTGTTGAGCATCGAAGTAGAAATTTCACTTGTCCATCCCTCTGTTTGCTTGCTATCTGAAATAAAACAAACAATTCCAAACAGCCAAAGGCCCAAAACTAGCTAGAACATTACAGGCACCCAAATCCATGTAACAATATTGGGACGGTACTACATTCTGCCGAAGTATTTTTCTACAAGAACAAATCACGTGATTTCGCAAAACAATAACTAAATTACCGGAGAGGGAGAGCTCGTGGGAGACGAGCAGGAAGATTTTGGACCTCATGAACCCGAGGGGCTCTCCGCTATGGCGATAGTGAGGGCGGTGGCTACAGCCGACTAGCCGAGGAGGAGGAAGCTCACGGTGGACGTGTAGGCGGAGGCAGCAACGAGGAGGAGCAGCAGGAGGTGGGTCCAGTGGTGGGCTTGCCCTGGGTCCTCCCCCACCGACGAGCTTGCCGACACTCGATGCCACCGCGAATAGTGCTGCTGCTGGACGGATCTGGTGTTGCGCGAGGGTGCAGAGGGAGAGAGAGTGCGGGGCGACGACCGTTGCGGGCGCAAGCAACGGAGGCTGGCGCGGCGGAGTGTGAGGAAGGAGCACGGCGACCAGCTTGGCATTGTTCCGTGCGGAGGCGGGAGGAGTTGGAGGAGAAGGCCGCTGCATACAGCGCGAGGAGAGAGAAATACCAATTCAAAGTCGATGTTTCTCTAAATATAGATAGTCTTCTATATTTAAATATTCTGATAGATCGTCTGTTGAATACTAGTTTCGGGGAAGAAAACGACATATCAAATATGAAGGCTAGGATACATACCCTGCTGGAATGCTCTAAGAGCCCGTTCAACAGACTATCAAATGCCTCTTCAAGTAAAATTTTGACAATTCTAGCCCAAAAATGTACTCCAATAGACTAGATAACCGAATGGTTAACCGAATGGTTAAATCATCTGGCTAGCCAAATTGATCTGCTCGTTGGCCAAACTTGGATGAAGGTTTGTGCATGGTTAAATTTCAGGAGCTAGTGTGATGAGTTCGAGAGATTGTGACGTTGACAAGGGGTTCATCCTTTTAGATTATGTAAACTGTGAGATATACTCATGCACATTCATTAATGTCTTCTATAGTTGGTAGACTTATGGTTATGTATGGGTATATCTCACAGTTTTTATAATAAACAAGGGTAAGATTATGATTGTTAAGAAGTTGTTGAAGCGATGAATTTTAGTTGTTTTTTATTTACTTCAGTATCGGCTGAAGCAACTAACTAGCTAGTACTAAAGGTTACCGTGCGTCATTTTGACAGGACTATTCGTCTGCCCTCTAGTACCGGTTGATAACTTCAACCGGTATTAAATGTTTCTAGCACGTCATTTTGGTAACTACGTTCGATTATTCTTTTGTCTCCTTTAGTACCGATTAATAGTTTCAACCGGTACTAAAGGATAGGCTATAAAATAGACCACCATCTCAACAGATTCTGTCACAACCATCCTCTTATCGCTTTACATGTAGTCGCATATGGTAGATTATGTAGCATGTGGAATATAATTGTGTACAACCATGAATAGTCGATAGGCTTGTGGCTATGTGCGGTTATATCCATAGGATTAATAATAGGACGGTCCACTAGTGTGATGATTAGTTCAAGAGCTAATGGCAGGAGTTCAAGTACAATATAATCAAATCTGTAGATTATGGAGATGTAGAAACTTTAGACTGAAAGTTTTCCACACGTCGTTTTGGTAATTGTGTTCGCTTGTACATCTGCCCTTTAGTACCGGTTGATACTTGCAAACAATACTAAAGGTATGACTATATTAAGGTTCCGTTTGGATGCAAGAAACGTTTTGGTTTCTGGCTAGAATCACATCCAAATGGTGTTTTTGTGAAGTGTTTCGAATTAGAAACGTTTCTCTTTTTTACACTAGAAGGGAGAATCACCTAAAAGGGTGTTTTACACCGTTCTAGTTTATTTCAGGGGAATTTGGAGCTGTAACCAAATAATTTTATAAGTGATTCTGATTCAGGCTCCAGAAATGTTGTTAGACAGAATCTGGATCTGAAACGTTTCTCTGAGAATTTGGATCCCTACCAAACGCACCCTAAGAGGGGTCGTCTAACGATGTTTACTTGCTATCTCTATACTGCATATGAATAGTCCTCCCTCTCTCCGTTGTTCTCTCTCTCCACCATTCTCCCTCTCTCCGTCGTTTTCGCATGGGTATGTAAATTTTTCTATGTTCATTTTGTTTCTTAAAGTAACAGTTTTAATGGTTCTCTTTTCTGTAAAGATTTGATTGATGTCGTTCTCAACCTCCAATGATTCTTGTATTGTGTGGGTTGTCAAGAAAAATAAGGATTCAGAGGTGGCTAGGGCGATGGTGGGGACGACGATACGGACGTTAGTACATGTACTGCTATTTGTGACGTGTATTGATTCCGTTGTCGCCAAGATGTCATCGAAAGATGAGAATGAAGAGAAGGAATAAGAAAAGGTAGAAATGGAGGTGGCGGCAGCAGCAATGACAATGCCGACGGCGACGGCAATGATGATGAGGCCGACGATAGCGGTGACGACAAGGAGGAATATGTTTTAGAGTTTAGGAGTTAGAATTCATAATGTTTTCTCAGTGAAAATATTTTATATATAAATCTTACACTTTATATATAAATCATATCCTTTGTATAGTGATTGCTGATTGAAAAGAAAAACAACTATAAAACTCAATGAAAAAATAACGTACAAAAAATAAATGAAAAATGGTTCTGCATAAGTAAAAAGAGTTTCATTGAAAAAATAAAAAATATCTATTTAGTACTGGTTAAGATGCCCATCTAGTACTAAAGGTATGACTTTTAGTACCAACTAAGATGTCCAGTGGATAGTTTGATACTAAAGGTAGGAGCATTAGTACTGGCTGAGGCGTCGATTGGGGGAATCTCTATATTTCAGATATCAACATAGGTCTATTTTTACAATTTTTTAAATTGGGTACTAGAATTGTAATTTCGAAAAAACATATCATTTAAAAAAATTCCAACAAACCCGTGTCACTGACAATGGTTGCATCCAAACTCGCCTACCGAAACCGGATCGCTGGCGATCGCACGTTGACTTGCTACATCGATGTCAGGTCATTCAGTTGTAATGGGACGGAGTCCATGGAAAAGCCCAACTAAAACAGCTAAAACAAACATGTCCCTCAACTTTATTCCACCTTACTTACAGAAAATTTATTTATTTAATACCCTTACCTTCATTACCTATAATCTAATATCCTATATTAGAGATGAAAACGGAGCGTAAACGAACAGAAATAAGTGCTGTCATATCCATTTTCGTATTTTTAACAGAAACATAAACAAATATGGATATCCCAAAAAAAAGAATACGAACGGAATAAAGAATGAACACGAATACGAAATCTAATATATATATTGGAATAAAAAACTTCTTCATACGTGAAAAAATAAAAAATATGATAAACCAATAAATATGTTCGATTTGCATACATATTAATAAACAATAAATATATATAATAAAGTAAAAATAGATTTTATAGACAATTTGGTTCTAATAAACATATATACATTTAATTTAATTAGTATAATATTTTATGAATAGAAGATATTTTAAAGTTTTACATATCGTGAAAAAGCAAAAGTTAATATTTTATATAGTGTATTAAAGAAACACCGTAACAAGATATTTTTTAAATTAAAAGCAAAAAAGACATTTAAGTTGATTTTTTAATTTTTGTTCAAAATACAAAACGACTTAAAAAAGAAATAAAAAATATCAATATACAATTCTTCTATTAGTAATAAGGAACACTTTGATTTTTTTACTTTCACACTAGTTTATCAATTTATCTCAAAAGTACAGTCTTTGTGAGACGGGCAGAGTAGAAAAATGGCACATCTTAGCACTTAGCAAACACCAAAAAACACCATATCGAGCAGGTATACTTATCAAATTCGTAAGCCCACTTAGATATGGAGCATTTACCCGATTGTAGTACTAAGGAAAAGATTACCTTCAGCCACAGGATTCCAAGTACAAAATATTAAAAACGTCAGCATATGCTGTAGCGAACTGCAAATCACCTCCTGGGTAATCTTAAATACCGGTAACGGAGTCAAATGCTAAACAACAAAACTCCAGAAGTTTACAAGGCTGTCTCTATTTGAGTAATTCCTGCCGCCTCAAAACTGTAGATTTCTCTGTAAATATCACCGAGCTGCCTGTTGTGCTGCTTGAGCTGGTTCCACAATGTTCTTTGCTAGCAAGTGAGTCCTCGTGTTAAGATTCTTCAAGCTTTCTATAATCTGCTCATGGCTGCAATGAAAAAAAACAGCAGAAAAATTCCCTCGTAAGTTGATATAGAGAACAGATTAATAATTCTAGCTATGAATAAATGCTTAATTAGATTACATTGCATTGTCAAATCCTTAGGTCAACCCAAACTTTAGTGTATAAAAACACGGTACAGATCACCATACGGTGCAGACATGCAGTGTCTGTAGGGCTGAAGCAACTTACATGTCAACATGATTGGTTGTCATTATAAGAGTTCCAGACACTGAATCAATCTTGGCATCGAGCTTTGAATTCCTAACTAAGTTCATTATCCACAATTCTGCCTCATCATAATTCATGTTCAGCTTCTGCGCGAGCATCCTGTTCATTGCAAAACATTGGAAAGACATCTTAGATTTGTAAAAACTTGCATTCCTAAATGGTCCATATGATATGAAGAACAATCCTATAAAATGTCTGCTAAACTGAAAGGTGAGCACAGGTTTTCTAACCTGATAATTTATTTAGAATTGTTCTTAATTGATGGGATGACAACATAAACAGAAAGATGCAATGATAACAGCAATCAAGTAATACATAATAGTTTTTGCTGATAAACATGCAAAGCAGCTACTGAAAAAAAATGAAAGCCCAATCAAGGCACAGAACCGGCTGTCCGTGTAGTAGACATATGATTTTGTGAGTTGATACCTTACATTTACACTTCCACCGTTCATACTTCATCGTAATTTAAAATTTTCATGCAAATAGAAAAGAATGAGTACAAGGCCAGAAATACCAACCCAATATCGATGCACCGATGAATACGGCAGTAAGTTTCAAAGATAAACAGCCGAGCATTTTCAAGGAACTCGTCTCTCAATGGAACAGTGATGAAATTTCCTTCTACAATGTGCTTTCCCAGAAAAGGATCATTCAATATAACCTAGAAAGGCAGACGTTAGAACAAAGACATTTCTGGAGTTGATGTCCGGCTGTTATGTAACAGTCAGACATCATACAGATATAGTCCAAATTTTGGAAATGCAAAATTGCAGCTATGTCCAGAGAAGTAAATCAATTGGACAGGAAAAATAGAAAACAAAATAACAGCCATGAACCAACATTCAGCTCCAGAAATGCATACAGGCCAAGCCACCCAGGCCTTTCTGATACATAAGGGTGGGACTGGGACAGCTAAACTTTGACTGCTGATCATCAAATATTTTAGCAAGGCATCATATGACAGAAGTAGCAGGTGAATATTCATAGCGCAAAAGGATGTTATGCAAACAAGCAGAAGGGAGCAATTATCTTTCAAGATTGTTAATATTTCAACAAGAATACATTAAGTTTAATAAACAGAATGTCATTGAGCTGGTCAAAATGTTCAAAGCAGACTAACATACCTGCTCACATTCCATGAGTTTCTGTTGTGCACCATCAAAATCATAGTTAACATACAAGCATTCCAGGAATTCAGTAATGGGATCCTTGTAGCTGTGCTGCTCCTGCTGAATGACTTTAATCAACTCTTTAAGCATATTCCTTCTCCTTTTGTTCACAACAACTGCTGTAGCAAGGTATCTCAGAAGATGGTGTGCATTCGTCTGGATCGCATTCAAGTACCTGCATAGACAGAAAATGTGCAAATTGAAAAATCAGCTGAAATAACCTTGATATCACAAACAAAATTTAGTTTTGTCATAGGAACTAGATAACACAGTACAAATAAATGTAACAAAGCAAATACATTATGGACGACAAAAGCCCCTTGGCTATATACTCTACTCGTTGCCTCCGGATGTTCTTTTCTTCCCATTTAGCTCAGCCAGAAAATTTTACTTAAAATTTTTCTTAACACAAAACAGTTGTACGTATACAAGCAAAACATATTCAAGAGTAATAACTCAACATACGAGAAAGCATAGAGATATTTATATGTTGTGATTGGTAGATTTGCATGGTTCTATCCTGCACATTAAAGTATTAAACCAAGAAATAAACTATTAATACCTTACCAGTGGTAACAAGTCATTTAATATTGATTTTTCTAAAGGCATTGCCTATTGGTCATTAGACCAGAGTTCTGTTGGCTGTAACAGAATAAGAGTGAACACAATGTCTTGAGATTCAGTAGACAAACCTGTCCTGGAAAAACAGATCGATGATCCCATTTCTGCCATTTTCATGGTTAAAGAAGATAAAAAGGCTCCAATGCATCAGCCATATCCGATTCTGGAGCTGATTTAGTGGTGACGAGAAGTTCTGGAAGAAGGAACAAAATAGTTATAAGCACCTGGCTAACCCCCAACAGGAAGTGACACAGTTCCAATCAGCCATTCAAGCGAACCTTTGAATCAATAATCTCCTTCAACCGGTTGAGCTCCTCCAATGCAACATCCCAGTTCTGCATCAAAATCTCCGCTGCCAGTTTTCCCCACAGGGCACTCAAGCTCTTCTCACTGTTTGTGCATAAAGCACGATACTGATACAAGTAGTCAGCAGCCCCTGAGTAGTTCCCACAGTCAAACTGAAATTTCGCATACTGATACAGAGCCTCAATCTGATCAGGACCAATCTGCATCGTTAACAAGAATGTGACTATTTAGTTGGTGCACACAAAACATGACAACCTAGATGTCTTTACATAATTATGATAACTACTAAATTTAACAATTGAAGAAATGGAGAAAGCTGAGAGTTGCTCCTCAGCTATACATTTGAAAGACCCGACATCACAGACATCCCCAATTTAATTAGCACAGCTACAAAACTTGATGGCAATTTACACTTTACAGTTATTCTAGCCGGACAACAGAACGATAAAACACCATGCAAAGCTAAGAATCAGCACCTACTACGTCCGCAACTGCGCACAACTGCAAGGCACCTACATCCCAAGACCTCACCAATTCAACTGTGCCCCAATAAAGTGAACAATTAAAATAAATTTCACTACCTTAGCGATTTGCTACGTGCAATGCAAACCAAAGCTAGCAGCCAACAGCGCTGTATGGCTAACAAAAAACCTAAAAGCCTAGGACTGACAGCTTTCGTCAACTAAAGTAGGAACAAATCTATCGAGACGCAAACCGTAAACTAACTAGATTGAGGCGGGGGGAGGCTGCAGATCGCGGACCTGGAAACGCTCCTGGAGCATGTGGATGTTGTACTGCTTGTCGGGCTTGAGCTCCTGCACGAGCTGCGGGCTCTGGAGGAATGAGACGATGGGGGCGGCGGCCTCCTCGAGCGCCCTGAGCCTGGAGACGACCTCGGTGCGGCGCTTGACCATGTCCTCGGGGACGTCCTCAGTGGCGTGCAGCGACTTGTGGATGTCCATGGCGTAGTCTACCATGTTTGTGCCGCCGAGGAGGCGGATCTTGGCCTCGAGGATTTCCTCGTCGGCGTAGAGCTGCCGCTCCTGCAGGAACTCCAGCAGCGGGAACACCAGGTGGCAGTCCATGTGTCTCGCCATGAGCGCTGTTAGGTCGTGCTCCGCCATTGCCGCCGCCGCTGCGCTCGTGGCCTCCTCCGGTGGAATGGTTTCGCGCTAGGGTTTTCAGGGTTCGCGGGTGGCGGCGCCAGGAGAGGAGGAGAAAGAGAAGGGGGAATACGGGATGGGGTTTGGGATCTTGTGGGGTAACGTCGCCGCGGTGCGTGTAGCAAAAGATTTCTGGGGATCGTGCGGTCAGGCGAGGTTCATCGTCAACCGATGTTGCGATCGAACGGCAGAGAGCAAACACCTAGATTAAATTGTTCTTTCCCTTTTTGAGAAGAAGATGATCTTGTTTTGATTCAATTTCTCCTTTTTTAAGACAAATCCAATTGCTCTTAACCATACCATACCAAACTCATGTGACAATTGTATAGACAGCCCATAACAGATCTATAGGTCTCTAAGTCATCATACTTTTAGTTGTTTCAATCAAGAGTTCTAAGATCCAATGGCATTGTCATTATTGTTGACACCAATTCACTTCTACTATAGGTGAAAACAGATCACGTGGTAAACTAGTGCAGTTAGCTACTTGTGTTGCTCTTTATTATAAGTAGAGATTGGAAGTGACCATTAAAGAAATAGAACCTAGATACATGATCGTCATATGTTATATTCCCTTACCAATTGATATGGTATACAATAATCATAATACGCATACCATGTATTTTACTCTAGAAAGTTTTTTACTCGTAATCTAGATAAGATCTTCTATTACCATATACGTCTTTACCTTTGAGCTATATAAGGATGAAGGAGAATCCATCAAAGGAGAAGAAGATCTCACAAGAAGTTAAGATACATCAATAGATCTCCAAAAGACAAGAAGACAGTAGAGAGGCTATGTTGAATCCCTTGGCTACCTTTGATCGACTAGTCTATGCTCCTTTGGAATAGCTTATTTGTAACTTATGATTAAAGTAGATGTGGATTATGTGCCAAACAAAAAATTATAGAAAACTTAAGTATTAAACATAATCAATAATATAACTAATAATCAGAATCAACTATCTCTATTATAATCCTGATTATTTTAAGTTGTCTCAAAGGATCCCTATATCTATATTTACCATTTTAGTAGGCTATACTTGTCAATGAACTCATATAATGTACTCATGCAAGACGTACGCACCTCACATTGAGGGCCTGAATCTATATAAATTATTGTCATGCTGTGTTCCTTGCTTATTCTTTTTCTCATATACATGTAGCTCTTAAAGGCTAACTTTGATCTGAGATCCGTCGATTAAAACAACGACATATCACCTCCCTATAAGTTCATGCACATATCCTGAAGCATGTTGTATTTGGAATTAACCAAACCAGCGTATCGAAAGCATAGAGTACGGTAATTTCATCTGCATGTAACGGTTGGTTACAAAAGTGGTACAATTGTAACACTTTTTAGCCCACCAGTGATATAGATAGATGCAAATTTTATTCTTCTTAGCAGTATAGATGCAAGTTTTTATCTTTTTAGTCTTATTACTCGGTACCATTAAATTTTTTGTGATCCCAATGTATTTTTCTCCTTGTCAAAAATCTTAAACTCCCCGAAACCAAGCATTTTTATTTTACTGGGAAATATAATTGAAATTTTATAACCTTTTCATATAGTAATTAGTTTAAATAGCAAGAATTCTTCGAAACTCTGAATTTGAAACGAGGCATAAATATCTACTCCCTAACCTCGCCGGAATCAGATCACAGAGCAGAAACTTATCTGAAAGAATGCTCGTTGCCGCCGCCCACTCGCCGCTTGGCCCCGCCCCGCCATGCCGGCGAGGCGCGCCGCCCGCCGCCGCGCTGCGGACGACGCCCAAGGCGCTCGCCGCCATACTCAATTCGCGCGTCATCGCCTGCCTCCGCGCGCAAGAGTAAGGAACAAGGCTGGCATCCCGTGAGATGAGATGCCGCCTGCCCCCTTCTTCCCTCCTCCGGTTTCCCGACGCCCGCCACCCGTTCGGCGCTAGGCCTCGCCTAAGCGGAGGCCGCAATTTTCGCTGTATGACCTTGTGTTTCGCTCTTGTGTCCGGAACCCACCCTGCAGCGGAGAGACGGCGATGCAGGCGGCCCATGCAGCCGTGCGGGGCGGCGTCTCTGTGGTGAGTTCAGCTGGCTGACCTTGTAAATGCGCTGCGAGCCCCTCCAATCTCCAAAGGATGATTCTTGCATATTCACGCGGTGCTTATGCAGCCGAGTTTGTGGTCGCAAGAATCCATGCCGAGCTTTTGCTTTACATGTCAATAAGATGTAGTGTTGTTTCATTGCCCATCCCTGGTTCTGACAGGCATGTGTTGTGCTGTTCAGCTCGAGATTGTCATGTCTACTCCTGGAGCGCTGGAGGTGGTGCCGTTTCAGCCATTCTTCTGAAAGTTTGCCCTTCTGCCATGATCTTTGCATCCTGCTAGTTTCTAACAGATTGATATGTCTTGTCGTTGCAGGTTATTGATGATCTTTGCAGAAGTTATCCTTCTTTGACATTTGGGGTTAGTTCCTGGCATAATTAACTTCATAGATTTATGTTTCATTGCCTGCATATGTGTCTCATCACGTGTTGTGGCCTAGCTATTCTTTCAGAAATCAGAAGCGCTGTATTCGTGCACTACTTTACTTAGTTTCCATGATAATAGTGCTTTCGATCATTTTTAACAAAGCAGTGATGCGCTTGTTTCCAGACCAAAAAGTATGACACTTTTAACTGTTTTCACTTCCGAACCATGCTCTGTAGTGCAAGAGTGTGATTCTTCAACGTGTTTCTAGAAATTGCTAGTCATGTCCTGCTATACCCGAGCTAACACAGTAACATGCATTATCCTTTTTATTACTGCCAAGCATATATGTAAGTAGCTGATGATGCTTTCTGGTGTTTATGAACCTTGTATTGTATTAGGTTGGCACAGTCTTAAATGCTGACAATGCAAGAGAAGCTATTAGAGCTGGTGCACAGTTTCTCATGAGTCCTGGCACAGTCATGGTAAGTGGCACAAGAAGTACTAGAACATCTGCAGAATGGTTTCTTTTCTAATTACAAAGGTGCCTATTTCCCATTTTGATATTGTGCTGTTCCATGTAACATCTTTGTTTGTGTTAGTAATTATGAACATTTGTACAATTTGCTGACATAACATGGTACAATCTACGATCTCAGTGGTTCATGTAGTTTCACAATGAATTTAATTTGGAAATTTTATCCAATTTCAGTCTGTGTTTCGATGTACTTACCTGTACCTACAAATTATCTTTATGCATCTAGATGCTGATTGATTCTTGCATATTGTATTTGTGGAAGGAAATACTTAATGATCTTGAAGAAAGCGAAGTTCTGTATATTCCAGGAGTGCTGACACCAACTGAAGTATGTTCTTCAGTCCTGATTGTGAAGAATTTATTTCTATTGTCACATGTCTTATATGTTTGACTTTTACAGGTTATATCTGCTTCCAATGCTGGTGCAAAAGTTGTTAAGGTCTCATAGATATATCTTTCTTCTTGTAGTTTTATGTTGGTAGGTCAGAGCATTAAAAATAAAGATGAAAGCGTTAAGAAACTATTTGTCGTTATTTTTTCACTCAGGTGCTGTCAAACAATGTCATTTTGTTTTGCCATTTTGATTCCCTGATCCCTATTAATTAGTTAAATGTACTCATTTTCAGCTTGTGTTTATGGGTCACATCCTCATTGACATTTCTCGGCTTGTGTGGTAAAATTCAATTAGGTGTACCCAGTTTCAGTGATGGGTGGAGAGGTCTATATGCTTGCTTTGAAGAAACCATTTCCTTTTCTATCGATGGTTGCTTCTCAAGGAATAAGCATAAGTAAGATACCTTATCTACCATCCATAATACTAATGTTTCTGAAATATGTCTCCATGTTTTCATTAAATATCTCAGAATTGATGGCTCAAAAATACATCCAAGTGTTTTTTTAGAATGCCTAAGGATCTTAACTTAGCCACAAACAAAAGATTTCTCACCCAACTTTTTTTCAGAAATGTGAAAGAAGTGCTTAACAAAAACAGTGGGCATACTATAGTTAATGGTTTGTTGCATGAGGCCATTCAATCTGACACGATGATGCTTATTGTAGATGCAATCAAGGGGTATTTGGAAGCAGGCGCATCTGCAGTGGTGTTATCTGATGCTATTTTTGACAAAGAATTGATGAGAGGGAGGAAATTTGATGAAATTTCAGAACTTGCAAATCAGGCAACTTTACAAGCATCACAATCAAGAAAATGAGGCAAATCTGAATTTTATGACCATTGCATTACATTAAGAGGCTCAGGATACTAGTCTCACAATGCGAAGGTTTGCCGTCATTTTGTTCGACATGGACAACCACTCTTTCTGTGATCTGTATGAGGGCAGCTGGAGAAGTAATCAAGCCCTAACAGAAATATTAATCAAGCGCACTCTTCTGGTCCGTCGAAGAAGTGATTTTAGTCTCCAGCTACCACTACTGGTTGGCATGGGCATTGAGCCAGGCCTAGCCTATAGAAATAGTACCCGCATGGGTTATGTAGTACGAATACCATCTTTAGGAATACTGTTTGTAGGGTTTAGATAAACGAGAGTCATAAATTGTATTTTTTTAATTATTTAGATGCATTATAAATATGCCTTCAGTCGAAAAAAAATAAAGTATTCAAGATTAGATTAAAATAGGTCGAGTTAGAATCTTAACTCGCTAGTGCCAGCGCGCTGACGAGATAGGGGCCAAGACCGATCGTGTATTCTAGAAAATATCTCTACAAGTGACATTGGCATTGTGAACTTATAAGAATGTGCCAAATTTATGTGCTGAGAAAAAGGATCTTCGCAGCACATTTGCCATCGAGTCCATTTATCAGAACTCAGAATTAGCAAGGGAAATTCAGCTTCCATGGAATCATCACAGGGGGCATGGTGGAAGAGGATGGAAGACTGCAAGGTGACCAAAATGTGGAATGGAACAGAAATGTCTAGTCAATTACTCTAGTGCAAACCTGGAGCGACTTTGATCGTGTGCCGCTCACTAATACTCCCTCCATCCAACATCCAACTCTAAAGGGGGCAGTTTGACTCGATGCATTATTAATTTATATCAAACTTTGACCATGTTTTTTAATATATTGTTACTAATTACGGAACCACAACCATATGAAAGCGCATTGCTACAAATAGTTTACCCATTTTGTATCACTAAACCTATGTATGCGGTATCCACTCAGCTCAACACCTTATCACACACACACACTTAGTGCAAACCCTTGTCTAAAAGAGATCGAGGAGCAAGTGGAAATCTTTTTACCAAAACTCAGAAAGTTTGAGTCATAAAAAAAATTAATCATATACTACTTTCTATTTAGATAGAAATTGATGATTTATTCTCTTGATCTACATGTTATTGATATGAGTGGACCCACGTATTATTAAGATGTGAAGAGTAATTTCTTAATTTTTATCTAAAATGAGAATATATAATTAAATCTTCCATCATGAAACGCCCTATATATTTGAGGGGGAGGTAGAAGCTTGTAAGCATGTTCATCATTCATTAGAGCGCCATAAGGATTGATGGCCCTTGCCGGCATGGATCGCACAGCACGCTAAGTCAATCCCCTCCATTCATCAATCAGCTCTCCGATGGAAACTCACCTCGCCTTAGGGTTTATGCTTATCTCGCTTTCCTCACGTCGTTTGGGTGGGCTTAATCCCACCTCGGCTATCTTGGCGTGGGTGCGCGAAGGAGGTGGGTATAAAGAGGGGAGGCGGTGGCAGCGGAGAAGGCATCTTTGCGCTTGGGGCAATGACGCAGCTAGTGAGGTAATACCGAGGCGCGTCAATTGCTGGTTGAAAACTATTTCCAAACCCCCTCTTTGGCCTACCCGGGCCGCTGAGAATTTCTCGAAGGGCTCCTCCTCGGAGTTGGTAAAGCCCTACAATTCCAATTTCACAGTTTCTCTGTTGCTTTCCGTCAATTTTGTAGGTAAAATATACTCCCTCCATTAGTTGGGATATATTACATATTACAACATTAAATTATTTGCATTAAATATATTTTAATATTAAATTTATTTGATATTAGTTAATATATTTTTACTCAAACTTGAAGTTTGAGTTTGAGACTATAAAAGCTCCTAGTAATATATAAGAACATTCGAGTGCTTCAACGGCCGCAAAAAGTTTTGGCTGCAACGTAAAAAGGCAGATGTGTATAGTTAGACTTCTTTGAACAAAGGAATTTTGCAGGCTTTTTATAGGATATAGGGTAAATCCTCCAAAATTCTTTAGTGCTCGCTGTCCCTCGTCAAAATTGGCCGCATTGTTTAGGAATTAGGATCATTGCATCTGTTCTCTTGGAAGCTTAGGGTACCGTGGATTACTATATAACACCGCAATTTTTATTTGTAGTATTTTTTATTTCATTATATTACGCTAGCCCAGCTATCGGCCGTTGGTCCGTTGGTTAGTTGATGGAAAAACTTTAGCCTTCCATAGAGATCCTATCAACATTTAAAGTATTGACAGGGGTATGTCGATGCTTAGTCGGTCGACAGACGACATGCCTCATGTCAATATTTTAAATGTCGATAGGGAGCTATTTTTTATTTTTGGAAAGGCACAATCATATTTAAAATTTCACAAAACATATTGTTTAAAAAAAGTTCTACTCTCCCGGAAACCTTAACAGATACTCTATCAAATATTTTATGTCTATGATGTTCAGAAGAAGATCTACCTTAAGCTAGAAGGAAGACTTATCGACCTATAATAATTTTAGATTTATCTTTAGTTCACGGTAATATAGTAAGTTAAGATGTAAAAGACTTAAGTCATATCTCTATTAGGCATCATATTATGATTAAGATCCTTCTGCAGCTTGAGAATAAGTTGTTCAAAAGGAGAGGCGTAATGTCACGAGCATTTGCCAAGATCTACAAAATAGTCTAATATAGGGTGTGAATATACCCATATGATATTGTAGCAGTAATTTATGAATTGTTAGTTTAGACATAAAATTAGATTGAGTTGTATTTTATTTCGCCTCATCTATATAGGATAGACTATATATCTATTTCATTAAGCAATAAAAAATTAGTCTAATTTCTTCGTAATATTCATTATTCTTGTCTAAAGATCATCCTCCCACCCTTAGCAGCCAATGTTACATGGCTATTCTTCCAACTGTGTTATCCCATCATGAATTTGGAAAAAAAATCGAGTTATACGCCCAACCACGAAAGTATGTACATGTTTGAGATTCATTGACTCCTTATAGGAAGGAGGCGTTCTAGAGTTGTAGAGTTGATGCACCGAATCTTCTCTCATTATTACTCCATTCTTTCTCAGGATAGATGACACAAGAGACGGAGGCAGATCTAGGGCAGTTGTGCTTTGGCCCCAGGTCTGTCTCTAAAAAACTATTAAAATTACATCAAGATATTATTATTTAGTCTTATACATTATCAATTACTTATTTCGTCCCTATATGACACTAACCATTTCTTGAGCTATAGAACAGAGCCAATAAGCTGAATAGCAACATGATTAATTATGTCTTTTGATGTCTTCAGATTTAGTTTAATTTCTATAAAAATCCTCTAAAATTTTTGTATCTCAACAAAAAATACTCTCGAGCATTTTTTATACAGTTGTAAAATCAAGATGACAAGCATAGTCGAGTTATTCATAAACTGCTAAAGTTCAGAAAACGCACACACCAACACACTTGTAACTTCCGGCCAGGTCAAATCCGAAGCGCACAAGCGAGTGAGAAAAATGGCGGCGGCAGCGCTCCGTCCGGCGATCCTCCGCCACATCCGCCTCTCCCCCTCCCCGGCGGTGGCAGCGGCGTCCCATCCCCACTCCTTGGAGCGGTGGCTCGCTCGGGCCATGTCCTCCCACGACGCCCATCTCACCCGCGACGAGGTCGTCGACCGCCTCGTCGACGTCCTCAAGAGCCACCCCAAGGTCGACCCCTCCAAGGTAACATCCCCCGTCCGCGTCCCCCAACCCGAAATTCCCGCCGCCGTCGCCGCCGCGGCGCCGTCTGCATCAATCCTAACCCTAACAGGAGGAGGCTTCGGCTCTTGGTTGGTTGGTGGCAGGTTAACCCCGAGGCTCACTTCGAGAAGGATCTGGGGCTGGACAGCCTGGACACGGTGGAGGTGGTGATGGCGATCGAGGAGGAGTTCAAGCTCGAGATCCCCGACCAGGAGGCCGACAAGATCGACTCGCTCCCGCTCGCCATTGACTACGTCGCCAACCACCCCATGTCCGCCTGAGCAGCCGCTTGCGCCGCCATCGTGGTGAGGCTTTTCTTGTTTTTTTTTTTGTTCTGCGGGGATGAATAACTGGCTGGAGTAGTTCAGGAAAACTGGTCCCTGGTGCTCTGCATCCCGTTGATCTCTAATGCAACATCCACATTTCGGTTTTGTGACAATATGATGCTAGATTCTTGTTCATTTGTTCATCCGGTGGGATGCGCCGTTGATGATGAACTAGTTTTGTGGTGCACAAGCTTGCTCCACTATGCTGCAAGATCTATTTCTGCAAATTTGATTCTGAACAACAGAGTATTGCATTTTCTTTTAACAGTTTTCTTCCATTTGCTTATGCATATGAAAGCCACCCATATTGCTAACAAACAAATCATGACCCAGTTATTGTGGAAAACAATGTAGGAGGTGGGAACTCTCAATAGTTTCATGAAAAATATAGTATCACCTTTTGTTTTCCACCATTTGTCATTCTGACATTTTCAGTGTGTTTTTGTGTAACAAAATTACGGTTAGGCCGTTTAAATGTATTGCAATTCTTGCAGGCGAAGAAAAACAGAGTTTATTATGCCCTTTTATTTAATCACATTGCCGTGAAGTACATATAAGCTTATAATGTGAAGTGAACACAACAGATGCTCGAGTTTTTACTTGCATTTTCCTTACCATCCAGAGCCTCAATCAGTGTTGTCAAGTCCTCACCAGATTTGTAACCGGCTAAGTGCCAGGTTGTTAGTTACCTGGTGTTCATTGTACTCTATCCTGTCTGCCATGGCTTGACTCTGCTTGAGCTGGAGTAACTGAGCAGCAGATGATAAAAAACAAGCTACCTATCTGCATATTTTTGTTTTCCTGTTGTGCTGTTGTTATAGTGAAAAAATTTGTAACTATGCCTTCTTTGTCTGCTTAGTTGCTTGTTCAGAAGAACTTATCTCCTTTTGTCATCTCCGTCAGCTAAATACGAAGTTGATAGTTTTTTTACATTGTATGCACATCTTTTTGTTTGGCCATAACTTTGCTTAATTCTGAGGATGCTTTGGGAGGGTAATCTCTGGCTTAAAACCTATTATATTGCTGAGGCCATCTTCACATTTTTAGGAGTTGTTACAGTGGAGCGCATACAGTATGGAACACCATGCACCTTTCCACATTTTTCCTCCCCTGAAGGATTTCTCACCATGCTTTCATGCAACTAGTTGTATTATACTATTTTGAAAATTCTGATGTTACATCAGCTTTTACGACGACACTCGTTTCGGTTCTCATGGCTTCAAGGCTTAAACCTTCAACATGTTTGCTAAACTATATTTCTGCTTAATGCTGCATGTTGGATTGCCTGTCTGTATGTCTTTTATTTCTTGACATGAAAAGTTTACCTGCAAAAGTTTTTTATTCTCTTTATATAATGAGCCTCATCACAGACTTGACCAGGTTGAAAAGGCTTCCATGGAAGCTTGAAGCATATCATATGGCATCATAATAGACCTTGTGCTGGCCTTTGCCGCATGTGTGGAAACCTCATCTATTTGCACTACTCCTTGGCTTTCTTTGTTCCAAATTTTTGCGCTCACCGATCTGCTCGCATGTGTTTCCCCTTTGTTCCATTTTGCTACTGCTATGGCGAAAACGATACGATAAACTACCAGTGGGGCTATTGTGATTGTGGATCTGCTCGCATGTGTTTCCCCTTTGTTCCATTTTGCTACTGCTATGGCGAAAACGATACGATAAACTACCAGTGGGGCTATTGTGATTGTGATCCATGACCCTGATAGATGATGAAGATCATGAACTCTATTCTCGTGGGAATTGGTTCTTGTGTGAAGTGCCATTGCTATCGCTATCCGAGGGCATGGACAATGCAAGCCACCGAGGGAGGGAGGAGAGAGCATGGTGGCTTCAAATGCAAGCCGATGCTTGCTAAATATTTGATATATTCGATTTATAGAAATATTAAGAAAATGAATTTAACTATTCATTTAGTCATATTTTCATTCAAATGGATACGCTGTCCTTTAGTCATATTATATACTCTCTCTGTTTTATATTAAACTTGACTTTTTAAGCTTAAACTTCTCTAATTTTGATCAGGTTTAAAAAATATTTTAACATCTATAATACCAACTAAATACATTATATTAAGATATGTTTCATGGTATATTTAATGGAACCAATTTGTTATTATATTCATTGGTATATTTTTCTAGGAAATTGATTATAAAAAAGCTAAACAACTTATATGGAATATATCGAGTAGTAGTATGATGCAAGGTGTTACTCTTCCAGTCAACCTGTTCTACTGTTCCCACGGTAGTGTTGGAATTTTCACAATTCCTTCATCTCTCCTTGAAGTTCCTTTGGTGTTTGAGGCAATGGTAAATTGTTTTCACGAGGTACTCCAACCTATATATATCCTATCCGCAATATAATACCCCAGTTTTACTTGTTCTCATTTAATGATGTAACATACCCAAAGGGCTTGGTCCTGTAAAAGATAGATGAACAATGATGATTAATGGATTACGTTGATACCATTGTTGGATCATGTCATTTCTAAGAATTCACAGCAAGTTTGGTAGACCGTTTGGTAGAGCTCGGAGTCCAAATTCCTCATGTTCTACTAAACAGTGAATTTATGATTAGCTCTCGCTCTAGAATCACACAATCGATTCTCTTTATTTACGCAGGACACAGGGAGTAGAAAAAATCAGCCCGTACTCCTGTGTCTCTTAAATTAAGAGATAAAACAATTCAAATTTTATCGTAAAATATAAAAAATTCTGGAGTACTTCATATCCTATCAACCATCTCTTATTTAACAAGATTCCTATCCTACCCTGTAACTCTAATCACGTTTACACTTTCCATGTATACCTCTCGTTAAATGAGAGAAGTGAGAACGAGAGATGTTTTTCTTGGTCTCAACTTAAAAAAAAAATCTTTGGATTCTTATTAGGAGGGAGTTAAGTTACGCAACTCCCTCAAGAATGGTTGTCAAGACACCGCAGTAACGACAAGTTTGTTTATCTTCTTCTCGGGGGAATGGCAGATATGCTCCATAGCTCTTGCTAATTTGCCCTAAACTTCATACATCTTGTAGATTTGCCCTATACTTGATATGAATACTTGCTGATTTGTCCAACTTTACAACTACATCATATTTTAATTTATTTTTTTGTTTTTCAGACTTTTTTTAGACTGTGAAATGCCTCTTCTACCCTGCGATCTCACATTTCCAGCTTTGCTCACACAGCACCGACCGACCGACCGACACAGCCTTTGCACGCCGTCGCCATTGGCCCCGTGCGCGCCACCACCGCTGGTCAACACCGCCGTCGCCGGCCCTGCT
>KE372122.1:809092-823650 GCA_000418225.1 Zizania latifolia | reverse complement strand
ATTTGGCAGCCAGCATATCAAACATTCCAAAGCACATCACAGATAATTCATCACAGAAGATTCATAACCAAATTAATATCACATATATTAATTTCTAACTCGTTATCTCGAAGAAATTGGCTAAAACAAAGTTCCATAAGATTAACTTCCAACTTCTAGCTAACTTCTAATTTCTACTGGGGCAATGATTACAAGTCGATTGACTAATCACGATTAGTCGGCCTTATCGGAAATTTTTGATTGACTAGGGTGCTTGATACGATCAGGTCGATTAATTTGTTGATCGACCGACTAATCATGACTAATCACGATTAGTTGGCCAACTTGATGGTGGCTGACTTGATTCGACGGCCGGAGTAGGTGTCCAGCTCGAGCGGGAAGAGGCGCATCTTGGTGGCACGCTCGAAGCTATAGAGGAAAAACTCGAGCTGCCGCGCGGGGGTCATTGTGGCCGACAGAATCACGCCGCTGGCTCCAGCAGGTTCATTTATCCTCCATGGTGGTGGTGGCGGATTGGTCTGGATTGGTGAGTGAGGTGGACGGCGGGTTCTTCTGCTTGAGCTTCTTCTTCGTCTTCGTGGAGATATGATTAGTAGGCTACCTGGTGAGGGATTTGGTGGGACGGTGTGGCTTCTTGCCTTCTTCCTCTTGTGGCTGTCGGCAGTGGGCGGCCACGACTCCGCCGTGCGCCGGCGCCAAAGGCTTTCGTGGGTCCGTTTCTAAGGTTTATAAGGTCCTTCGGTGGTAGAGGGAAAGGGAAAGAAAAGAGGAAAGTATGTATATGGCAAGCTAGATATATAGCAGGGAAAGTATATTCATGGCAAGTTATATACATAACAGGGAAATTATATACATGGCAGAAAAAATATATACATGACAAGGTGTATACATAGCAGGGAAAGTATATATATGGCAAGCTGTATGCATGGTAGGAAAAGTATATACATGGCAAGCTGTATACATGATAGGGAAAGTATATACATGGCAAGCTGTATACATGGCAGTGAAAGTATATACATGGCAAGCTGTATACATGGTAGAAAAAGTATATACATGGCAGGGAAAGTATATATGGCAGGAAAAATATATACTTGGCAAGATGTATACATAGCAGGGAAGGTATATATATGGCAAGCTATATACAACGACTAATCTACGATTTGAAATCATTGCACTGGGGCATTCCCTAAGAACTATATCAAGAGCTTGAATAGTATCCTACAGAGATTCTCTTTGTCTACCCGTCATGAATTGCTTAAGGTTCTACATGTTTAGTTTTGTAGCCTCTTTTATGGTCACCCTGCACTCCTCTCTATAGAAAAAAGAATCAGTACAATATGTATAATGGTTATCAGTGTAAAAAGGAAGATGGACAGAAAGACATCATACCTCAGGTTTATACCACATACATAACAACCTCAATTACACTATTGTTGATGTTGAAATGGAAGGCGTATACTGTGACAACTTCTAACACGTTATCTCGAAGAAATTGGCTAAAACCAGTAGTTAGGTAGCACTGTCCATCTGTGGATTTATGCACCGTAATTGGGACTACCTCAGTACCTGCTGTTGCCACTTGAATCTCGGTGGTATGTTGGTGTAGGTAAGGTGTGATGTACTTCTCATAATACTGTCTTAAAAAATATTATTACAATAAATTTTGAACAAAGCTAGTTAGACAAGGCCAAGTGCATATATGTAGATGTTTGCTTTTCTAACATGTTCAAAGAGCTTACCACCGATTTCCTATTGATGATCGAGTTATTTATTGTGCAGACATATAACTAGGTCATAAAGAATAAACATATCGAGATGTCTTATAGGGGAGTCTTCCTTGCTAGAGTTACATCTATATGATTTTTGAAATAACAGATGCCCTTTTAGTTGGTCCATTTGGTCGATGTTGACCTTCCTGGCTATCTGCTTCCTATTCTTCTTCGCAGCATTACTAGGACCCTCACCTGCTATTATAAAAAACTAATTTAAGTACATAAATAAAATATGCATGTCTAGTAAGTAATGTTAGTTTGCTATAGATACCGCTATCGCTGTCCTCTACTTTTATGGCTATTATGGTCTTCTCTTCACCATAGTTATTGTAAATAGTGGCCATAACAGATAATGGAGATCCCATTGTTAGTACCACATAGTCCCCTTCTGTTAGGCCGACTCGGGTTCTAAATGCAGGCCACCCTTTTTGGAGGCATACCCTGCCTCCACAGCTCGCAACCTCAACCTCTGTTGTGTACCTATCTTTTGTTAATATCTTAAGGGTGTCATCAGCATGAATGTTATTGATATTGCCAAAGTTTTTTATTAGAAACTACAACGGTAAGATAATATTGCATTAGTTTGTTAGTTTTATTACCACATAAATAGAATATGCAATGTATAATGTATAAACCTGGTGACGCCCGCCGTGGACGTAATGATTGATCTTCAGGAGACAACTGTCAGGAACATAAGTCGGTATCTATATTGTTGGCATGGATTACTACAACTAAACATAGCACTTGCAGTACGAGACAGAAAAAAGTAAAATAATACCATAGAGACACACCTACTGCTAGAAGCACATTGTCTGGCGGAAGTGCCCTGTTGATTACTTGGAAGGCTTGCCATATCCCTAATTCATGTTATATTTGACAACGATGAAAAAAAATAAAATAATACTTGCGTAAATCCTAATAAACAAAACTGAATATTACGTGTGACAACTAATTAATTAAATGTTACTCGTAATGAATATTGAAAAAAAGAAGCATAAATGATCAAACTATATGAAAGTGAGCACATAATGTAGGATCGTTCCATGAATAAAATATAGGAACAATAATAATAGCACGTAAACAATAAGACCATTGCATGAACAAAACAACTAAACAATACTAAAAGCACGTAATGTAACATCATTGCATGAACAAGTTTATCAAAACCAAAAAAGAGCCTAAATATCACACACACATCCTCATACTAATAGCATTCTCTTCATTGAGCTATTCACAAAGCAACATATTCACAAAACAAGAAGTAATAAGCCCTAGCCTCGATGGAGGAGTAGGAATAGGAGGAGTAAGAGTAAGAGGAGGAGGTTGATGAGGACCTTAGGAGGAAGATGCACGAGAAGAGGCGGCGGCGAGGAGGGTCGGCGATAGAACGGAGGGCGCGATGGACGGAAGAGGCCGCGCTGGAACAGAGACCAGCGGAGGAGGCTACGACGGCGAAACGCGTGGAGCGTGATGGCGGAACGACGGTAAAGGAGAACGTGTAGCCGCTAGAGTTTAGGGTTCTGCGTGATGTGAAAGCGTTCTGTTGGCTCCCGCCTATTTATACACATCGGTAGTGACGGACGATAGTTTCTGCCTGTCACTAATGATCTAGCCATTAGTGACGGGCGGCAAATATCGCCCGTCACTACTAATCCAGTGACAGGCGGTAGTTTCTACCCGTCACTAATTCTTCGACCCATTAGTGACGTGGTAATGTGACCCGTCACTAATGGGGGTGCCCCCTATTTAGTGACATGTCACATTACGATCTGTCACTAATAAAACAATATCACTGACGCGTGAAAAATGGCTCGTCACTAAAAGTGCATTAGTGACGCGCGTCATTTATTCGTCAGTAAAGCTCCGTTACTAAAGACTGTTTTTGTGGTAGTGCGTTGTGTCTTGTAATAAGGCCTAACTACTAGAGCCTTTCTCCTATATATAAAGGTTTTCCTCGACCATGACAAAGTGGGCCTTGGTCATATAGGATGGCCGATCAGGATGGCAATCCAACAACCTGCTTAGAACGAGTCCACGCGGAGCATTTCAACCACACAACTGGTCAAGGGATTGCTCTTCTCGGGCCTTAGAATTCAATATAAAGAGAGCCTCACGTGTAGCACTTTGACCACTCATCTGGTTGAGAGTGTGTTCTCCTTATGGCCGACAAGTTTGACGGTTATAACGGGTAAGACATGACCTAAAGCACCCAGTTAATCCACATTTAATGCACAATTTCAAAAAAATATTGACAAAGAAAGGAATTGTACTAAGTACATAATATATACTAAATCTATATATTGTCAGCTGTTTTCTTTTTAGTGAAATTTCTATAGAGCATGTGAATGTTCTTAAGTAGCTGCCAGTTGTCATGCATTTACTTTCTTAGGATGAAAGTGTCATCTTTATTGTCAGAGGCATTCTATTAGAGAAAAATATCACAATTCAGTGGATAAGCTGACATCTTTTGCAACCATATTTGATGAATTTTAATTGGAACTCATGGCAGGATGAATTACACGATGCGGTGTTGCTTGTGTTTGCCAACAAGCAAGATATTCCAAATGCTATGAATGCTGCTGAGATTATTCTAGTCCTTTTCTTTTCTATTTTTCTGTAGATATAATTTGAACCTCATTAATTACCAAGCATGATACTAGGGTCAGGGAAAAATCCTTCTAGCCTTTGTAGAGCATCACTAGTGTGAAGCGTCGTTGGATCAGTACTCGATGGACATGTCGGTAAAATTCTTTATTAGAAAAAATGATGCAATCTCCAGCACTAAAGTAAGACTCTTAGCAGAATAAAGAATTATTTTCTTTTATCACCTTCTCTCTTCCCCTCATCCGGAGCAACGGGCAAGAGGCTAAGTCCCAACGGTCAACTACTACACCGAAAAATATATAAAAAGTGGTATTATTTAATTTAGGGGACTGATATCTATACAAACAACATATGTCTTATCTTTGTTTGTTTAACTTTACTCTTCTAATATATGGAACTAGTACCAAAACAAAAAGATTGTTTTAGATATTTCTTTATTTCAACGTTATACATGAACTATGGATTGTGACACAATTTTTTTACTATATTGATATAACTCACTGCCTTTCTTTTTCACATGAATGCTCTAGATCTCAATCTGGTCTTGCCTCTGACAGGTACGTTCAGATCACTTGTGCCATGACCAGTGAGGAACTGTACCAGGGCCTGGATTGGCTGACCAGCAACATTGCTAGCAAGGTATATATATAGACTATTCATTCTTAGTTCAGTTGTGTTATTTCTGGAGATTATTCTGGTATTATGCTATCAAAGCTTGTTGCCTTTTCATTGTTCTTGTGTATTTATTTTACCTTGTTGTTTTTCTCTTGTAGGCTTGAGTCTTGGAACCTCGACTGTAAGACTTGGAGCTGACTATTGAGGCATGTATCTCATTCATACTTAGGATGAAGCACCATTGCAAGTCCCCTTCCAGATGCTTTTAGTTTATTCATAAATCAGATTAAGCTTAACAGTTCAAATAAACTATTATAAAAAAAGCTTTCAGAAGCTTGATGTCCTATTTCAAACGGCTTTTAAAATATAAGTTTATTACCTATGTAGTATAATAAAATATTATATTATCTTAAGACTTGTTTTGCTTGGTGTTTAATTGATATTACTATTATTTAGAATAATTTTCTGATATTAGATAAAGTGAAGATCAAATAAGCTCGAAAACCTCAGAACAAGAATTTTTTTCACTAATAACACCCACCATATATTAAGTCTTTATGTTTTGCCTGCAATTCATTTTGGGTACGCATTGAGAGTTTGAGACTAGTCCATGCTAAGTCTTTGGTCTAACTTCTAAGGTTAACAATTTTGTGAAATTTCTCTTTAAAATATGAATTTGTAGTTTTTTTAAACCAGCATGAAAAAACTGACTGTATTTTGGTAGGTTTCGGAGAATTTCGAGATTTCGTTCTCCATTGGGTTTGAAACTTTGCCCTTAAAAATTTTGCAAACCTTGCTTTGTTCTCTGTAAAAGAATTCATTTATGCTTTGCCTGCAATTCATTTTGGCTACGCATTGAGATTGAGACTACTCCTGTCTTTGGTCTAAGGTTAACAATTTCCTGTGACAATACCAGTATTGGGACTACTCGGATTGTAGTTACACATGGTTAGATGAATATGCATGTTAGCTCTAATAAAAATATCGAGGCACAGCTTTAGATCTAATATTTTTTTAGCTAGTCAAACTTAACTCTAATAAATCCTAGATCTAGATATATGAATGAATTAAAGGTATTTAGTTTAGCATTCTAATTTTTATTTTAGACTAAAAATAAAAATTCAAACTATTTTATTATACTATGTAAACTCCAGATCTAACATAAATATCATAGTTAAAAGTTAAAACCCAATCTTCGATTCACAGTGAGTTGGCTAGACAGCTCTGCTGTTTGATTAGATTGACTAATAGTGTGCAATCCAAGTGTATCAGTTGAGTGTTGTTTAATGGGAAAAAAACAAGTTGAGCTAGCATCAGACTAGTCACTGCACGCTGTACTACATGTTAAGCTGCCAACTGGTGTCCTAGCTAAATGTTAGGATGAGCTGTACTGATCCCATAGTTAGGATGAGCTATGTGTACGTATGTATAGTTTAGAGCTTAGAAATACAGTATATGGTTTAGAAAAAAATAAGTAGATGACAAAAAACTTCTGACTTGCAAATAAATATTTCAAAGAGAATAACCGTACATGGTCGCTTATATAGTTTTTAATTTGCTAATTTATCGAGGACATTTTTTTTTCTAAATTTAATTAGCACGTACGTAGCTAGACGTCGGATGTCTGATCCGGATGGAAAGATCAGACGCTCGCAGCTGCAGCTCGATATACTTGTGAATAGGTTTTCTAAACTGTCTGCCGGTAGGTTATTGGTTTTGTCAAATAACTTATCAATCGGATCAGTTACTAATATTATCGGTATAGTTTAATGTTTGTTCGGTTTTCGTAAACCACCAATCTGTGGTTATGTTAATTAAAGTTTTGTTAACTCTGTAGTCTGCTCATACAATTGTGCTGGTTTTGCTAATCGCAGTTTTGTCAACTTTTTTAATTATCATTATAATCGATTTAGTTACTACTATTATTGGTTTAGTCGGACAATAACCTATTTGTTACTACAAAGCGCTGACTAGCGATTAACCTAAAATCGCTGTTATTGAGTCTGTAATTAACAATGGTTTCATTAACCTCATGTCAACCACGCCGGTACGATGAAACGTGCACCTACATAAGTTGCTACCATCCAGTGATAGAGAACACTACCCACCAGCCCACCGTTTTTAATGGAAGTTTCTAGCGACTACAATCATTTTTAATTATTTTTAGAATAAATTTACTCTCAAGTATAAAGTATAAAATATTTTACTCTTAAGTCACATACATATTTAATATCATATCCTCAAGTACATAGTAAAAAAGATATAAAAGGGGTATTTTATATCCTAAAATTAAACTTGTATATTCTTAAAAACTGTCATTAGCTCGTCGATTAAAAAACCGGTCAATTCATCCGGTTTTCACCGGTCTAATTGCATAGACAGTTATCAAAGCGTTCGGTTTCGGTTTTCTAATTTAACTGGTGGTCTAGTCCGGCTTTTTACTAGCACTCAGTCGATGAAAACGGTTTGGCATGAAACAAGAGCCGTGTGGTAGAAATCACGAGGATATATAATGATTTGCCACATTTAAGAAGTGTATTTAATTATTTATTATTCTGGTTTATAATTATAGACTCAGATGATCTCACGTATCATCTACACAAGCGATAAATAATTAAATGATACCCACTTAAAAATGACAAATAGCTAAATCTTCCCATACAACACCACGCAGTAGTGTATAAAAAACGCTACGTTATTTATGTGAACCAAATTTGGCCTGATTTGCAGATACTAAACATGTTAACCAGCACCGAAAGGAGCGTTTTGCAAATCGTAAAACTATTTACACCCCCTATGTAAGTTTAGTTCGTGCATGCAGCGCTTAAGGGCGAAGAGAAATTTTGCCATCAAATGAATTCATCTCTTTTCATCCCTTGTAACATTGTAACAGGGTTAAAAATGTTTTCTGCTATATCTTTATCTTAATTAACAGCGGTACAAATTAGAAAAATGTAAAATCATTTAAAAAATAAATGATGCAAAGATAAAAAACTATAAATTTGTATAAACAAGTGTGCTAAGGTACAGGGAACGCACAGAGTTAATAAAAATATTAATTTACCTTCTAAAATAATAGAAACAAATTCAATTCTACGAGCGGTAGAATATAGCGTAAAGATGTTTGCAATGTGCAATATATAGGAAGGGAGATTATCATATACTATCGCTTAAATGAAAAAAATTAAGAATTTACTCTCCACATTTAACTGACACGGATTGTTTTATGTCAATGACACGTGAAACAGAAAAATAAATCCTCAATTTTTATCTAAATATATTTATATAATCAACTTTTTCCTTCTAAATTAATAGCAAAAAATCAATTGTACTAGTGTAATCTACCAATTTTAAAGGGAGATTTGATCACATATCCTCGCTTTAGATAGAAATTGAGGATTTATCTTTTATATCTTACTAACATGTGAATCAATGACATGTGAGACAGAAGAATAAATTCTCGATTTCTACCTAAATAGAAGGTCTAAATAGAAGGTAAATAGAAGGTATATGGTTAATATTTCTTCTTTAAGATAATAAACCGAAAGAGAATGAAGTTGCCGAAGAAATGAGGCAACGCACGCCTGTCTTGCCCCCGTTTGCCGGTCAGTGATTAATTGAAAGGAAAGCAGCATCAGAGAAGCCAGGCCGGCCAAAATCTCCTCCCCGCCGCGAATCCCCCCGTCCTCCTCGCAGATCACGCCGTCGCCGGAGGAGGAGGAGGAAGCAGCTCGCACCCCCGATTTGCATGTCCGGGCTCGGCGGGGAGTCGGGATGCGCTTATGCTGCTGCCGCTGCTGCTGCCCGGCGACGCTCGGGATCGGGCCGCGGCTGCGCTCCTTCCTGCGGGACTACGACGCGCTCCAGTCCGTCGCCCTTGCCCTCATCTACCTCCAGGTGCGCATTTTTTCGTCCCGCCCCCGGATCGGCGCGCCCTGCGGCCGTTGCTCGCGAGATCGCTCGCCTTGCCTCTCTTGTTGTTTTCGCGTGATGGCGGGGAGGCGAGAGTTTGAGCTTGCTCTACGTTTTGCTAGCTTAGAGATTACTGCTGCGCGTTAGGGCGTCATTGCATTTCCAGCGTCGGAATATGCTGGGGAATTGGTGTGTTTGGTTGAATGAGATTTAGGTGGTGGACTGGTGGCTAAAACTTCGATTCGTTCTTATGCGTGTGCAGTTTTAGTTGCATCCGATTGCTGGGTAAAGTTTCGGCATGCTATAACTGTCTTCACTCCTGGGACTGCGAATTTGTCCAGCTCTGTCTTTTCATCAGGGTGATTTCTTGATATGGCGGTCTGCTTGTCAGATTCAATCCCCATTCTTTTAGGAAAATTGTCTCCTGCATCTTATGTTTTTCGTTTCACGATATTTAGTCCACGTTTTGGCATATATATTTTCCTTTCACAATGCTTGTCTATTGAGGAACATTGAGATTATAATTATTGTCTTATTTCCACCCTTTACTTTGACTGATTAAATGATGTCAAAGAGGTTTTATAGTTGTAGTATGTTATTCAATGGGGGCATGTAGGGTCCCATTGTTATTGGGTAATTCTTAGATTTGGTACCTTTTAGAATGTGTACATGGTGGGCTTAGGCAAATATTGTCAAATAGAGGAGGGAATACCTTCTTGGGCTGTAAATTACTGCAAAATTTCCATGTTTTACTAGCTTTTGATGAAGATGGCTGTGTGCACATGTCGTTGCTGTATTGCAAAGAAATTGGTTTTGTTTAATTATGACTTGAATTAACTTCAGTATTTGATCAATTTTTTGATCTGTGGTAGTGGTTTCTGAAATTTAAAAGAGAGGGATGAATATATCTTCCTTGTTAAATAGCAAGCAAAAACGGTCTGGGCCAAGGTTATGATGCTTTTATCAGGGTTTAACATCCATTTGTTTATCTTCGGTGATAGCTTTTCGTTTGGTTCCTTCAACTGTTATGTGCCTTCAATGCTTATATTGCTGAGTAAGGGTCTACACATCAAAACTGAAGTGCTCATTTGCATTACTAATTCCTCAGTTTTTTTAGATTGGCTGTGCACTGATTGGATCACTTGGAGCATTGTTCAATGGAGTTCTTGTGATCAACCTAGTAATTGGGCTCTTTGCTGTTGTTGCTATTGAGAGTAGCAGCCAGAGACTTGGTCGGACATATGCAGTCCTTCTATTCTTTGCTATTGTCCTTGATGTTGCTTGGTTTATTCTCTTCTCACATGCTATATGGTATGTCTTCTGCAATAAGCCAACTATTTCTTTTTTCAGTTCATTAATCTGTTTTAAATTTCTGTCTTAAATGTATCCAATCTACAAATTGTTGCGCATGGGAAAACAGTACAAACTGGTCTTTTCCCAGGGAGAAAAATGAATTAAAAACTGGTAGAATGGCAAAAAATCAACTAGAATGAAGTTTAGGGTAGCATTTTGTCGAAGCCGAAGTTTAGGGTGGCAAATAATTGAAGCCCAAACTTAACGATGGCAAATTATCAATTTTCTCTACAATATTTCCCTAATAAATAGATTACTGATGTTGCCATTGATTTGTGATTGATGGTTGCATAAGTCTCAGTGAGAGGGAAAATAGATGCAAAACAGCCTCTTGTGCTAGCTTGTTTGTTCTATTGTATATTTAGTTTTGTATTCAGACTATCCTAAAACAATTCGCAAGCAAAAGTAGTAATGTACAAACCCCACTATGCACACTATAATGCCATTCTTTGGAGCCCACTCAAGCTCAATGGCGCCAATCTGATTTCCTTGTTTCAACTGTTTCTGTGTTCAGGGAGATAGTATTGGATTCTATTGGAGGTTCAGGAAATGTTTCAAACTTGTTTAGACTTGTTCCTATTTTCAACTATTAGACTGGAAATTGCCGCTTGCTAATGTAGGTTTTGCATTGTTTCACTGTGCCACACTGCCACATGTAAGTACCTTTTATCTTGAAACTTGTTTGGATTTATGAATTGCAGTCCTTGTTTCATTGCAAACACTGTAAGTACCCATACGGGGCTTAACTTCTTCTAGTATTCCATATCTTATGTTTGTCAACTTAGAAACTGGAAATGTATTTTATTTGTTATGTCTGCTATTGGATGAACATGAAAAATATTTGCCAGAGCACTTCCTTTCAGCGAGAATATTCTAATAATGTGTTTTACAGTTTTAATCGGCATTCTTATAATCTCTTTTTATACAGGAATATTACTCCCGAAGAGAAGTATGGTCAACTTTTTGTTTTCTCACTCAAACTAGCATTGTGGATGCAAATTATTGGGTTTTCAGTAAGGTTTTTGTCTTCCTTCATATGGATCCAGATGTATAGATTAGGGGTCTCATCAAGCACCCCAACATATCATGAAGCAAACTATGATGGAAGAAATAGTTTCTTGAGCCCCAGATCAAATTCAGTTAGACGAAATTCCATGGCTGATGATATATTGGGTGGTTCAATTTATGATCCTGCCTACTATTCTTCTCTTTTTGAGGATGTTCGAAACAATACATGCAATCATCAGGTATTCACTTCTTACTTTTACAAAATATTTTCTTGTCTGTATGAGTTTAAATATATACCAAAGAGACAAATGGAGGATATGACATGTGCTGTTTGTTGGCAAGGTTGACCTACAATTTACATCGTGTTGTTTTCATATAAAATGACTTACTAAGGCATTTGCAACAATAGTTTAAGATAATGCCATACATGTTTCTGCTACACTTTTGGCCTGTTTCTACAGTCTTGCTTTGATGCCCCCACCTTTAAGTACTCTTGGTAAATCCTTAATATTATCTGTTGAATGTTTAATTTTATGATTTTCTCAGATTCTCAAGAATGAAACATAAAAAGTGTCATCAAAACAATGTCCAGTGCAGTTGTTTATAATAGTTGTGTATGTGACAGATCGATGTATTATGTTTTGTTTCGGGGTCTGCTAAACTGAAGACGGTAAATTATTGATCCAGATGGCTATATCTAACTTGAATATTGCCTTATATCTTGTCGCATGCAATGTATGTTGATGGTAACAATTAGGATAAACATATTTCAGAATTCTTGTTTTACTTCCTTTACTTTCCTGCTCTGCTTTGTCCTGGGTCCTGACAAAGATTTGTACTCCTTTTTTCTTACTTTGGATCTTGCATTAACGATGTGACTTCTGTTAGTCAGCTGAATTGCAGAAACACATTCATATGTCAGATGCTGATTTGCCTAATATGTCTGCTCAGTGCTGCAACATGCAAATATTGCATGTTCATTTTCATGAGGATTGTTTTGTAAACCAGGGGTGTAAATATTTTTAGGGATCATTGCTTGAAGGCTAGCTTGTGTTAATTCATTGTGACTTCTCTGTCTGCAGGGTGATAAACAAAGTGGTGGTAATGATAGTGGATCAACATCTGCGGGCCAATCTCCACGTCTTAAATCTTTTGCTAGTAGATCATTTCTGGCCAATGATGTAAGTCATGCCTAATTTATGCTGGACCCTGGCCTTCTAATGTCCATAGGAAGAACCATATATCCCTGTTTCATTTAAGCTGGAACTGATTCTGCACTGCATGAAGATTCTACATGTCTTGAACACAATTGATAACGAGTGCTCATTATGGTGGTATGGAACAATAACTATTGCCTATGATGCTATGGGTCCCTGATGCCTCTATTGATTCGATTATTGATATTTCATTTTTGGATATACGGTTCTAAATATCATGTACTGTTGGAGAACCGCACATTCTGGTTCTCCTTGCATTAATCATTCTGATTAAAATTTTCTGTTTTGCAAAATGTGGATATAGTCATCTTACTTTTTTAAGCTGTCTAGTGTTCATCATACTTATGGGCTATGGCTGTCACTTCAGTAGTTCTGTAATCCTTGCAAGTCTGATTTGCGACACAATTAGTGGTCAGCTGTTTTTACTAATACAAGCCTGAATCATGTTCTCACTTTGAACCCATCCTATATTATTCAACATATTCGGTCAGAGGAATAACTGTCTGCTGATTAGCATCAGGTTTAATTGTTGTACTTAATGGAATATTATGTTGATGCATTTATGCAGAGTATTACAGTTTCATTAACACTTGGGACATTACTGTGACATTTTTTAACAGGTGGAAGGTGGACTAAAAAGACCCCTGAACTCTTAATGTAATGCATATCAGACTCAAGTTGTATATGTACTTATTTTGCCAACATAAGAACTCCTGGAGCCTCCTGCAAGCTATCGTTCTAGTTGAAGTGTAGTCATTTGTACAGAGTTCATGTCGCCAGTATGAGGGTTACTTCAGGAAAAAAGGGTGATCAGCAAAATACTGCAATAATGATGGATTGATGCATTGTTGATGCGCATTCTTCAACTTCTGCAGGACTTCTGGTGCCATTTTTAGAGCATTGTTTTTGGTCAGTCAATTAGCTCGGTAATTTCAGAAGAAGCTGTCAAACCTTGATACCTCAGATTGGTTTACACATTTGAGATGTTCTGCCGCCCAGAGTGGTCATTTTTCAGTCTTGTATATTGCTTGTTTCCTCAACTTCTATGAGAACGTAGCTGCTAGGTCTGTAGTCACTTGGTCTAGCTATGGCCACCATATGTCGTTTTGGTCACTGTTCATAACTTCATCTTGTTGTTTAACGATCTGCACATCTCTGAATCAGTAAAGGAGAAAAACGAAATGTAAATTCCGTTTTGTTCACGAGTGAGCGATTTTTTGTCGATCATTGATTGAATCCCGTTGCGCCATCGTTGGCTTGAGCAGTGTGCAATGTTGTGCTCTGCTTGCTTCTTCCGGCCGACCCAAATCAACCAATGCATCTTCTGCTCGTCTTATCGAGACCAACCAAACCAGGGTCCAGGGCATTCCCAGTTCAGTACTAACCTTGTCTCCATAATTATTGTTTTCTTTTGAGATCTCTCCATAGTAATGGAACCTTTATATCCTACCACTTCTCATATCTGTACCAGGGCCGGAGCTAGAAGACTTCTGTTCTTGCATTCCATAAAAAATATATAGTATTTTGATGAGAAACTAATAGAAGTACAGAGCTAGGTCCGGGACTAGAATTGTTTAAACGATTTTTTTATAAATAATAATTTTGTTGACGAAATTGTAAATCTAAATAACGCGCTCTAGAAATCATAAAAATAGATAGTGTCGATAGAGAACAGAGGCCTCTGTCGACAGTTGAATTGTCGACAGAGCATAGGTATCGCGGCTAGCGCGGCACGGCGCGAGCAGCAGGCTTGGCGCTGGCTAGCTGGAACAACTAATGCGGGCAATGAGGAGACGGGCGCGGCGCGTGAGGCAGCCGGCGCGGGCACACGAGGCTAGCGAGCGTGGCGTGAGGCGGTGGGCTTCAACTATCGACAGAACCCAACATATCGACAGATAACTCTATCGACACTTGAAGTGTGAATATATATCTATTTTTACGTTTTTTAGGCGTGCTACCCAGATTTAAAATTTCACGAAAAAATATTATTTATAAAAAATTATGTTTAAACACTAGGTCGGGCCGGGCCAGGCCAACCCAAAAAAATGCCTGATGGCTTGGAATCAGGCTCTAGCCT
>KE372122.1:787783-805639 GCA_000418225.1 Zizania latifolia | reverse complement strand
GGAGGGGGGAAGGCGGGGTTTGGTTGGATTTGGTTGCACGGGGTGCCGCGGTGACTGCTGGTTTTCGCTTTAGGTTTCCGTTGGAAAGTAGGGCATCTGTAGGGGTAGATGCTAGCTTAGCTGCTGAGGGTCGTATGAAATGGGGAGGCTTTTGCAATTGCTTCGTGGGACAGTCATGGCAATTCACTGCTTTGTGAGATGTATGCATTTATTTGGTCACTTAGATTGTGGCGCCCCTATGGGATGCAGTGCCCTATGTTGTGGCCGCCTGTTCTTGCGCCCGCCTTAGTGAATAGTGATTGATATCTCATGGGGGAGGCAATATTTCTTGCTAGCCCCTTCAAGAGTTGAATAGTATACGACGGAGCATATTGGAAGCCTTGCATGGCAAGTATGCAAAGACAACAGAATTAACTAACTAACAAAGCACAGATGATGCCAATTGCCAAATAGCAAAGCACTAGACAGTTATAGGTGCAATGTATCTGCGCTGAGCACAGACCGGTATGATGGTTTGACTCCAGTGAGGCGCGAGGTCAATTGCATGGCTTTGGTGCATCATGAAGTCCCATATAGAGCCAGTGGCTGTGAATCCACCTTGTTATGAGACAAATATTTAATGTGTGCGGTATGGTCAGCTCACAACCGACAAAAATTGAGCGCGTGGCACAGCCACCTGCATTAGTTATCATCGGAAAGTGTAATCCCATCCCCCCTGTTGAGCATGCATGAACTAAGGAAGGGCATGGCCACCTTTTTTTCCTTCTAGAAAGCAATTTTTAACAAATAACAATGCTATTTATAGTAGTTACATGGTGTTATTTTCAGGAAGCTTAAGTATTTTAAGGAATCAACTATAACAAAGTCTTTTTATTCTCTTTGAGTAATTTTACATGCAAAATACTCTCCATCCATCGTGTTATTATTAATTTTTGTTGTTAAGGTTTCTATTTTTAACCTGTTACTACAAAAAATAGGAAGTTATTCTCATTTATTCTTGCTTGTAGCCTTGTACAAAATTTAAACAGAGAATGTCTATGTAAGTTATATTTATTAGATAATATTCCTTCTATGCTACTGAGCTCTTTTGTGAAGAAGATTCATCATGTCGTTTTCACATGAATTTGTATGCTAACAGGCTAACAGCATAGAGATGTTATCTGAGACAAATTCATGTGAAATATCTGTTCAATCTCTGCCTGCCACTAGTTGCTTCTTGCAGATTTTTCAATCTCATTACTGGATATTCTATTAATTTTAGTCTTTGCATGCCAATCTTTATCATGCTTTATTAGTTCTTAGTCTTTTCATATTGATTATTGATGTTTATTTACTTTGTAGTCCATTCATATCTCTTGTGTCACAGTTGGTTAGCTAAAAATCTGTAATGAATAACAAAGCTTCCTTTTAGATCTGCTGTTATCTCTTCTTGGTCTGTAAACAGATGACTCTAAAATGCTGCATTAAATAGACATAGCTTTGAATTCTTGCTCAATTACGGACTGAAGGGATTCTTTTGCCCCTTTCCAGCTTTGTCTGAAGTATGACTGGTAAACAAATCTAGAGAAGATACAGAGGAAATACTGGCAAAAAAATTGTTTGGCAGAAGATTAGCAGTGACTTGCAATGGCTGGAAATCGGCAGACAACTTCAGTTCCAATGGATAATGCAACAGTTGTTGATGCCAAACCCTTGCGCACATTGACTCCAATGTTTCCTGCACCACTCGGTCTGCACACTTTCACCCCTCAAAACTCATCCTCAGTTGTCTGTGTTACCCCGTTTGGACCATATGCTGGGGCCACTGAACAGGGGATGCCTGCTGGTGTTCCACCAATGTTTGCAGCACCAGCCGCTGCAGATTCCAACCAGAGGCAGCCATATGTGGTTCACGTGAATGGAGCTGCTCATGCTAACGGTGTGGCAAACAACACAATGGTCATCCCTGATTTGCAAACATCTGCAGCAGCTACAGAGCAATCTGTTAAGAAGAAGAGGGGTAGACCCAAGCGTGTGCAAGATTCTACTGTTCCTTCAGCTCATTTGTCTCTTTCAGTTCCATCAGCTCCTCCAGGGGGTAACCTCATTGCTGTCCAGACCCCTCCTTCAGCAACCACAGATGAATCTGGTAAGAAAAAGAGGGGACGTCCCAGGCGTGTACAAGATGTACCTTCCCTGTCAACTCCTTCAGCTCCTCAAGCAGATAATACACCTGGTTTTCAGACACCTGCGCCTGCTGTAAATGAATCTATTCCGCGGAAAAGGGGACGACCTAGGCGTGTACAGGATGGTTCAGATGCTTCAGCTCCTCCAGGTCATTCAAAATATAGTGAGCCTATTTTGCCGTTACCTTCTGCTGTTACCTTACCGGAAGGTGGTAAGAGGAAGAGGGGAAGGCCAAAGCGTGTGCCTGATAGTTCACTGATTCCTTCAAGTCATTCAGATCTTTTGATATATGATGACACTGATGACACAACAGCAAAACGTGGACGGCCCAAGAAAATTGATGTCAATCTGCTGAACCTGCCATCTTTGTTTTCAGACGATCCTAGGGAATCTGTTGATAATGTACTTATGATGTTTGATGCACTGCGGCGGAGGCTCATGCAGTTGGATGAGGTGAAGCAAGGAGTAAAGCAGCAACATAACTTGAAGGCTGGGAGTATCATGATGAGCGCTGAACTCCGTGCAAATAAGAACAAGAGGATTGGGGAGGTTCCAGGTGTTGAGGTTGGTGATATGTTCTACTTCAGAATTGAGATGTGTCTGGTAGGACTGAATAGTCAGAGCATGTCAGGGATTGATTACATGTCTGCTAAGTTTGGTAATGAGGAGGATCCTGTGGCTATCTGTATTGTGTCAGCTGGTGTGTATGAGAATACCGAAGATGATCCAGAAGTCCTGGTTTACACTGGACAGGGCATGTCTGGAAAGGATGACCAAAAGCTTGAGAGAGGTAATCTTGCACTTGAAAGGAGTTTGCATAGAGGTAATGCAATCAGAGTAATTCGTAGTGTAAGAGATTTGACTTGTCCAACTGGTAAGATATACATTTACGATGGCCTCTACAAGATCAGAGAAGCCTGGGTGGAGAAAGGGAAAACAGGCTTCAATGTGTTTAAACACAGGTTGCTCAGGGAACCTGGCCAACCTGATGGCATTGCAGTGTGGAAGAAGACTGAAAAATGGAGGGATAATCCATCCTCTAGAGACCATGTTATCTTGCATGACATGTCATATGGCGCAGAAAGTAAGCCTGTTTGTCTTGTAAATGAGGTGGATGATGAGAAAGGTCCTAGCAACTTCACCTACACAACTAAACTGAGCTACAAGAATCCTCTGAGCTCAATGAGAAAGATGCAAGGCTGCAATTGTGCAACTGTATGCCTCCCTGGTGATGACAACTGCTCTTGCACACATCGAAATGCTGGGGACCTTCCCTACAGTGCTTCAGGCATACTTGTTAGCCGAATGCCTATGTTATATGAGTGTAACGATTCCTGTATGTGCTCACATAATTGCCGGAACCGAGTTGTACAGAAAGGTACACAGATCCACTTTGAAGTGTTTAAGACAGGAGATCGAGGTTGGGGCCTTCGCAGCTGGGATCCAATTCGAGCAGGCACATTTATCTGTGAATACGCCGGTGAAGTTATTGACAAAAACTGTGTGATTGGAGAAGATGATTACATCTTTGAGACACCTCCTTCTGAGCAGAATTTAAGATGGAACTATGCACCAGAATTACTGGGTGAACCTAGTCTTTCTGACTCAAATGAGACATCTAAGCAACTGCCCATAACCATTAGTGCAAAACGAAGTGGAAACATAGCCCGCTTTATGAACCATAGCTGCTCACCTAATGTTTTTTGGCAGCCAGTTTTGTATGATCATGGTGACGAGGGATATCCACATATCGCATTCTTTGCAATTAAGCATATTCCTCCAATGACAGAACTTACATATGATTATGGTCAGAGCCAGGGTAATGTTCAACTGAGAATCAATTCTGGGTGTCGCAAGTCCAAAAACTGCTTATGTTGGTCTCGCAAGTGCAGAGGTTCCTTCGGCTAAAATACCAACCTTTCAAGGAAAACATTAAAGCATAGTTTGCCATTACAAGGTGAGTGATTGACTGATTTCTGATTTCTTTCTCAATATTACCATTCTTTCATGAAAATTACAGGCTCTGATTTGTGACAATCCTTTATCTTTCTATGATATCTGATTTCTTTCTCAATATTACTATTGTTTCATGAAAATTGCATGCTCTCAATTCTGACAATACTTCTATGATATCTGATTTCTGACAATCCTACTATGATATTATCTCATGGAGTTCATGTGTAGTAGAAGTGTGATACTTGTACTTTGGAGAGGGCAACATGTCCCACCTTTTGAAGTGGTTGATAGATTGAAGTATTCCAAATAAAATGGAGATTACTAATTGATGTCTCTGTGCAAAATGAAATTGGCATTAACTGGTTCTGTTTCATCTTTACGTGAAGTAAGAACTAGCAAAATTTGTGAGTTAAAGGCTGCTTCTTTACGCTCCTATGAAATTTTACTTGTGAAATTTGATTTAGCCTGTGTGACCTGTACGGTCAGATTTATATGGCGTTTCAAGCTTCCAACATGGAAAACAAGTCTGTGATGCAATGTATTTATATGGTGGAATATCTTCAGAACCTTTGTTAGAGTCTGGCCCTCCTCACAGCGTTCTTATTAGTTATTACTGAGCTTATTTTGTTGTTTTTTGGTTGAAGTTTACATCATGGCCAACACAATAAAAGCTGAATCTCTCTTTCCTACACATCTACCTGTAGATCCATGTTAGTTACACAGATTCAATCGCTGTCACATTTTATTGTGTTTCCATTCTGATGAATCTGAACTGTCTTTATCTGCAGAAGCAGGCAATTGTAGATGTTATGAAGCATCAGGGTGTATTCAGTGTTCAAGGTGCCATTGAATAAGGTTGTCCTTTGTCAGATTAGAATGCAAAAGAGGGCATTTATTGCTCAAAGCGCTGTCATTGTACCAGATTTTATTGGAATAACTAGTCTTTAGGGCATCTTCTGACTTCTGAGGTGGTTGAATCCATGTTGCTATGTTCATGCACCGTGTAGTTGTCTCTCCTGTTTAAGAGGGGTTTACTGACATTAGAATATGCATGGTTGTACTGCAAGATCTGCCTGGGTTTCGCATGCCAGTCGTGCTCTTATCGTATAGTTTTCCTAATATTAGTGGCTATATAATACATCATGTGATGATCATCGTAATATATTGTTGAGATGATCATCTGCCAAGGTTGAGATGATACAGAAGGCCGTTATATATCGTTGCGTGCTGTCAGCAGATATCATCGTCAAGTGAACCAGCAGGTGTCAGGACTCATTCATTGTTAAGCTGTTGAAGGTGTTATTGTCTCACTGCGGTGCACTCCATGTGGTTATTGGCAGCAAAGCATATATCTCTTCATCAGGTGAAACAGTTAATATCTCAGAAGTGGAGCTACTTTGCTATTGAGATGCCTCCTACAAGTTACATGGCTATGAAGGTCCTTGCCGTCAGGCAGGCATATGGCATTGACTTGTTGCAATGCAATTCCTCTTGCACTGAGCCATTGACTTCCTCATAAAGGGATGAAGTGAGCCCTTCTTGGCTCTTGCGCTCCAAAGTTCATCTTGAAGTGATGAAATGAGCCCATGCGCATCAATGTTCATCTTAAAATGACGAAATCAGCCCTTGTTGCGCTTCAAAGTTCATCTTAAAGTGATGAAATCAGCCCTTCTTGCGCTTCAGAGTTTATATAAAGTTTAAGCATGTTTCTTCGAAGGTAGGTGTTGATCAATAATGGTAAAGACATGATGTCATACAGAAAAGTGATGAAATCAGCCCTTCTTGCGCTTCAAAGTTTATATAAACTTTAGGCATTATCGGTATATTGTCAAGCAGTCTATCTATGAAACCTGAGATGGTATTCGAAATGATAAAGAAGTGTTATGTTTTTAAGCTCTAAGATCGACTCTAAAGACAAGAGCCGATTTATATAAGTTTAGGTCTTGCAGAGGATAATAATCATATGTCGTGTGTGTTTGTGAATTGATGAGTATCTATGCTATACAACTCGAGAGTATGAGATTGAATGCTTTTAGAGCAGGTGTCTTATCCCTTTTATATAGTCGAGGGGTGAGCCGTATAAAACCATTGATCTAATCCGAGTCGGTTCCTTTAATATTCGGGATCATATACCGAACTCTAGTCTATTTTTTATTTATAAGATATCGGTACAATCATATTATGGTATTCAATTTCTTGATATGGCGATAACCTACTTTATCGAAATCGAACTCCTGTTCATAGGTCGTACCAGACTACAAAGTTAGCTAGGTCTACTTTTGATCTAGACTGATAAAACCATTGTAGGATACTCGGGGATCATACCCTTGATAGGCATGTTTCTTTGAAGGTACGTGTTGATCAATAATGGTAAAGACATGATGTTATATAAACAATAAATATGCATGCATCTATTATATTGATCTAGGAGTGATGTATGCGTGTATACTAATCTTTACGATTTAGAAAACTATTTTACATTTATGTTATAACCGTATGAGTTTCTAATTTATTTTTCTCGTAATTCAAAAATAAAAGTTAGCATGATGTATATTCCTAAAAGAGGGAAGTATAGTCTTGAGGTACTCTACTCTTTGAGTATATAAAGAGTATATTTATTCAAATATAATATAGCCCAAATAACAAAGGATATATATTTCTAGTATAATTTCTTCAATTTTTATATATCTTGAGAAAGTTTAAGTGGGACAATAATGCTTCTTTACTATATAAAATTGTCCTATAACTAATATAATCATGGCTTTTCCATAGCCAACAAAATACATTTGTTGCTTCTAGCAATGATTATAATATTTCTAGTTCTGTTTCATCTATAAGTATCATTTTCTCTTAAGGTTGTATTTGTGGGTTTACATGCCATAATTCATCCATTCATTTTATTTGAGCGTTACACAAAATTTTACTTTAAGACAATATATTCACACGTCAGGAAGTAAGAACAGAATAATAAATGCCTTAAATAATGCTATAACATACTAAAATATTTCTTTATTGTAGGAAAATATGTTTACTCTTCAAGAACTTCCAACCATTAATTTAATTCGATATTTATTTTCAAATTGCAATAAATAAATGATGACCCATCATAAGATGCTAAATTGATTCAATGAGCCATGCCACTACCCTGGTTTTAATCTCTTTCATAGTGAGCTGTTTGCTTGGGAATATGTACATCATTTTCATTTATTCTAACAAAAATATTAGGGTATTATGCTACGCACTCAAGTTTCTACATTCATATCCATACCCCTCGAGTGTTATAGAATCACCATGATCTATGTTCACTTCATGTTTCTCTCTTCATTCTTTGAGGTTTGGACACATCTAGTTGTCGGCATTGATTTCATATCAACACAATACTAGGTGGTTAGGAAAAGATGCACTTCTTGTGAACGTCCTTTTGAACTTTACACAACTAAGGGCATGCTTGTTTTAGCTTGAGATTATAGTAATCTAGCTTATTTTCATAAGCTAAAATAAATATGTCAATTTATTATGCTAGCTTATTATAATTTAGAGTACAGATTATAACAATCTAATAAGCTGGTGCAACCTAGCTTTTTTCTATAAGCTGGATTACTATAATTCCAAGCTAAAATAAACAGGACCTAACCTGCACCATCAATCAATTCGATATACTTCTTGTATGTGATCCGACGATTATACGATTTTAGTTGCATTTAGCTAGAACATAGGGATTTTTCTATATCTCCTTGCAAGGACACAAAGATCGGTGCATATTCTCTACATTATACTTTAATACTCTTCAACGATCTTCTAATTGATGAACAATAGTCGAAAAATTCATCCATTCTCTACTAGAGGTAGGCGAATGCCATAATCTTTCGAACCGCTTCTTTAGTATGGTCAAAAAGGCCAATATGCTTGTTTCTTCAACATGTTCGGTCATTCACGAGAGTAACATAAAACAAATGATGAGGCATTCAAGTGCTTAATTAATATCATTATCATTGAATAAAGCAATCTTCTAGGACTTAATTAATGGTAATTTAGAGCTTCCTACTCACGACGCGATTTTCGACAGAGTGCCTACATCAGAAATATTCTATATTTGGTGAACTTCCAATTCACCATGATAGTCATCTTCAATTTTCCAAGATATGCAGAAACTACTTCTAGGTAAAATGTACATAATGTTGGGAAATAATGGTACACAAAAATCTTGCAAAACCGTATCATCTTATAATCACTTTTTATGATGTACTCTTTGACCTTGAGCTCGTGTCATCCACGAGTTTCTTGCCCCCGAGCTCCTCGTCCTCGAGCTCACGCCATCCACTCAGCCTATGGGTGGTGAGCTCAAAGAGTGATTTGGTGAATCTATGCATTTAATGTGACGATAGGGAGTATTGTCTTGTTTCAACTCTTCCATCTTGGATTCCACCGGCTCTATATATTTACATTCCTAATTCCATTGGTGTCATCTACATTTGCTGATGTTTTTCGGACCATTAGATATGATCTCCATAAGTAAAAGATTGAAAGGTTCTTGTGCACAACTATAAGGTTTTTAGGTCTATCGTCAATGAATCTGCGATACTTTGATGACAACCCTCCTTCGTCGCAATTGCTCGGAGGAAAAACTACATGCTATGATGGAGTGTCCATTATATAAAAAGGGTTTTTGCATATGCCCTATTTTAATACTGGCAGTGTAAGATGGGATGGTAACATGGTTTCGCATGAGATGTGAGATTATGTGTTCAATTACTAGAAATCACATATATGCGCTCAAGGTAACATCAACATCTTTACTATGGGAATGCCATAGAGGCTCAATGTCAGCTTATAAATGTTGTCAATATGTCACACAAAAGTGGTAGCCCATCTGGTTATTAATATATAACATTTTAAACATTAAAAATGAACTGAGGCAGCCATAATTTTTCCTCACCTAAAACACTTAAGCCTTATTTAAAAACTTAGAGATTATCTGCGAAACTTCTAGCAGCCGCAGCTACTTAGATGGTAAGATTTTTTTCTACATATTGTGAAACTCAATAGCTACAGAATTTAGAAATAAACTAGAATCTAAAAACTAAAAAATATCAATATCTCTATATTCTCACTAGCTAAATATTCATCAGATACCTAGTATCTAAAACTCTCAAGATCCTACCAAAATTATTTAGTATGAAATCAAAGTATCACTGAAAATATTCCGTAAAACTTGTGCATTCTTACATAGGCCTGAAAATACCGACATTTGTTAAAACAAACGCATCGTCTTCTCTCTCTTTCTCTTCAATCCATCAAATATGTTTTTTTCCGGTGAATCATCGGAACCAATCGTCTTTCAAGTTCACGTGGTTTCGATTCCCGTGTGATTTCTCACATTTCAATTATGTATTTTTTCTATTCCCTTATTTCAAAAATCCAGTGTCCAAATGAGCCTGGATTTTAAATTTTGCACATTTTGTCATAGTGTCCTAGGTTTTTTTTCTCAAACCTGAATTTTAAATTTTGCAAAACAAAAACTACAGAAATGGATAGGCCATCAGAAGTAGTTCAGCCATCTTAGACAAGGCCCAACCCGGCCCGGCCCGGCCCATGATCAACGCGGGCCCATCCACCGCCGTCCATTCCGGCCCCCGCCGCATCGGACGGCTCCGATCCATTCCGCCACGCGCTTGCCCTACTATATAAATCGCGCCGCAGCTGAGGCGGAGGCGCTAGGGTTTGCTCACAGGTGAGTCGAGCTTGTCTTCTCCTCTCTTCTCCCATGGATTGCTTCGCTAGCTGCACCGGTTCATTCGCATCCATGACCTGCTAGATTCGCGCTTAGTTCTTGGTAGGTTTCGCGAGATTGTGTGGTGCCGGCAGCTAGGTTTGGTCGCGGCCTTCGTCTGCCTGGTTGGATCGATGCGTTGAACTGGATCCATGCTTAGATGTGGGCTTGCTGTTTTGGTTTTTGAGTTGATGTTGTGATGGGTGGGTTTCAGCTGGATTTGTGGTGGTGCTCAGGTGCTGTCCGTATCAATGCCTGGTCTTGCATCTAAATGCTGCATTTGTTGGTGTTCATTGGGATGCGGGATGTGTTGTAGCTTGGCTCGGATTAGCATGCGCATTGCTCCGAATGGCAACTTAGTGGAATTCTATCTAGATTATGCGTGCCGCGCACAAGGTTAAATTTTTTTTGGTTTAGCTCGATATTGAGGTCTGGTGCTCTGGCGCTGAAAAGGAAGAATCTTTTGGTTTGCGCATTGTAAGTAAGGTTTATGTCTTCTGGTCTAACCTGACGTTGTAATTTGCAGGTAAAGAGGTGTTGAAGGTTTGGTGAGACAGCGAAGATGGTTCTCAAGTATGTGTTGTGCACCCTGCATTATTCGATTTCATTCTTTCTTGTGCGGCATGTTGGGGGCAGGGATAATTTGGGGAATTCTGATCTACAGGACAGAGCTGTGCCGTTTCAGTGGCGCCAAGATTTACCCAGGGAAGGGTATCAGATTCATCCGTGCAGACTCCCAGGTGATAACTTTAGCTTATGACTACTCAAGTGTAGTGTAAGTGTTATTCAATCTCTAATCTGTTTCCTTTGTAAACAATATCAGGTGTTTCTTTTCTCAAACTCGAAGTGCAAGCGCTACTTCCACAACCGTCTGAAGCCAGCCAAGCTTACATGGACAGCCATGTACCGAAAGCAGCACAAGAAGGTAAGGGGTGGAGTGGTGGGCGGGTGGCAATTACCCGTTGTCTAGGTTACAGTTAAAAGGCTTATTGTAGCGATGGTCTGTACTAAGTTTGTCTACCTGTGAATCGGCTGATATAAGCTTGTTGGCACAATTTTGTTTGATTCAGGCTGTCCTGTAACTTTATTTTGGCTTTGATGCCAGTTGTTAAATTTATATTTACTATTCTAGAGTTATGTAAGCCTGTAACACTGACTGGAGACTTTGATGCATCTTAATTAGTGTTTATTTCTATATAGTGAACTGGTCCTGTATATTAATTGGTGTTGTATGCATTTTCCTTCAAATATTTACTTTTGTAATTCAATGTGTCTGCAGGATATTCATGCTGAGGCAGTGAAGAAGAGGCGCCGCACCACCAAGAAGCCATACTCCAGGTCTATTGTTGGTGCCACCCTTGAAGTCATCCAGAAGAAGAGAGCTGAGAAGCCAGAGGTTCGTGATGCAGCAAGAGAAGCCGCTCTTCGGTATGCTTCTCCCCTGTGACATTCTTATTTTTGGTTGCCTTTGGTGCCATCCATGTATGAATCAGAACAAGCCCATTGCATTTCTCTAACTTTCTCCCGGCGCTCTGATACTAGGTTATTCGCCTTATTTATTTTGAGAAGTATTAAGATGTGTTAGACACTTAGACTCAATCCTTCTAATCTAAGAAATGATTACTGTGCCAAGAGTCTCGAAAATCCTTGTACCTTTTCTTTCCATAGTTTATGAACTCTCTCGGATCGTTCATGAAAAAGCATATGGGCACTGTTCATTATTGTGGCTATTCGTGTGACCTTTTCCACAGTTATACTTATACATGATTAATTATACAGTCAGGAGTACTTATCATTATTAATATTTCCATAACAGTGAGATCAAGGAGCGTATCAAAAAGACCAAGGACGAGAAGAAAGCCAAGAAGGCAGAGGTGGTAAAATCTCAGAAGACCGCCGGGGGTAAAGGCAATGCGCCTAGGGCTGCGAAAGGCGCCAAGATCGGTGGCGGTGGTGGGAAGCGGTAGATGATCATATGTCCACAGTTGATTTTGATTGAGCCCGTGAAATCTTCTAGGTCAAAAAATGTAATGTTATGTGTCCAGTGCCTTTTCTGGAGAATATTTTTGCAACTGTCAGTTGTCATTAGTAGCACCATACAAATGGAAATTTTTATTTGAAGCAATGTTTTGAGTATTTTTAATATTCGGCTACCCAAATTTTGTACTGCTTAGTGCTTACTAGTCTCAAACTCGAGTTCTGTGCTTCCTGGCCTGCTTGAAGTTGGGTTGTCGGATCATGGCAACATGGCACGACTGACGACCCATGTCCGTCTACCGAAATTTGGAATTTTTTAATTTACATAAACGATTAAAAATTTACAGAAATAATCCTGATTGAAGAAACCAGAGAAACAGTAAAGCTCTCTTCGATGTTAGCTTTGGAAAAAAGGAGAATTTCTTAAATATCATTACAGTTTTAAAAAATTTGAAGAATGTTATTATGTAGCCTCATCTATCAGACAAATTGATGCATATTTTTAAATTATAATGGTATATATTCAAATTTGTTTTTAAAAACGGCCTAAATGCTCTGTCAGATGTTAGCTGTTAAAAACTGTCTTGTGGAAGTTTTTCCATCTCTTCTCCTATCAATGCCGTCCCTCAAACTCGCTTGCGTCGTCGGCCATTCTGGACGCTGGCCGTCCGCCCGCTGGAAATTGCCGCTCGTCCGCACCACCGAGGTCCGCCCGCGCACCACTGAGTATAGCTAGAGGTGAAAAGAAAATTCTCTTATTTTTTCAATGGACAAAGTATTTTTTTAAGAGCATCTTTAAGAGAGTTACTATTTTTCTCTAAAATCTCGTATAGAAACCATCCTAAATTCTATAGAGTCCTAAAAATCACTTAGTTCGAAGCAGTATCCTAAACACATTGCAGGGGATTCAAGGGATGATTTCACCGATGCTTGCACCTGCCAGTAAATGAACAGGTGCCTTTTCTTGTATTGGAGTTTTTATATCTGTTAGATTAAAGTGAGTGCTGCCATATGTGATGTATGCTAGTTTACAAGCATTTCTTGCTATTGAAATTTTTGGGTATTAGCTGGTTGAGATGCTCTCTTGTGTGCCAGAAAATTTTGATCAGTTCGTTTCCAGCTATCCTTATTTTGGCACTATGCAGTTTTGCATTTTGAGTGTTGCCATGGATTGTTCCCTACTTCCCTGTGCATTTTAACTATTTCCCATCTTACTTTTGTAATCTGGGTTTGCCAGTATTTTTGTTCATTTGTTCTGTCGGCAGGACCCTGCTGTGAGTTATGTGAATATACTCTTTGGTTATGCATCTGATGTGTAGAATGTTAGGGTAGGTGACTGCCTCTTTTTCTTCCTCTTATTGGTATCTTTTGTGTTAAGGCCTGTTTGAGAGATGTCTAGTCCACTATTTTTAACTTACTCTAAAGCTGGAGCAGATCAGAACTATAGTAGATCCTAACAGAAAATCTGTTTGACTATTAATCTAGCTTGGAAAAATGAGCATTCCCTCAAAGAAGTCATGGAACTTGTGATAGCTTGTGGTGCAAGATATGGAAGTAATGAGCATTACATTGCTACCAAATTGTTTGTCAAAATAGATCAAAGAGAAATATTTCTTAGTTTGCCGACTGACGAGATAAGGCTACAATGGTTACCGTGTAAGTATAATGACAAGTGCTACAAATGAAACTTGGTGTAATTTTGGTTCTAAAATATTTATGTAGTAAACATTCATGAAATTCAACAACTTGTGAACCTTTATGTGATTTTTGAGCTTTTATGTGATTTGGAACTTGTGATGTGATGTGTTCTTATTTCTAAATTGTTTTTATATTTGTGGCCTAACTTATATTATAATTATTATATATAACACTTGTATTGTATTTGCTATTATAGATGTCCGATAGCGACGGTGATGATTCTAGTTATGAGCATGTAGAGCTCTGGATTGTTTGTACAAGTGGTGCTAAGCTTGCATAGATTTATTGTGATTTTTATGTACACAAGGCAACACATAGGACATCAATGTTAGGGTCGGCCTGGTCTATAGCAAGCGCAGACCCAAGGAGCAGATTAAGGCAGCAGATCCTTGATTGTGTTGCCAGATTTGCATTGGGAAGATATAAATAGAAGTACTAATATGGCTCTAATATATTAGGAGTCCAGAAATATAATAGGCAGTCTTTAGAAGGCAATAGATTATATCTATTAGGCTTCTATCTTTAGTAAAGAGTAATCAGAGCAGGATTCTATTGTAAAAGGGCTATATATGTGATCTATTCAGTAGCAATAAAAATCAAGCAAGTTCAATCTAATATTTCTCATCTAATTCTCTTCTCCTCATCCCGTTCTTCGGTTACCTGATTGTTCCTAGTAGCCACGAGCAAGGCAGAGCAATCCCTGCCGGCGCCCAGACCACCAGTGAGACATAGGTATCCATTACGTTCTCAACCTTCAACGCATATCAACTTGGTATCAGAGCACATGGATCCTATAACCGTAGAAACTTCGGCGACCAACGATGGTGATCAGCTGGCAAGACTTCAGCAGCTATTAGAGACAGTTATCAGCAGTATGGCAACCAAGGCTGATCTCAATCGCATGGCGACCAAGGCAGAATTCGTAGACTTGAGTCGGGCCGTGGCTATCAACAACGCCTGTGTTTCGACGGTGAAACAGTCTGTAGGAGGGGGTACGTCCTCATCAACTACCTCTGGTATGGCTCGCTTGGGAGGGGAAGGCATCATGACCCTATCCGAGTTGCCAATGCAGAGGCAGAACAATTTGGGGCAGATAGTAGAGACAGCACCCAACTCCCACAGCGTTCCACGTTTTTACAAACTAGAATTTCCAAAGTTTGATGGCAAAGGGGATCCACTGAATTGGATGAATCACTGCGAGTAGTTTTTCAGAGGTCAGTGGACAGATGCCAGCGATCGAGTTTGGTTGGCCACATATCATTTGACGGGGGTAGCTCAGGAGTGGTATTTCCGTTATGAGTAGAATCACGGACCACCAGATTGGGAATCGTTCAAGCAGCTGTGTCTGGTGTGGTTTGGGCCTCTAATCCAAAGCAACCTGCTGGGAGAATTAAAGAAATTGTCGCAGACAGGGACAGTAGAGATGTACATCGAGCGCTTCCTGACGCTTGCAAGTCGGCTCGCTGAACCTTTAAGTGAGCAGCAACAAATTCAGATGTTTATTACCGGATTGCAGGAGGAAATTGGCATTGAAGTGGAGCTGCGTGCACCAGCTAACCTACAGGCAGCAATGAGTTTGGCCCGTGCATATGAAAGAAAGTCAGTAAAACTTGTAGGAGGCATGAAACCAACTGGTAGGCAGACCTACCATGGTAATTCTAGTGGGACAACTCCAGCAGGACTTCTCATAGCACCAGCTCCATCCCTAGCAGCCGGGTCTACTCTAGATAATCAGCCTCGGCAGTTTTGTCGCTTATCATCAGCAGAGTTGGCTGATCGGCGTCGACAGGGCCTTTGCAATAATTGTGATGAAAAGTTTGTCCGAGAGCACAAATGTGCTTGTTTATTTTATATTGAGTGTGATGATGGTGACACAGCAGATTGGGAGGACCGGCCAGATGAACCAGAAGAAGATCCACAGATTTCCCTCAACGCGCTTTCTGGTGTGGATGGCGCTAGTACAATGCGCCTACCGGTCCTACTTTTAGGCATATAACTGGTTGCATTGGTAAACTCCGGATCCACACATAATTTCATCGATGCCCAGATTGCCATACGGTTGGGATTACGACTTGAACCAGTACACCAAGGGCTGCAGGTCATGGTGGCTAATGGCGATCGCATCACCAGTCCTGGTCGTTGCCGCAGTCTCAAACTTATTATTGACGGTGAACAGTTTGCAGTCAACTGTGTCGCTCTTAATTTATGTGTTGTTGATGTAATTCTTGGCACACAATGGCTTCGCACATTGGGTCCGATCCTATGGGATTTTGATAATATGCGGATGGCTATTTGGCGAAGGACACATGAGGTTACTTTATATGGGCTCCCGGGCAGCCTTTCAACCTGCTGTGCAGAAACTCTTCAAGACAATTTGTTGCAGCCTCTCCTTGAAGAATTCAGCACACTGTTCGCTGAACCGACAGGGTTACCTCCGGCTCGTTCATGTGATCACCGGATTCATCTGAAACCAGGAGCAACACAGGTAGCAGTCCGCCCTTATCGTTACCCGCAGATGCAGAAGGATGAACTAGAAGCCCAGTGCATGACGATGCTGCAACAAGGTATTATTTGACCCAGTACATCTCCATTCTCATCACTGGTACTGCTGGTGCTCAAGCAGGACGGTTCTTGGTGATTCTGTGTGGATTACCACGCACTTAATGCGGCCACAGCCAAGGACAAATTTCCAATTCCGGTTGTTGATGAGCTTCTTGATGAATTGCATGGAGCACGGTACTTTTCTAAATTGGATCTTCGTTCCGGTTATCATCAAATCAGGATGCACCCAGCTGATGTATCAAAGATAGCCTTCCGTATGCACCAAGGATACTATGAATTCTTGGTCATGCCATTCGGCCTAACGAATGCCCCAGCAACGTTTTAGCCACTTATGAATGTGAACCTCTCACTATTTCTTCATCGATTTGTATTGGTATTCTTTGATGACATACTGATTTACAGCAACACGTGGTCAGAGCATTTGCAGCACCTCCGACTCGTGCTCTCTACTCTCCAGGCTAATCAACTGGTCTTGAAATGCTCTAAGTGTATTTTTGGTGAGCAACAAGTCAGCTATTTGGCTCATGTCATCTCAGCAGAAGGGGTTTCTATGGACCAGCAGAAGGTGCAAGCTGTTTCCAATTGGCCCACACCCCCATTCTGTTTGGGCTGTATGTGCTTTCCTCGGTCTTGCTGGTTATTATCGTAGATTTATTCATCAGTTTGGCAGCATTGCAAGCCCACTCACAGCCCTGTTAAAGCGTGACACCTTCCAATGGTTAGCCAAGGCAAATGCAGCTTTTCAGACCCTCAAGGCTGTTTTATCTTCAGCACCTATTCTACAGCTTCTAGATTTCAGCAGGTTGTTCATCGTGGAGTGTGATGCCTCCGGGTCTAGCATTGGTGCTGTCCTTCATCAAGGGACAGGTGCAGTAGCATTCTTCAGTAGACCATTGGCGCCTAGACACTCCGGGCTTGCTGCTTACGAAACGAGAATTAATTGGCCTTGTTCAAGCCGTTCGCCATTGGCGTGCCTATCTGTGGGGAAATCAGTTTATTGTCGCTACAGATCATTACAGCTTCAAGTTTCTCCTCGATCAGTGCCTATCCACCATTCCACAACATCAATGGGTCAGCAAACTAATGGGGTTTGACTTCTCAGTATAGTTTCGGCCAAGGCGCTGCAATAAGTCACTGACGCACTTTCCCGTCATGACAAGGTTTCCGCCAAGCTTCTTTGTGCAATTTCTGGCCCTGAGTTTACAGTTTTTGAGGACCTTCAACGCGAGATCACCGCCGATCAGACACTGCGCTCACTTCGGGAGGACATCCAGAATGTTTCCCAAGGCACAGCTTGGTCCGTATGGGACGGCCTCATCCTTCGGGATGGCCTCATATTTGTCTCCGGCAACTCGCCTAGCCTGCCATCTATTTTGCTAGATGCTCATGCCGGTCACGAAGGCGTGGAACGTACTCTTCATCACCTACGTGCAGATTTTGTAACCGATGAAAAGCGTGTAGTCCAAGATTTTGTGCGGTCCTGCTCCACATGCCAGCGGAATAAGTCCGAGCACCTCCATCCAGTAGGACTATTGCAGCCATTGCCTGTACCCACGCGGGTTTAGGAGGACATAGCAATGGATTTTATTGAAGGTCTTCCACAAGTCAATGGTAAATCAGTCATACTTATAGTGGTTGACCGCTTCTCCAAATACGTCCACTTCCTTTGTCGACGGGTGGTCGAGCAGCCCTCCTCGGGGGGTGCCCGTGGAGGTGATTTATTGTGT
>KE372122.1:769418-783356 GCA_000418225.1 Zizania latifolia | reverse complement strand
GAGGGCCCGCGCCTATCAAGACTGCGGCGAGCAGCTTCTCCTCGTGGTTGACGAAGAGGCACCTCTGGTGGAGGAGTCCTCTCGGGACTTCGTCAGCCGGTTGGCGGGGGCGCCGGGAAGGCTGCGGGCCGCGCTGAGGACCGCCGCTCAAGATGCCGCGTCGTTGGTCCTTGCGCGCTGCCGCGCTTTTTACCCGACAGCGGACGTGAAGCTGCTGGCTTCCGGGTGGCCCAAGGGGACCAAGCCGGAGTCAGTGGCGGATCGTGTGTTTTTTGATGAGATTGTGCGACTTCATGGCTTTCCCTGCTTGATTGTCAGTGATTGCGAGTCTTCACAAGTACATTTTAGACTGAGCTCTTCCACCTCTCTGCTGTGAAGCTCCAACTCGGTTCAGCATTTCATCCACAAATGGATGGGCAGTCCGAGGTGGCCAATAGGGTTATCGGCATGTATCTCTGCTGTCTCACGGGGGATAGACCGTGACACTGGTTGAGGTGGTTACCCTGGATAGAATACCTCTTCAATACTGCTTTTCAGTTGTCCCTATGTTCGACTCTCTTTTAGGTTTTATATGACAGACCACCCTCGTCACTCAGTTCATACAAAGGGGGCTTGTCTCGGGTTCCAGCAGTTGATCAATTGTTGCTGGACCATGACAAATTCTTGTAAGACACTCGGGAATGATTGCTGCAAACCCAGGACTATGCCAAGTTGTATTATGACAACAAGCATCGCGATGTTTCTTTTGGCGTCGGGGATTTGGTTTGGGTTCGCCTTCCCCATCGCCAGGCAGCATCACTTCTAGGATTTCAGACTGGTATACTCGCGCCTCGATTCTATGGTCCCTATCGTGTCATTGAAAGGATTGGGGAGACTGCTTATCTTCTGCAATTGCCATAAGGGGCCAGAATCCATGATGTCTTTCATGTGGGTGTTCTAAAGGTTTTTCATGGTGATCCTCTAGAAGCTCCTCTGACTTTACCCTTCCTGGAACATGGTAGAGTACTACCTTCTCTAGCTCAAGCACTATGCAGCAGGCTTGCTTGCAGTGTTCAACAAGTTTTAATACAGTGGGCTGGTGCGAGTCCTGAAAATGCAACTTGGGAAGATGTTACCGAATTTAAACGTCGCTTTCCTGATTTCCAGCTCAAGGACAAGCTGTTTGCTAAGGAGGGAAGAGATGTTAGGGTCGGCCTGGTCTATAGCAGGCGCAGACCCAAGGAGCAGATTAAGGCAGCAGATCAGGCAATAGATCGGGCAGTAGATCGGGCAGCAGATCCTTGATTGTGTTGCCAGATTTGCACCAGGGAGATATAAATAGAAGTACTAATAGGGCTCTAATATATTAGGAGTCCAGAAATATAATAGGCAGTCTTTAGCAGGCAATAGATTATATCTATTAGGCTTCTATCTTTAGCAAAGAGTAATCAGAGTAGGATTCTATTATAAAATGGCTATATATGTCATCTATTCAGCAGCAATAAAGATCAAGCAAGTTCAATTTAATACTTCTCATCCAATTCTCTTCTCCTCATCCCGTTCTTCGGTTACCTGATTGTTCCTAGCAGCCACGGGCAAGGCAGGACTATCCCTATCGGTGCCCAGACCACCAGTGAGACATAGGTATCCCTTGCGTTCTCAACTTTCAATGCATATCAATCAATTCTAGTTGGAATAATTGGAATGGGATGGATGCAGGAAACGTTAAGGATAAAAGTGGAATGCATACACAACTTCTTATGAACACATATATTTATGGATTTTCATGTAAAACTGGTTGTTACATATGGTTTGAAATCTTCAAAACATATTAGTACTTACAAGATGCTTGCAATCTTGTTGTACACATTGGATGGATGTGAATCCAATAGAAGGGGATATAATAGATTCAAACACTTCGGTCAACTTATTATTAGAAAATTTAATAAGGTTCTACACGAAGTGATTTTTATGGCAAAAGATTATATTAGATATAAATATTAAATACCCAACTTTTCTACGGTATACAAAAGAATTAGAGATGATTTAAGGGCTTATCTATACTTCAAAGACTATATTGGAGCTATTGATGGTACACACATCCTTGTATCACTATTTATATTGGAGCTATTGATGGTACACACATCCTTGTATTACCTGAGGATGAAGTAAGATATATTAGAAAATCAGAAAGTCCAACTCAGAATGTCCTAGGGTAATTTGTGATTTTGTTTGCATTTTACATGTGTCTACAGAGCAACTATGCGATTTGCATGACACTAGTGACTTGTACCATGCTATAAGATTTGATAGAAATTTTTTCCTACATCCTCCCCCACAAGGTATTATGGTGCTAATAAGTTATGGCAAATCTATTTATTATATATGTCTAGCATAACAAAAAGTAACTTATTTGATATATTTTATTTGAATACACAAATACTATATTGTGCATGTGGCTATCCTAACCACCCACGTGATATCTAGCTCCTTACAAGGTGAAAGGTATCAAACACCACCGCAAGTGGCACTGAGGTTTGAAGCCATCTACTACAAAAGAAAATTTCAACGAATGCACTCATCAGTTCACAATGTTTGTGGTAGCATTGGAGTTTGGAAGATGAAATGACAAGTTCGATGCCTAGCACTGGAGTTTGGAAGATGAAATGACAAGTTCTATGTAAGATGCCTAAATATCTTATAGATAAAAAGGTTTGTGGTAGCTACTATGGTGCTTTATAATTTTATTCGTGTGCATTCAAGTGAAGATTTTTACTTTACAAAGTACGGTCGTGATCCAAATTATACCCCTGTAATACTAGAAAGGTATACTAAGCATGCAATTTCTCAACAAGCATATAATGGATCAACCTCTCCACCAACTATTGTTACTACGGATGTCTTTGGTGACAAATTAGCAACTACTATTACTCTTCATTAGAACTAATGTAATAATAGTGACATGTTTTCTCTTTTGTTATGATAGAGAGCATATAAGGTTCATATATATAAGTGTTTGTCTGATTATATATAATATAAATTTATAAACGTTAAATTATATTACATATCACGTATAGAAGTATATTATATCAAAGCACATTAAATAAAACAAAGGGTATAATATACATTGTACCATCTAACCCACATTTCCTAAAGCTATAAATAGACTATTAGTCAAACAGATTTTCTATTAGGATCTGTTTCATCGTGACTCTGATCTACCATAAGGTCTTGTTTGGGACATCTCAATCCTGACCCATTCTCTAGGGATGGGCTGGGATCATCTCAATCCTAATCCATTCTCTAGGGATGGGCTGGGATTGAGGCCTCCCAAAAAAGCCCTAAAGTTTTAGTGGAGCTGAAAATGATAGAGTGGGACCTTTGTTGTGCTGAACATCAATATGAAAAGCTAATTTTATTTGGGATTTTTATTTATTTGGTGGATTTATGGTTGTCTTCTTGTATGATTTGTATGATTGAAGACACATTTTGATAGCTCATGGTACACTTTGGATACCATCTTTTCAAACAGAAATGGTCCCGTTGCAGCGAATTATGGTCCCTGATGGAATCAGCTAAGCAGCAAGCACTGCATGCCAGTTCTTACCAAAATGTTTCATTTTTTGAAAATTTTGTTTTTTTCCATTTAGGCAAAAATCAAATTTGTTTTTGTCATCCATTTGTAATGCTAGCCCATGTGGTAAAAGTAAAATTTAAATGGCAAAAATGAAATACCAAAATATATGGCTCATTCAGATGGCATGGTTATGCAGATGCCACTATGTTGATTGTTGACCAATGTTCTACTCTGTCCAGATTCGTTGTACTATAAAATATTTCAATCGGCCTGCTATATTATGGAACAGAAAGAGTAGAACATTGGAATTTTATAAAAAAAATACATTATTTTTTAGCTAATCCCTCCAAAATCCAAAATCCTTTGAACTTGTTCAGTTTCAAATGAGCCCAGAATGATTTGTTTATTTCTTTTTTTTTGCGGGGAGAATGATTTGTTTTTTCTAATTAAACGGATTCACTAATACTGCATGTAGGTCTCCTTTGAAATGGAGAGATTTCAAAGATATTTTATACAAAAATGAAATAATTTATTCGAAAATTCTCTAAAATCCATGTGTTACAAATTACTTCCATCAGACTTTATCCCTTTATCCTTTCCAGTCTTTAGTTGGATAATAATCGAGGATTAGACAAATCCACTCAAATCGTTCGGATTGGTATAGTCAAAATCTTCCTCAGTCCCGTTTGAAACCACGGATTCTTTTTTAAATCCTGCCAAATTTGAACGGATTCATATGAAATTCCTTACAAATCATGTGAAAGTCGTTTGTTCAAACTTCCAACACTGGGCCCCACTTGGTGAAAAAACGCTCAGAATCGCCGCCTCCTGCGAAAATTTACCGTTGACCGGAGCAGATCACGGCCATGTCACTCGCCAGCCGCCTCCTCCACCTCAACCTCTCGCCGCCCTTCTCGCCGGCCACCTGCCCCTCTCCGCGTCGCCGCCGACTCCCCGAGCCACGAGCGCGTCGCGTTCCAGACCTAGCGGCAGAGAGCCCCGCGGCGCCTCACCCGTTGCCGTTTTCCTGGCCGACGCCGAGGCGGCAATGGAGGCGTCGCGGCGGCCTCGGCGACGCCGCCTCCCAAGAGGCACCACCGCTCGTCGATGGCAGAGTATCCGGTGGAGGGGAGAAGAAGAGCTTCTGGGGGGCGGTGAGTCTTATCGTTGGGACGGCGGTCGGGCCGGGGATGTTGGGGCTGCCGTCCGCCACCATCCGCTCCGGCCCAGTCCCTTCCACCGCTGCTATCGTCCTCTCCTGGGTCTACGTGGTGTCTTCGATCGTCCTCGTCGCCGAGCTCAGCTTCGCCGCTATGAAGGACGGCGGCGTTGACGAGGTCAGCTTCACGGGACTTGCGTCGAGCACCTTGGGGCCGTCCCTCGGTGCGATCGTGGCCGTCGTCTACGCCGCGCTCAGCTTCTCCCTTCTCGTGGCATGCGTCGCCGGCATAGGCTCGCTGGTATCCCAGCTCTTCCCGGCGGTGAATCCCGTCTTGGCGAACGCCCTCTTCCCGTGCTTCGCGGGGACCCTCATTGCGTTCTTCCCGTTCAAGGCCGTCGATGGCGCCAACCGCGCGCTCTGTGGTCTGATGCTCTTCTCGATCACCGCGCTTGTGGTGACCGGCGTCTCCGTCGGCCGGAGCAGCATGCTGAATTCACTCGGCTATGCCTGCTGGCGCCCTGCTGCAATCCTGCCTGCAATCCCGGTGACAGTTCTGACGCTTGGGTTTCATGTCATCACGCCATTCATCTGCAAGATCGTGGGGGACTCCGTGTATGATGCGCGGAGGGCAATACTAATCGGCGGTGCTGTTCCATTGGCCATGGTGTTGTCGTGGAATGCGGTCATTCTCGGGTTGGCAAGTTCCACTGGCAGTGCAGGATTTGATGACCCTATTAAGCTACTGCTCTCAGTGAATCCAGCAGCATTGCCTGCTGTCCGAGGCTTTGCATTTGCTGCACTGGCGACAAGTTTGATAGGATATGCAGTGAGCTTTCCGAAGCAGCTGACGGATACCATGGAGTTAATTGTTCAGAGGTTTACTCCGGAGCGAGGAATTGGGCAGCTCCTTGAATCTAGCAGTAGTCATGGCAGAAATGGAGCAATTCTAACATGGACAGTGCTGATCATTCCTATAGTTATTGCATCATTCTTCTCAGTGGCCTTCTCCAAGGCACTGGATTTCGCTGGGGTTTATGCAAACTGCTTCCTTTTTGGGATCCTCCCTCCTGTCATGGCCTGGATTCACCGGTCTCTGAAGAGAAAGAGGTAACTTCAATATACATGATATAATTAAAAAAAACTAAGAAGGATAGGGAGACACTCAAATAATGTGTAATGATTTGTAGAATAATTATATACAAAATCTGGAGGCAGTAACTTATTATCTTGGATAATGTCTACTAGAACTGGAGCATGGTAACTATGCAGAATTGGTGCGTGGTAATGGCAAAAAGTTTATGACATAATGAAACTTTAAGACTCAGATTTCGTGCTTGGTACTGAATATGATAGTCAATTATAAAAGAAGAGAATCAACAAATTGTGTATTGAAAGTAAGATTGACACATACTGAAAACAAAAGGCACTAGAAGACACTGAATCATGCATTTTCTTCAAGGATCAGAGCATTTGTGCCAGTCCACACCCTCCAGCTCAACAAGATTATTCAGAAGATCAATATCATTGTACTTTCTTTGTGAAATCATGTTTTTCACATCTGCAACAAACAATTATTACTACTCAAGTTAACCTCATGATAGGACATTTCAGCTATTTTTTCTTCGTACAATCACATGTTTTTCAAGCCATTTGATGTACCTCCTTCCTGGATTTGAACCTGTCACTCATCAAGAACTATAACAACCAACCCAGCTTTATCATAAGTAGCTATCCGTCCCTTTCATTCTGTTGGCAGACCAGAAATATGTGTGACTTTATTTCACATCAAACTGTGGCCTCTTTTGTCTATGTGTATTTGAATATCATGATGCAATGTATGTGACATAGGATCATTGGTTCCAGATATAAGACATGTTTTTGTGCAGATATCATACAAAAGTACAGTAACACAATTTTTTTGAGTTTCTAAACTGTTTGTGCTCTATGAATTTATGATGTTCAAGAAGTCATCATCATTTGTGTCTAATGAACCAATTTTGGGTATGCTTCTTAATACAGATTATCTGACTCATGTGAAGATATTTTGCCTGGTGGAAATTCTGCTCTCTTGATACTTTTCAGTATTGCTGTGGTCCTAGCATTTTGGCACTAGATGGTAAGCTAACACATTTAATTTCTTTATATCGAACACTTCATGGGTCAATTGCAAGCGTTAAGCTTGTTAGAACATTCATATCTGTTGCTCATGATTTTAATCTCCCCATTTCAATTATCTTACATATCTTTGTCAATTGCTTGATTACTCAGTATTTACCATTGAAATTATATAGAGTATTTTAACTTAAGGAAATTCCCATCTGTAATTTACAAAAAAAAATATTTTAGCACCGTATCCACAAATGTTATTTTAGCATTTTAACATGGTGGATATCTTTGATAAAAAATAAACTTATTGAACTACAAGGTTTTTATAAAGACCTGAACGTGCTGGCCAGTTCAGTGCTACTAGTAGCTTTCTTATTATTTCCAGAACAAGACAGCTGTGCATCCAGAAATTGTGTAGATAGGTAACAGCACTATGTTTGATTTAATGGCAGGTCTTTGTTTGAGTTTTTTGGTAGGTTTCGTGGAATTATTGTAGTACCAACCACTGTATGGTTCCATAATACAATTTTATAAGCCTATTCTTTCCAGAATGGAGCCCATTTACATATGCAAGTCTTTTATAGGTTGATCGGTGGTGTATTAAGCGTACTGAAAGTTTGAGAGTACTCTTACAATGCATTCTACTGGTACTACCAATGGAATTGATCTTAGGCGTCGAAGGGTAAATTAGTAATTTAATTGATTATATTTTGGGTATAATCGTCATTAGTAAATTTACATATATCTCTTTTGCTGCCAGTTGCTATCACTGCATCACTTATTTTTTGGATGATTGTACCATTTCTAAATTATACTACCACTAATCAATATAACTATAAAAATCATTTTTAACCATTAGATGAAAGGAGATAAATGGTTGGGATTCACTCTACCGTAAAATTGCTCAAGTTTGAAAGGAGATACTACGAAAGAGTAATCAGTTGTGGAGAACTGGTCAGCGAGTTTTTCATGGATAATCTTACATTCCATGCATATTAAATGAAAATTTGGTTAGGCCTTCCTTCTCAGCAGGAACTTATCCATGATAGGCTCATGAGAGATCAGCGAGGTATCCTAGTATGATATTCTAATTGATTACTGGTCCTGCCGTGCTTAATTTTGCCTCCATTGCGCTGTTGTCGACTAAGCATAGTTCTTCCAGTTGATTGCACACTAACCCAAAATCTCATGTCTTCTTATATCTCATATATCTTGTCCTAGGTGACTACTCTGCATATCTCAGTGGCCAACCCTTCTGGAAGACAGGATGTTCATATATTGGTGTGAGATAAACGTGCCAGATCTGAGAGGACGTGGGCAGAGGACAGTGCACTCCGGTCTCCATCTCCAAGTCAGATTTGATTCTTTTTATTCGTTTGCTTTTTGGCATCGGGTGCTAGTTCAGAGACGCATGTAACTACTCCACGAGGCCATCTGAAGATTCTGCATTGTTTACATGCAAAACGTTCTTCACTTGTGAAAGTGAAAAGCAGTAGCCACTCAGAAATTTTAGGTGCTGATTCTGTGAAGGTGAAAGGAGCCTGAATAGTGGAGGCATCTGCAAGCTGCAGCTTCCATATCTGGTAAAAAAATGTGTTCAGGTCCATTGGTCTTTTCTTCAACATGTATACATGGATGGGAGCGGATCCAATATTTTAGGTTAATAATATCATTATCGCTAAAACATTGTCTTAGAGTTGCTTAAACGATCAGGCACTCGGGAGTGGAAAGGCATCCGAACGCCTTGGACTCCCATGTTGCCCTAGACTTCCAATCATGAGAGGTGGGAGATCAAGCGAGCGGAGTGGAGAGGCAAGGTGTGGCATAGATCGGGAGGGAGCAACGTGTGGCAAGGATGGGTGTGAGGGGTGGGTGGTGAGGCCGGGTGAGGTGAGGCTTGGCGCCGCGGTGAGGTGAGGCTTGGCGCCGCGCAGAAGAGGGGAAGAGGGGACAGAAGAGGGGAAGAGGGGAGAGGATGGTGATTGAGAGTAGGGTGTAAGAGAGCTGTTAGGTTAGGGTTTAGAGAGGAAAAAGAATAGGGTAAGTCTTGAATGAGCTAAATATACTGGACTTTAAATATATTGTTAGACTAGATTTTAAATGTGTTATTATAATTTATATATATATATTAGTTTTGTAAGACGTCCAAAGTGACAGTATTGCTACTTTTACCGTGCTATATTTTTTGCTATTTATAATTTGCTACTTATTTATTGATATTTTTTTCCTAAATCGTATATCTTCTATGTTGTAAGTCCTATATCTTCTATGGGCGTAAGGTGGTGCCTTGTCTTACGCCTGCTTAGGCTGTAAGGTAGTAGTTTATCACCTCGCCTTGCCTTATAGTCTTAATAACTATAATTATTACAAACTTATCAATTAACGATCATGGCTTTTATTAAGATATTGATGTCATTAGGTATATCAAACTGTTATCATCGATACTAAATTAGAAAAGAGTATTTAGATCCATTAATAATATATATATATATACACACATATATATATACATCAATGGGTCAAATTCCACATGTAGTCGTGCATACTATTTGCCCCTCTTGTAATGTATACTCGTATCTAGAATCCCACCAGGGAAAAACAATCTCTCTAGATATGGTTTACATGCCAAAAGCTTTTATATAGAACATTTATAAGTGAACAGTTAAAGATTTTGTTGCTGGTAGGGCCTGTTTGAAAGGCTAAGATTCTAAGAAATAGTCAACGAGAATATTAAGAAGTTGATATTTGCTAGTTTCTAAATATTAGTTTATTTTTATATTTTGTAGCTACTTAATTTTATAGTCTTGGGGAAAAATTTAGTGTTTAGGGAGTCGGAGATTATGAGCGTGTGAGGCTTTTATGCGTTGATTTTGTCAAAAGATGGAATTAATCCGAATATAGAGAGGAAGCATATGCAACAAGATGCAGCTTAAGTAATTTACATGAATATATGACGTCCTATTACTGGTGAAGAAATGGTGAGGTGAAGTTGCTGAGTTAAGAGCCCATGACCAGAAAATTACTACCTCAATTATTTGCCTTTGTGATAAACATGGACTGGTAAAATGCCATTTCTTTTTTGTTACAGAATAACGAATTAATTTCTTAATTATCAATATATAGGAGGGTAATAAACTTATGAGAGCATGGCTAATGGTCGAGAATGTGCGCACCTAGTGCTTGAAGGAAAAACACTTTTATTTATTTAATTTTTTTCTTGCAGGAGGAAAAATGTACATCCAGTTTCGTTTAAAGAAACCACGTAAGTCTGCGAAGAAATTAGAAAACTCAGATTCATCTAAAAAGACACCACTTAAGTTTGTGAATAAATTAAAAGCACTCTATTTCACATCCGCCCATTTCATATTATAAATCATTTCAATTTTTTAATGTCAAACTTTCTTACTTTCATCAAATTTAAAGAAAAATATATTAACGTGTAAAATATCAAATAAATAAACTATTAAAATATGTTTTATGATAGATTTAAAAAAACTAAATTGACGTTACATTTGTTGATATATTTTTTTTAAAAAATCAATCAAAATTTGATAATTTTGATACATAAAAATCAAACAAACTATAATATATAATAGAGGAAATATCTATAAAGTACCAGACATATTAAAACCTTAGTTTCGTTATAAAGAAACCACTTAACTCTGCCAAAAAATTTTAAAAAAAAAACATAGCCGAAGGCGACAGATATTTGCACCGGAAGCATATAAAATAGCAGCTAGTCGTCACGGTGAAAGAAGCAGCTACTATACACATCGATAGCGATGCATGGATCGATGCACGCGACGCATCGAAATAGCGGGTGCAAGTGTAATTCCTCTCCCAATTTATCCTCATTTGGCACGTGCTGTATTTCGAGCGTTGTTTCGCGGCTACCATCAAAAGACAGGGTAGGTCGAGCCGTTGCTGTCAGTAGCCAGTACTACTAACATGCAGCAGCCGAGCCGAAGATTCTTTAAATACCGAGCAAATTTTTATCGTAAGTATTTTGATCAAAAAATATTATGCTTAATCTATATAATAGAAAAAATATTATATGCATGTCGATAGGCCCAAGCTGCCGTTCGGGTCACCTAACGCTGAAAAATATTATATGCATGTCGATAGTTGCAGTTAGAAACACGAATGTTTTGGATCTGATAATTTTTTATACCAATATTTATATTCAATAGTATCTATATCTAAATCTAAATTTAAAAAATATAAAAATAAATATAATATCACTAATATCTGATTATGTGATTCTATGTGATTCTAATATCTGATGACTGTATGTGATTCATTTTCCGGATCACCCAGTGGTAGATCTACACGGATGCTTTGATCGGCGGTGACCCATAGAAAGAGGGGATAACTTAGAGTCTATTATTTGAAGATTCAGCTCTTTAATTATTGTGTAAAACCGGATTTAAACTAAACATTATTAACTTTTTACCGTAGTTAATTTGCTTAAAAAAATAAATAGAAGTAATAAACCCACGTATCTTTACTTTACAACTAACTCCATGTGGACCGGACCCGACAACGGCAGCCAGCCTGCCGTCAAAAGCGAAGGCAGGCGAAAGTTTTTTTTATTTGCTCCGTATTTTCCAAAACCTGGAGATGGCAGAGGACGACAGGTCAGCGCGGTCGCATGCACGCACTGTGAGGGCCTCCACTCGGATCTTCTGCTCCTCTTCTCCGTGTAGCTAGCTAGGCCGCTAGGGTCGATGATGCGATGCAAATCATGTGTCATGTGTTACAAGGTTACAGATCGATTTTGTTATGTTGCTGTGTGGTTTTTTATTGGGCTATTGCGTTGAGTAATTATTACGAGCTTCACGTGTAAACGTCTAAAATTTGTACTATATTGTAATGTAGCTGATGTTAATAATTAAATCTATAAATATCTAAGTTGAAAAGGGCTTAGCCTGGACTTGAGTCTATCCTAAGTTCTAGCCTACTATAGAGTATTCCATCTGTCTTATAATATAACAATCTAGTATTGAATTTGATATTTCATAGTACAGCGAATCTAGACAGTGACATTGTTCAGATTCGTTGTACTATAAATTATTAAATTCAGTACTAAATTACTATATTATAGGACGGATGGAGTAGTAAATAAGCTCGCTCACCTTTATAGCCCTAGTAATATCAGTGGAGGAAATATAAAATTTTAGGTGAATAATATTATCATAAATATATCAACTAACTAACTAGTATGATTTTTATTAGGTATTGATGTTACTAGATAAATTAAATTATTATCATTAATACTAAATAAAAATATATTATTTAGATTAACTGATAATATGTTATCGTCGTGTGTCGTGGATCCGTCATAAATACCATTGAATCCTTGAGCCGCAGCACGCATTCTCCGCGGCCGCAGAAGACCACAGATACCAGCATGTCCTGCCCACGTTCTCCGCGAGACGGCGAGAGACAGAGGAGGGAGACGGATGAGGTCGGCAGTGACGTCATGTTTGCAGACGTCTCCATCGCCTCGCCGATGAGAGCGAGGCACACCGCACACACGTACTATTATGCGCCGCTAGCTTCCATGAACCACCTCACCACGTCTCGTCGCCACCGTTGGTTTCTCAATTAAACCTGCCTCGAAACAGGTCAATAATTCTTACGTCTATAAAAACAAATAAATTTAATACTAAATACACCATCCGTTTCAAAATATAGCATATTTTAGAGTTTAAAATTTATTCTAAATATCAAGTTTGTTAATTCCATTCCGATGACGATTCTGATTTGGCTCTTAGAATGAAATGTTTCGGTACCGACCGATACCAGTATACCGTTTTAGGATCTATTAAAATAATATAAATATATTTAAAATATATATTAATATGATTAAATATGATATATTTGAATATGTTGATATCTCAAATATAGTATATAGCTCGAATATAAAATAATATATATCATAATATAAGTAATATGTGATACATGTATCAAAAAATTTAAAATATAATTTTGACTGGAATGACCAGTATGGGCTGGTATTGGCTTGTATGGGACCGGTATTAGCTGGAATGGCTGGTATTGACCGGCATTAAAACCAGAACGACGCACGATTTAATATGTACGGTTTGAGTGACAGAATGGTACATACCAGCCATTCTGATCGTTACCGAAACAGAATTGGTAAGCTTGCTAAATATAGAAAGTAGTACTTATAAACTCATACCACACTTTGATTTTATTACTCATTACTTCATCAAATCATTCTCAGGTCTATACTCACCCTGTCATCCACCGTGACAACACTATTATAGTTTTTTCATATTTTCTTAATGCATACGCTATATTTTAGGATAGATAGAGTAGTTGATAATTTTTTTAAAAAAATAAAATTGTCAGTATTTTTTAAATATTTTCATTTAAAAATTTAAAAACAGTAACTAGATTAAGGGGGTGTTTGGTTCTATGGATTAAAGTTTAGTCCGTATCACATCGGATGTTTAGACATTAATTTGAAGGATTAAACATGAACTAATTATAAAAATAATTGCAGAATTGGAGGATTATTCGCGAAACGAATCTATTAAGCCTAATTAATCCATGATTAGCAAATGTTTACTGTAGCATCACATTGTCAAATCATTGTGTTATTAGGCTCATTAGATTCGTCTCGCGAATAATCCACCGATTATAAATGGATTTTGTAAATAGTCTTCATTTAATACTCTAAAATAGTATCTAAATATTCGATGTGATAGGAACTAAAGTTTAGTCATATAACTAAACGGGGGCTTAAATTAAACGAAAGGCTGATGCGGTTAAATTATTATCAGCTAGCCGCACGTGCTCGTAGCCGCCGGACTGCAGCCAGCTTGAGTGCTTGACTGCACCCAGGCATCACCGTCGCCTTCACTTTTTACTGGAATAGTCATGGATGTCAAGCATGTATGTACGTCTGGATGACCCGGTACTTAATTAACATTAACTATTATTCGTGAGTAGATAATGCTTTTTTTTTACTTTTCCTCGGTAAATAAAAGGGCACGTGTTGTGAGTTCGATGGTAGCTTAGACTAATTAGTAATTAAATTTTGTGTTGGGCAGATAATGTAATTACCCAGCAGAAAAGAACAGCG